>OU343220.1:185732930-185855191 GCA_910596185.1 Chrysanthemum makinoi | reverse complement strand
GATCATGATATATTCTCATCAGTGTAGCGGAAGCTGTAACATATTGGATTTCACATACACATCAAACCATAACTCAAAGTGGGCGTATAAAGTTGAGTTCTAGAGAGAGAAAGTTAGAGGTTTAGGAAACTTAGTGAGAGAAAGAAAATTCTTATTATGAGCTCCAACTCTCTACCTTGGAAGGTAGAGAGTATTTATAGTCTTACATAAAAGCGCCACACAACGGGAGTACGTGGATCGGCATCACGAGTGGGTAAAGACCCGTCCGTCCTCCACGGTGTTACTAAACTAAATACTACTTAACATAAAGTACTATGACTACGAGCTTTCTAACGATTACATATACTTGAGGTGACCGACTCTTTAATACCGGAATTTCTAATTCCTAACAATCTCCCCTAAGGGAGGTCACCTCAAACATATACTAAAATGACATTGAATACAATCGGATATTACATTAACAATTGATCTTGCATTCTTGATGTAGTACTTTGCTCCGAAGCTCGTAGTCATTGATTCCACTCATTGCATGTTTGGTTAATCCAAGTGGAGGTCTTATCGATCCGTGATAATAATGTTGAGCCGACTTTTGAGATCATCAACAAATAGAAAATCTCTGATACATCCATTGTGGTGTTGGTATTATGTGATGTTGTGACTTTCGGACCGACATGCTCACATTTTGGATCATGATATCTTCTCATCGGAGTAGCGGAAGCTTTCGTTGATTCATGATATTGGCGGCGTAAAGAAGCATGGTTAGAATATCGAGTCATTGATGCACCAATCATGATTTATTCGATATGAATGTGTTGTGTGAGCATGCGGCTATGGATTGACCGCTCCATTCCGATTACCGGAACGTCGGGGTGTACACATAAGACAGATTAGCAATAAAGCGTGTCTTTGATCACTTTCGATGAATTGAGTACCGACCCGCGGTCCCGTTGATCATACAAATCTTTACTGTGATCGGTATAATTTCAAGAATTTCCTTGATGCGAGGTTTGCGGTACTCTACTGTTCTCAAACGAACGTCTCAAAGAAGACAACCGGAGTGAGTGAACGGCCAATTTAAGTCCAGCGATTGATGAAAAGAGATTTGAAAAACAATCGTGTATTGCTCAATTGAAATTGTTTTGCAATATAACGAAGGTTTTAATGAAAATCAATTATCAATCATAAAACACCTTTTGATTTGAAAAATTAGTACCGTCGGCGTGCTAATGAAAAGAGTTTTAAAGCACAAAGACTGGTTTTTCAAAGGTATCCGTCAATCCATAACTTTGAACGTGATTGATTCAAAAGATTGAATAAGCCCCATTGTTTCTATTCGGTTGTCACATGGTTGATCTGTATAATAGATCTCACATGCCACCTACCAGGAGCTTGTTAGATGTTGGCTCGAGAAGGCTTTCCATCTTCACAGTGAATATGTAAACACATCACTCGGATGTTACGGCAATACCACAAGGATAATGCGTGGACTCAAGGGATATAATCTCTCTTTCCACATTGTGTGAAACAGAGAGTCTTCATTGAAATTGTCCTAATGAGATTTATTGATGATCTCGTGGCTCTAGACTCAATTTGTGCATTTTTGGATCCTATATGGGAGACTAGGGAGAGGGTCTCCTTCTTCAATATCAACAATCTCTAAGAGAAAGTCGATAGATAATGTAGGTTCCCGTGAGAATGAAACAAGTCCTTTTAAGAGGAACTTGAGTAGTTTGGGAAGTTTAGTGCAGGCGCGTCCTTTGGGTCCATGGCGTCTTGTCTTCAATACCGGATTACCTAAGTACCACCGTAGCATATATATTGAACCGGTTTACGCCCTAAGGTTGAATATATGGAGGGCTATTTGTTTTCACCCTTTTCTCATTCAATTCTTTTCATTCTTCAACCCCTTGAGATACACCGAGACTTCATAACTAGAACCTTGTTGGGTTTATTCGATCTACTAGCTGTCTCAGTCCGCACTCTTCCCATATCTCACTTTTCTCCTTTTTTCATCATACCTAAGAACTCTACACTATCTAGTGGATTGTCCTTGGGTAGATCCCTCCGGTTCTGGCGGATCATGGGAACCAATACCTAACCTTATCATCCTTATATCACCATACATAAAGTAAAGTTGGTGGGTCTATTTGGTATTGTTCATACGCCATAGGAACCAATTGAAAACCATTTGAAAATCAATCCGGATACTTGTGATATATTATCAAAGCATTTTGTACTTGAATTGTTTTTGATATTTTTAGAAGAAGAACTCCCCCTCAACATGTGAATCAAGTATTTGAAATAGTTTTCCACACGGAGGCAAGAGAAAGAATTAACTTCTTTGATTACCATTTTCTAAAAATATCAACATCACTTCCCTAATCGAATCAAGTAGATAAAGCATTTTGGGAAGGATGAGGTTTTCATGATTTTGCTCCCCTCAATATGTGCCTCGAGATTTGAAAAGAGTTTTGCACATACTAGAGGGAACCTGCACATTGAGATAAGTGATCACGTTTCAAATCATAGGTTTAAGATAGATGCTCCCCTCAACATGTGCATGGAAAATTTGAAATCGTTTGTCACATGTGGGAAGGAGAGCTTGTACATCCTTATAAAACCATTTACCGAATTATCAGTTTAAATCCAATTTAAATCACACATTCTCCCCCAATTATCAAATCATTAGAGATTTGTGATCTCTTATAGATTTAAATTGATTTTGAAAGCTTTTAAGGAGAATTGTGACTTGATTATGAAAGCGTTTTAAGCGATAAGGATCGATTTTGAGATTTTAATCTCCATTGGTTAAACATGCATGATTATCTTTTGAAAACAATTGAATGCCAAATAACTTTTTAATTTAATTGAAATCATTCTCCCCTCAATCAATGACATAGGTTGTTGATTGAGAGATAGATATTTTGACAAATAAGTCGAGATGATTATCAAAAATAGAGTCGAGTTATTTTTCAAAGCGGTTAGTTTTCGAGATAAATGTTTTTAAAAATCAGAGCATGGAATTTTGAAAATATGATACAGTATGGCTCTGTTCTTTCTTTGACAAGCGGGTTCCTGCCTGACATGACAATAAACCATTTTTTTTTCTCTTTCTCCCAATTTTTTTTTTTTTTTAATAAAGAATTGAGCAACATCTAAAGTCCGTGTCATTCTTTGAATGACAGCACAAGAAGTAGATATTATCGTCGAGAAAAACATGACAAAATGACAATATTTTTGAAGATTTTTCGAATTTTTCAAATTTTTATGGATTTTGAAGGTTTTATAATTTTGTATTTTGTTTTTCGAATAAATATTTACAAGAGATAGATGAAGATAGACCTTTACTCCTCGTCTTCTTCACGAAGGCGTTTGAGTGTTCGGTTGAAGGCTTTTCAAGCCTAGTCGTGGAAGTATGAACTCAAAGCGTTCTCTTGGAAGAGCTTTGGTGAAGATGTCGCTACTGATATTGAGACCTCACAAAATAGAGTTCCACCACACCCTTTTCCACTTGTTCCCTGATGAAATGATGAAGAATGTCGATATGCTTAGCTCTTGAGTGTTGAACATTATTGCATGAATGAGCAATAGCACTTTTATTATCCGCGATGCAGAGAGGATTTTGTTAAATTCAAAGCCATAGTCGATAAATTGAGATCTCATCCAAAGATTTGAGCACAACAAGATGACATGGCTATGTATTCTACCTCTCTAGAAATAGAAGTACTCATTTGCTTCTTTGAAGACCACTCACAAGCTTATCACCCAAAAATCGAGCACCTCGGGCGTGCCGGCGAGTATCTTGACATCTGCATGATCAGGCATCGTGATAGGTACATTAGTGACATACCGGTGTCCTTCGGTACCAAAGTCCCATATTGATGGTTCCTTGGAGATACCGAAAGACCCGTTTAACGCTTCAAGGTGCTTTTTAGTAGGCTTAGCACGGTATCTAGCACACATGCAAACGGCGAACAAGATGTACGGTCTACTAGCGTGAGGTACATCGGGGATCCAATCATACTACGATATTTTGTTTGGTCAATCATGATCCTGAGTGGTCCTCATCTAGTTTGGTTCGATCAATCATGGGAGTGTCAAGAGGTTCACTTGAATCAAATCCAAATTTCTTTAAGATCTCAGTTGCATATTTAGATTGATTTATGAAAATGCCTCAGGGACTTTGTGAAATTTGTAATCCCAAGAAAAATGACATTTGTCCCATCATTGACATTTGAAATTTTGAACTCATTTCATTTGAAAAGATCACATCATTGGGGTCGGTCGAGGCAAAAATGATATCATCAACATAAATTTGAACATGAATTAAATGTTTGCACGACTTTCGGTGAACAATGTTGGATCAAGCTGCTCCTTTCTTTGAATCCGGTAGATATAAGAAACTTTGATAGCGTATCATACCATGCCCTTGGAGCTTGCTTTAAACCATAAAAGGCCTTCTTCAAACGATAAGCGTGGGTAGGATGCTCGGATTCACAAATCCTTCAAGGGTTGGTGACATAGGCGACTTCTTTAAGATCTCCGTTCGGAGAATGCCGTCTTACGTCCATTTGATAGACTACCATGTTCTTACTTGCAGCATTAGCCAAAAGATTCTAATTGCCTCGATTAGAACAAGCGGGAGCAAAAGATTCTTCAAAGTCTATACCCTCCTCTTGGCGGTATCCTTTAGCAACTAATCGAGCCTTGTTCTTCAACACATCACCATGCTCATCAAGTTTCACTTTGAAGATCCATTTTAGAGCAATAATCATAGCACAATCTCGGAGCGGTACTAACTCCCATACATTAAGTCGATCAAACTCATGAATTTCTTCTTGCATGGCATTGAACCGGCTATCTTCATTCATGGCGGTTTTAACATCTTTTGGTTCGATCTTAGAGAGTACGAAGTTGAAGAAGCACCATAAGGCATCGGTTGCAAGTTGTTTCCGTGTTGATCTTGGGCGAGAAGGATTTCCAATGATGTTGTCTAATGGATGATCGTGAGTCCATTTTTGAGGTGTTCATGTGGTAGTTGTTGAGGGCGATCGATGTCTCAAGAAGATGGTTCGATGAAGATTGAGGAGCAAATATATTTTCAAATGGAGCATCTTCGGGAGTAGCAAAGGGATTAACTTCATCATTGATGCCAGAAGCAGTTCCATGATGTACATTTGAAGAATGATGATTTGTTGATGAGGCGAAGAAGGATCGGCGGCGGTGCTTCTTGACTTAATGATATTGAGACCGCTGAGGATTGACTTCATTCACGAAATATGAGCGACCTCTGTTGTAGGAATCGAAACCTCATTAGTACTTGGATCATAAAGTTCATCAAACATAGGATCAAACAATTTCTTTAAATCATCTTGAGATGGAGGTACATATGGAGTTTCTTGAGAAAAGTTTGGAACAAGGGATGAACCAATGGGACTGTTTTGAAGTGCGGGTTCCGAATGGATTGTCGAGAGCCATTTGACCGGTCGGCTCATCAAGCGTAGCGTGAATTGTTTCCATGATATTTCGGGTTCTTTTGTTGTAGATTCGGTATCCTTTTTGTTTGGTGCATACCCTACAAATATTCCAATGTCTGCTTTAGCTCTAAGTTTTCCTAAGTCTTGACCCTCATTAGTTGGATAACACAATGCACCAAACACACGAAGGAAAGAGATTAGGTTTTACATTTGTGGACAAGTTCATATGGAGTTTTTCCATGAGCAGTGTGAATCAGGGAACGATTTTGTGTGTAGCATGCGGGCAATAGCTTAAGCCCCGGAGAAACATTGGAACCTTTGAGTAAATCAGCATTGTTCTAGCGGCTTCCACAAGAGTTCGATTTAGTCTTTCAACTACACCGTTACATTTGAGGAGTTAGGTGGAACACTTCTTTGATGGCAGATTCCAATGCTTTCATAGAATTCACTAAGTTGTTTGTTAACAAACTTCAGTTCCATTAATAGTCAGTCCGGATAATTCGGATGGTTTTGTTAAGTCGAACTGCGGCTGTTTGATGAATCTCTCTTGAGTGAATCTTTGTACATCAACCACAACTAACACATATTTTTCCCAAAGATATTATGCACTCTCATTGGTCCACATAAATCCATATGAATTGTATGAAGAACTTACGTGAGAGAGTTAGTAGGTTTGGATTTATGGGCATACTTCTTGCTTTTCCCAATTGACATGCTGAACAAAGATGATCCTTTTCATACTTTAGTCGAGGTAAACCTACAACTAAGTCCTTTACGGAGATCATTGATGGTGCCGTAGTTCAAGTGATTGAGACGACGATGCCATAACCATGACTTTGTTTTAGAAGCCTTTGACAACAAGCAAATTGGAGAAGACTTCATCATATCTTCGATAGAGATGGTGTAAAGATTTGAACCACGAGTTCCTCTTAAAAGTTCCTTACCATCAAGTTCTCTAACAAAACAAGTATGTTTTTTGAAGGCTACTTCTAGATCATAATCACGAATTGACCGACAAAGAACTGATTATGACCAAGACCTTCCACATAGTATACTCTAGAGATAACACTATCACCAACAACATAATCACCATAACCCATAATTGCACCGAAATGATCATTACGAATCTAACTGTCGATGAATTTGCTCACGAAGTTCATGAGCACGACGGTCTCGGTCATATGCTTGGAGCGGCTCGAGTCCGGTACCACGTAGCGATTTGAACGATCTGCGGTTGAACACGTGAGACAAGAATGGATAAGCGGATAATTGGGATCCCCATGCAAGAATGGGTTCCACTTGGTTAGTTGATAATTGGAACACCCACATCGAAATAGAAACATCCATATCGAAGTAGAAGCAATGGAATCATGGGAATAGATGCAATCTTTGGTGTCGTATTTGACCTATTCAAAGTATGTTCACTTCTTAAGGGAATAGTTCTACCAAGAGGCATCCATTTTCTAATGGGCATAATCTTAGTAGTTTGAGAGCAAAACTGATTATTCTTATGGCCAAGGTATCAATAATAACCTATCTTTATAAAAGTTCTTTCTGTGGGTTTCCACTATTTTCTAACAATCTTTCGTTTTTGCCTTTTTGCTTTCTTTGCACGATTATTAGCGTTAACAATTTTAACTGGCATTTGATGCATTAGACAAAGCATTCACACCACATTCATGATTAGCAACATAATTCAAGAAGACATCATTACAAGGTTTGCAAATAGTATCGAGAATTAATTAATTACTGATGCATTAAGGCTAATACTAGAATCAACACGATTCGTTTTATTCAACTCAAGCTTAAAGATCCTAGATTGGTCTTCTACTCTCTTCCAATGCACATTTTTAGCTTGCGAGGTCCTATCATTCCTTGTATTGTCTTGAGACTTTGACACCTTTCGCTTTAATGTCGTTGATTACTTGATGAGAAGTCTAATAAATCATTTTTTATCTTTGTTAGAATGCCAAAAACATCTGAAAACACTCAGAAATACTTCAAAATGATGAAAATATCACAAACAAGTGTTTTATATGTTTTAAATGCAAAAATGCCAAAATCTGGTGAAAAAAGTATTAAGTTTGCATAACTGGCAGTTTTAGTCCCCCAAGTTACTAAAGTTGTCAAAATTAGTCCCTGGTCAATTCAAAAACTTGTAAAATATCATTTTAGGTCCATAAGATTCAAAAGTTGTCAAAATAAACCCTTCAAAGTTTAAAAATCACAAATTGACAACTTTAGTCCTTCAACTTTGAAAAATGTCATAAATAGTCCTTGGTGAATTTTAAAAGTGAAATTTATCAAAAATAAACCTTGTACTATTAATAAATGACAAAATTGGTCCTTATGATAAACTTTTGGGAATTTACATCTTTAGTCCCTAAAATCCAAAATTACATATTTAGGTCCTTAAAGTTTTAAAATAGTAAATTATATACTTTTGGTCCTTGTATAATTGTTTAATGGCAGGTTTGGTCCCTCATAGAAGTTTGGAAAGATGATAAATCAGATCCCTCAAGTTTGGCAGATTTACAAAAGAGGTCCTTGGGCTTATATTAATATCCAAACCAAATCCAAATCCACTAAACTAGCTGCCCGAAATATATTACCCGGCCCAAATTTTAAAGATATAACCAGCGCCCGATCGGTTCATCCCCTACCTCACCACACTTGTTTCCACACCATTCTTTGCACCTGCTACTACCACTTTGTCCCCACACTTTCCACTCATATCTACCTTTCACCTCAACCTTTCCACTTGCAAACCAAACCCCCACCTCATTTAATGCTACAACAGCTGCTTCAAAGACTTTCCGCCAAAAATTGCCAAATGGCAATTTTGATGAATTGGAAATGATCCAAAGGCTGCAAACAAGTGGGATTATCTCGGATGTCGACAAGGAACAAAAATGAATCAATAAATATCAAGAGAGAAGCGTTAATAGAAAACTAAGTAGTGTAATTTTAATTTTTGTCATGTCGTTTTAATTATTTTTAAGTTTCAGGTCTTTGTTTCAGTTTTCAAGCACTTTATTATGTAATCTCGGTGTGTGATATTAAACTTTTTAAGTGATCAATTTCAATTTTCAAGTTCGAATTTATGTTATGCAATTTACAAATTTATGTATCTGTGTTTATCAGTTGAAAAGGTATAATAAGCTCACATAAGTTTCCAAATAAGCTTTTATAAGCTTACTTTAGCTTCTTATTTACTAAGAAAGCTTCTATTCAGTTTTTACTTTTAAAACTCTTTCAGTCAACAAAAGTCAACTGTTAAGGCATCATTTGAATTTGTTCTTAATATTGGGTGATCACATGTGGAATTGGGTATATTTAGATTGGAATAGTGTGGTTATGATTCGTCTAAGCTTCCAAGCTGGATTTCAAGTTTGTTTTCATTCTCCTCTCAATTAATATGTTGAACACATAATTGTTTGAATTACTATAGGCTAGTTATTATGGTTAGAATTTGATTCAATCGGTTTATAGAGTAGAATGTAATCTCTTTTGAGTATTGGATGGTAAGCTTTTATGTAATTTCTAGTTAGGATTAGTGAAACGATTGTAGTCCACTAAGGGTGTTTGGTTACTGCTTTAAGCGCATTAGAAGTTATTTTTACCATTATTCTTTACTGATACATGTTCTATTATGTCTTAATAACTCAGTCAAACAATTAAAACTAGCCTTTATTTAGTAAAAAGTCAAAAATCCTTTTAAATACATCTTGTGCAGTCACTGTTGGATCTTTAATGATCATTGATTTTGTTTTCATGTTTATCAGTTGTTAAAATCAATCACACAAGTCTTAGTATACCTTAATACATCATAATTAGTAATTAATATTGATCTAAAGTTCAATTAAGTCAACATAATAGAGTAATTAAAAGTCAATATTTTAGAACAGTTTTTGAATATAATAGAAGATTTTATATAGGATTACATATTAGCTTTCAAGTCTTGAGCTTCTAGAGTAGTAAAATAGAACTACTTATCTTTACAATAGTATTTTTCTTATTTTCTAGATCAGCTTTTTAGTAGCTTATTTCTTGGCCTACTTTAGCTACCTGTTTCAAAATGTGCCCTGTGCACAGGTTTTGTCCAAGTTTTGCAGCTGGTGTACAGAGCTCATAAGAGCTTATCATACCCTGATTTTTCGTACAATTGATCTCACCCAGGTCTCTTTGTAGGTTCCAATTGGTAGTTTTAAGTTTGAGCTTATTTTTGAGCTTGTGCATAAGCTTAAAGTTAGTCCCTTTCACTGTTTTTGCTAGCCATAAGCTCTATTAACATCAAATCACAGCTTGTATTGGTAGTCTGTAGCTTGTTGATTCTTGTTCCATTTCAGTTCTTTTAGTTTATTATAGCTTCCTTATCAGTTTGGTGGTCTTTGGTTATCATTTGGCTTTTTCAAGTGCTTATAAATAAGCAGTTGCCACTGCAGTTGCTTATTTCTCCACACAAGCCCATGTTTTTCTATTTTTCATAGATTCTACATATTAAAATAGACTTTTCCTGAAATTTTCGTAATTTTTCATAACTGTTTGCTATTTTTCTTAATTTAAGCTAGTTTTTAATCCTTTTTAAATACCTTTTAATATTAATAAATCAGAAAAAGCTTAAAAAAATATGTTTTCTATTTTCCTAGATTAAGATAAATATAAATAGCCTAAAAAGTATTTTTCATAATTTTCTTAGTTTAAAAAGTATTTTTTAGCATTTTAATTAGTTTTAAATAGTTTTAAATTAATAATAAATACATAAAAAGTCTAAAAAATATATTTTCAGTTTTAAAATTAGTTTTATGATATTTTAGATTTTTCTAAGTCTTAATTTTATTTTTCTAGCTTTATTTCATATTTTCTTGTATTTTAGGTAATTATTAAATAGTTTAAAATAGTTTTTAATTAATAATAATTAATTAATTAGTTATAAAAATAATTTTCCTTTTCTAATAATTTTCCTATATAATTAGGATTGTAAAAATGTATTTTCTATATTCATAGGTATTTTCCTTCTTTATTTTCACGTTTTTATTTTGTACGTCTGCGTAGTATTTTATTTAAACGTAAGTTTTTAGTTTTAAGTTTTAAACGTTCATCACTTTAAATATAGTGATAGCGTTTATTTAATAGATTTTAACTTTTTAATTTTCTTAATTTGCATTTAAGCCGCTTTTATTTATAATCTTTTTTCAGTAGTGTAATATCCAATCCTAATCCTTTCTGATCGCTATCATTAGTGATCATTCTATCGTCTGATCTAGTGCTTGCACACCATTGAGTCTCCGTGGGATTTAGACCGGGGAATCCTCTGTATTCTCGATCTTCATTGTATTTGGTTCCAAAATTTGTTTTAAGTCTGTTTGACTTGACGGTTCGGACGAGATCAAATTTTAAAGGAGCCACACGTGCCGGTGCATGGCGTGTTTTAAGCATTTCCAGATCCATTCTTGCACATATACCACTTTTTGTAAAAAGTTTTTTTTTTAAAATCAAAAAGTTCATTAACACTTTTCCTAAAGTGTTAACAACACCAAAAATATTTTTATTCTTTGTTTTTACAAAATATTTATCCAAAAATCCAAAAATATTCATCTTTACCCTCTTACCCTTTTTGATTCTTTATCCCTTTACCCTCTATCCATTTGATTCTAACTTCTTCTATTCTCATGGAATCTCTACTCTGACGAAATCTGGAGCGAAGTTGAAAAACTTCCTATTTTATCACAAATGTCAAGAATTAAATGTGGTTCATGATGATCCATTCATTCTGCGTAGGAAATAGAGCGAGAACCGGGGTGACAAGGACCGTGTACTTCCCTCGATAATGGGAGGTACTAAATCCATCGTCCAACCTACGGTTATACAAAGATCTAACCCCTCGATTGCTCCTAAGCCGTCTAAAATTGATCCTACACTTTCACTGCGATTTACGGTTAAAAGCAAACATGCAGAATTTAAACCGGTGACTAGCAAGAATGACTTGCCTAAACTTCACATTTCTCAAAGAACCAGCCGGAATCCATATAGCGGAAGTGATGGAAATTGCTAGCTCTCGAGCACACCACTTGTCCCACCTCCGGTTTTTCAAAATGTTCTTTGAATCTTAATAGTCATTAGAGATCACCATGTTGGTTTTGTTGATTCTTTGAATGAAATGATTCCTTCTCATAACTCTAAAAAAGAATCGTTTATTCCTTTGTGTGGTTTATGGTGAGCCTCTTTATGGTTCACCACATCCATTTGTGTCGTGTATGCAGGTGTACAATGTGGTAATGATATTCTTAACGGAGAGTTGTTTGTTTTGTGGTTGAGAATTCATTTGATTATGATCCTAATCCGAACTCATTTAACGACCTCTCAAATTTTTCCAACTACCCACCACAGCCCGACTCATCTTCATATAATCAACAATACTGCTGTGAATTTTGTGGAGGTCCTCACCAAGGATTTGAGTGTCAATCCGGAAACACGATTGTCTATGAGCGGTTTCAGATGATGCTCCGAGAACTTTGGTTATGACCAATATCCATATGATTCACCAACCCAGGCACAGTTTTCGCATCGTGAGAAGCTGGAGGTGGAAGTCCCCATTTCCTTTCGATTGTCAAACAGGAATCCATTTCCTTGAGACAATTTTGACACATCATTTCAAGACCAACCTCCACAGTACCAAATGATTCAAGCAACTCCTCATGAAACTACAACAGATTTTTTACTAAAGGTGCGGGTTATTAAAAGAACTTAAGGAGAATTAGTCGGCTATGTCATTTCAAAACTCATGAAATCCATGGAAGAATTGCTAGGCGAAGAGCGGTGCTGCAAAATAAATTCCCAAATTGCCTTTGAAAATCTATTAGGGAATCAATTGCAAACAGCGGCCAGATCTAGCTCTAGATTCATTTTATTCCTGAGTACATGTCTGTGATGATGAAGATACACTTAAAGATTCATCAAATTCATCAGTTGATATCCCAGCAGTTGAGATTCATTCTCAAATAACTGCTATCACACCCGAAGCTCCCACTCACTCTCTAAACATGGGGGATAAGCTTCTTAGCACTATTCCAGAAATGGAATCGTCTAGTGTTGAGAACCTTGTCCCAATCCCGAGAGAGTCACAGGGAACTTCTGATCATGTGTGTGATTCTATTCCCCCTCTTGAGTGTTCAAAAGATCATTTTGAAACTTTCTCTGATGTTAGTGACGATTTTACTTCTCATGGAAACATCGAGTATGTTGAGACATCACTCCCTTGATGCGATGCTTTGATCATCATCTTGAGGAGTTCACCGAACTCACTCACATCAATCACTTTCATCGGAAAGTAATGATAGTCTTTCTGATTTCAAAGCCGACGTCATCTGGGAGAGAAGTCTCCTTGATAATGATCGTTCACTTTCTTATCCCAGGTCAATTGAGAAAGTTAATCACTTTGTTCCTGAAACATTCAAAACTACTTTCACTAATCCTCTATTTGAATTCGACTCTGAATTCACTTTAATTTCTGAAAATCCACTCTTTGATACTCAGATTGAGGATAGTGATGAGTCTGGTGGAACAAAATTCTGATTTACATCTTGTGATTGATTCTCTTCACGAGGAGTTCGTCGATGAACTCACTCATATCATATCTCCGTCGGAGTATGATAATTTCAATTTGATCATGACACACCGAGATTTGTCTTGATCATAAGCTTAGCGAGGAGATTCATGAATTCTCCTATGTGAGGATGAAAGAGTTAGTCATGATTGTTATCATGATTTTCTTTCTTTCTTCATATATACGTCACTTCTCTTTGTTCTTCACTCCTTAGGGAATGAAGACATATCTTTGAACCTCGCATTTCCATGTACCATTTTGTAGATGCATGATTGTCTGTCTGTATCTCATCGGTGTGGAACTTTCACATACTTCAATGTTTATCCAAACATCTTGAATGAAAGTCCGATGGAGATTGTTTCTTCCACTTACTTCCCATGAACAAATTAATTCGGGGTCGAGTCAAGCTAGCGACTCGGTAATAAAAAACAGTAGCTAAAACATGGGTTTTCACCCGTGTGGCAGTAATTCCACCCTAGTGTGGGGAGATGCCCCACATGTTTTAAAAAATGGATGAATGAAAATTGTAAATATTAAAAAAGAGAATAATTGTTGTGTTTCCGCACTTTGAATATTGAGGACAATATTCATTTCTAAGTGGGGGAAATCTAATTTGATCATAAATGTGCCCTTTTAGTCCCTTTTTTCCCCAAAATGGCCAAATTTTAAAATTTTTTTTAGTGGAAGTACTATGTACTAAACACAACAAATGGTAATCAGTCCACCATGTCTAACCCACATAAGGATTGGCTAATCCAGGAGCAAACGGCTCTTGGTAAAGATATCTCAAATCCGTTTATGGCTTGCAATTTGCCCAAAATTGTATGGTTTTCAGCTCACCATATCCTTAAAAGTGAAGAGTTGGCTAGCCCACAAGTTTATGGCTTGTGGTAAAGGCAGTGGGAAATCCATAATTGGTAATCCGGCTCACCAAGATAATATTGATAATTTATCTAAGAGTTGGCTAGTCGAGAAGATGGCTTACGGTAAAGACAAATCATATCCGTTGAAAGCTGGTGATTTGCTCAAAATCATTTGGTTATCATTGTACCAAGGTTCTTACTTGAACTGAAACAATGGCTACTCGAAGTGATGGCTTTTGGTAAAGAGTCTTTAAAATCCATTAAAGCTTCAAATCATTGCTAGGGACTAGCAATATCTTAGTGTGGGGAATTGATGAGTGTCTAAATACTACATTTTTATCTTGTTAGAATGCCAACTTGTCACAGCAAAGCTGAAATACTTCAAAATGATGAAAATATCACAAACAAGTGTTTATATGTTTTAAATGCAAAATACTTAAAATCGGTGAAAGTATTAAGTTTGCATAGCTGGCGAGTTTTAGTCCCCAAGTTACTAAAGTTGTCAAAATTAGTCCACTGTTGTCAATTCAAAAACTTGTAAAATTTTGGGTCCAAGATTCAAAAGTTGTCAATAAACCCTTAGAGTTTAAAAATCACAAATTGACAACTTTAGTCCCTGAACTTTGAAAAATGTCATAAATAGTCCTTGGTGAATTTAAAAGTGAAAATTATCAAAAATAAACCTTGTACTATTAATAAATGACAAAATTGGTCCTTATGATAAACTTTTGGGAATTTACATCTTTAGTCCCTAAAAATCCAAAAATTACATATTAGGTCCTTAAAGTTTTAAAATAGTAAATTATATACTTTTGGTCCTTGTATAATTGTTTAATGGCAGGTTTGGTCCCTCATAGAAGTTTGGAAAGATGATAAATCAGATCCCTCAAGTTTTGGCGAGATTTAAAAGAGGTCCTTGGGCTTATATTAATATCGAGCCAAATCCATCCACTAAACCTACTGCTTGGCCCAAATATATTACCGGCCCAAATTTTAACAGATAACAGCGCGGTGTTCATCCCCTACCATACACGTTTCCACCATTGCTCCACTGCTGCCACTGTCCACGCACTTTCGGCTCATGCTCACCTTTCACCTCTACCTTTCTACCTTGCAAACCAAACCCCCACCTCATTTAATGCTACCAAAGACTTTCCGCCAAAAATTGCCAAATAAATTTTGATGATTCAGGTGATCCAAAGTACGCAAACAAGTGGGATTATCTCCGGATGTGACAAGGAACAATGAATCAATAAATATCAAGAGAGAGAGTGTAGAAACTAAGTAGTGTATTTTACAATTTTGTCATGTCGTTTTAATTATTTTTAAGTTTCCAGTCTTTGTTTCAGTTTTCAAGCACTTTATTATGTAATCTCAGTGTGATATTAAACTTTTTAAGTGATCAATTTCAATTTTCAAGTTCGAATTTATGTTATGCAATTTACAAATTTATGTATCTGTGTTTATCAGTTGAAAAGGTATAATAAGCTCACATAAGTTTCCAAATAAGCTTTTATAAGCTTGCTTTATGTATTTACTAAGAAAGCTTCTATTCAGTTTTACTTTTAAAACTCTTTGATCAACAAAAGTCAAGCTGTTAAGGCATCATTTGAATTTGTTCTTAATATTGGGTGATCTGAGGAAATTTTGGAATTGGGTATATTTAGATTGGAATAGTGTGGTTATGATTCTGTCTAAGCTTCTCAAGAACTGGATTTCAAGTTTGTTTTCATTCTCCTCTCAATTAATATGTTGAACACATAATTGTTTGAATTACTATAGGCTAGTTATGGTTAGAATTTGATTTAATCGGTTATAGAGTAGAATGTAATCTCTTTTGAGTGGTGGTAAGCTTTTAATGTAATTTCTAGTTAGGATTAGTGAAGCAGTCCACTTAAGAGGTGTTTGGTTATGCGGTTAAAATCTGCATTAGAAGTTATTTTTACCATTATTCTTTCTTGATACATGTTCTATTATGTCTTCTTAATAACTTCCGGTCAAACAATTAAAACTAGCCTTTATTTAGTAAAGAAGTCAAAAATCCTTTTAAATACATCTTCAATAGATCCTTGTTGGATCTTTAATGATCATTGATTTTGTTTTCATGTTTATCAGTTGTTAAATCATCACACAAGTCTTAGTATCCAACAATACATCATAATTAGTAATTAATATTGATCTAAAGTTCAATTAAATCAACATAATAAGTAATTAAAAGTCTCACACCAGTTTTTAGGTTTTTGAATATAATAGAAGATTTTATAGGATTACATATTAGCTTTCAAGTCTTGAAGCTTCTAGAGTAGTAAATAGAACTACTTATCTTTACAATAGTATTTTCTTATTTTCGTCGGCTTTTTAGTAGCTTATTTCTTGGCCTACTTTAGCTACCTGTTTCAAAATGTGCTTGTCACTAGTTTTGTCCAAGTTTCGCGGTGTCAGAGCTCATAAGAGCTTATCATACCGATTTTGGTACAATTGATCTCACCAGTCTTTTGTAGGTTCCAATTGGTGTTTTAAGTTTATTTTTGAGCTTGTGCATAAGCAAGAAGTTAGTCCCTCATTTTTGGCCATAAGCTCATTAACATCAAATCGTACTAGCTTGTATTGATGGTTGTAGCTTGTTGATTCTTGTTCCATTCGGTTCTTTTAGTTTATTATAGCTTCCTTGGTTTGGTGGTCTTTGGTTATCATTTGGCTTTTGAGTGCTTATAAATAGCAGTTACCCGCTACTGATTGCTTATTTCACACAAGCCCATGTTTTTTCTATTTTCATAGATTTCTACATATTAAATAGACTTTTCTACGAAATTTTCGTAATTTTTCATAGCTTGTTTGCTATTTTTCTTAATTTAAGCTAGTTTTAATCCTTTTAAATGCAACAATATTAATAAATCGGAAAAAGCTTAAAAAATGTTTCTATTTTCCTAGATTAAGATAAATATAAATAGCCTAAAAGTATTTTCATAATTTTTCTTAGTTTAAAAAGTATTTTTTAGCATTTTAATTAGTTTTAAATAGTTTTAAATTAATAATAAATACATAAAAAGTCTAAAAAATATATTTTTTGTTTTAAAATTAGTTTTATCATATTTTAGATTTTTCTAAGTCTTAATTTTTTTTTTCTAGCTTTATTTCATATTTTCTTGTATTTTAGGTTATTATTAAATAGTTTAAAATAGTTTTAATAATAATAATTAATTAATTAGTTATAAAAATAATTTTCCTTTTCTAATAATTTTTCCTATATAATTAGGATTGTAAAATGTATTTTCTATATTCATAGGTATTTTCCTTCTTTTATTTTCGTTTTTATTTTATGCGTCTGGCGTGGTATTTTATTTAAGCGTAAGTTTTTAGTTTTAAGTTTTAAACGTTCATCATTTTAAATTTAGTGATAGCGTTTATTTAATAGATTGATACCTTTTTAATTTTCTTAATTTGCATTTTAAGCGCTTTTATTTATAATCTTTTTTGATGATGTAATATCAATCTAATCCTTCGATGCGCTATCATTAGGTGATCATTCTATAAAATCCCGATCTGAATTAGCACACCATTGAGTCTCAGGTGGGATTTGCGACAGGGAATCCTCACGTATTCTACGATCTTCATTGTATTTGGTTCGAACGTTTTGAGATGCATTTTGACTTGGCGGTTGGACCAGATCAATTACTCTTTGTAGAGAATTATGGGAACATTAGTTGGTTGATCTACTTTTTGCATTCTGAACTAGTACAAGGATCGTATTACTAGGCGACACATTGATGTATACTTTCTTAAAGCTGGGCCTAGAATGGTTTGAAGGCTCAGCACTAGGCATAGAACAATGCATCCAGCTTTGCCTTTTTGCACCTAATTTCACTATCAAGAGGTTTGTTAATGAAATCCTCTTCGACAATCTCACGGAGACATTCTAGACTATCCTTAAGGTGAGCACAAGATAGTCATGAAAAGCATGTTCATTATTCCTAAGATGAGGAGGAATATATTTAATGTCATCACAGTTATTTTGCAATCTAAGGGTGACTTTGAGACAACATTCTTATTGAAAACAAGTGGTAGTTTCCAATTTCACGACTTCTGATTCTCAATTTCCGTTTGTAAAGACGTTATTTTTTCGTTGTTTTGGTCACGGGTGACTTTTATTGAATCATATAACTCTTTAAAATGTCGTCTAACTTTTTCATTTTCTTCTAGAAAACTCGCGTTTTCCTTTTGTAAGGCATTAACTAAGTTTTGAAGATGAAAAGTTTGAGAATTCTGAGAATCTAAAGGAGGAGGCATTTGGGAGCTGTCATATTGTTCTTTTGACCCTTTAATTGAGAGATTTGGGCTTTCAACTTTCTGATCGTGTTGCAATGAGCTTGAATCGGTTCATCACGTTTGTTAATTTGAAAAACTGCATCAAACTCGGGAGCATCTGAGGATGTCTTGATATTTGAAGTTTTGACATTTTCTTTAAGATGTTGATATTTTAGTTGTAAATTAAAATGCTCAACCTCTAGTTTAGAAAAATGTTTAACCAAATTGTCATGATCATCCAGTTCAATTTTCTCAGTTAATTTAGAATTAGTTTTTCAAGCTCAATGACACGATCATGGGAGACTTTCAGGGCAACAGATAATTCATGAAATTGAGAAGCATTAATAGAACAAGTTGTAGCAGTGAAAAACACGTCTTGAGCAATACATTCAGAAATAAGATTCTCATTCAAGGTATGCAAGTTCTTCCTTTCAATCTCATTATATTTTAATGCTCGCTCATAGTCACTAACCTCAACTATCATAGCATCAAATTCCTTTTCCATTTCTTTAATGTCTGAATTCATTCCCTTTATAAGACTCTCAAAGTGATCTTTTAGTTGTTTAAAGAAAGGCATGACTTCAGTTAAATAACATTCTTTAGTTTGCTCAAAACCTCTTTCTCCTTCAGTTATACCAGTGGGTGTGATCATTTTCTTACAAGTTTTCTCAAAATCAACAAATAGTTGAAAGATAACATATTGACTGATTAAGGTCTTGCTTTTAGTGGCAATTGTTCTAGGAACTAGATGCATTGGTGTATTTGGAGGATACACAGTCGCTCTAGGCATTTTCCAAAGGGGGGGTTGGTTTCAACAATATTTTCAGCTTTCTGCTTATCTAAATCCATTTTCCGGAACACTTGTTCGGGAGTTAACAATGTCTGAGGCTTAAACTTGTTTAAGGCAATCCAATTCTCCTTTTGTAATCATGGGGTGTGATGATTAATTTCTTTTCTTTACATTCTGGATCAGCTAGTTTCTTGTTTAACTTTTCCCTAGTGATTTCATCTGATTTCTTATCTTCCTCCGTGCACTCAGCGCAACTAGGTTTCTGTCTAGGTTTAAGGATTTCCTTGCCATCATAAAGAACCTTATGAGCATTTCTAGCCTTTTAATGACCTCTGGATTTGGTTCCTCAACAAGGGGAATGCTATGCTTATCGCTTAGGACTTTATGCTTAGTGATCATGTGAAAATCTGAATGGTGTTTCCTTGTATGCATACAACTTTATTTTCAAGCTTGTTTTTCAAGGTTTTTAGATTAGAAAAATCATTCAAAAGTTTTGATTCCTTAGCATTGAATTCTTGCTTAAGCATTTTAACATTTTCTTGAAGTTCTTGTTTTTGCTTAGCGGTTTTAGAAAGCTTTTCTTGTAAGGAGTTTAACTCTTGTTTTAATACTTCTTCTAAACCTACTTTTCTAATAGTTGTCGCATTTGGTCATCCATTTCCGCCAATGGGTGGTCAACTCAAATTTAGCACGTTGTTCATAAATAGCAACCCGTTCTTTATAGGCATTCAAGAAAGAGATAACAACATCATCGGGGCACATGCAAAGTGTATTCATCAAAACATAGTCATTTTGATCTGCGAAGATGCATCACTTGGCACAACTTCACTTTCACTTTGTTTCACATATTGATCATATGGGACAACATTGATATTACCCATGTTTTCAATATTTGATTCAATAGTTTCAGTTGATTGTACTTTGTCATGCATCTTTTGTACATCAACATCATCATATAGTTTTAATACCTCTGAGATGAGTTTGTCTTTGGATGGGCCAGGCTTGTGTGAAGAAGAGACCTTGGGAGAAACCATTGGAGAAATGCTAGCCATAAAATTGTGCAGAGGTCCATCATCCACATCGAATGTGTATGCATCACAATCAACTTGAAAGGCGTTGATGATTGTGACCTATCTCCAATTGGTCGCTCATCCACATCTCAGCATCATAGGTCTTGGCATTACCCTCAACAAGAAACAATAACTCCTCTTCATCCAACGCAGCACCATTATCCCGAGCTTGCCAAGCAGCATCTTATCTCTCAAGTAGTCAAAGGCATTCGTGGACGTTTTGGAGATGTGCAGTTCCTTGCAATGTGTCCCTCACCACCACACTTATAGCATTTGATCGGCTTAGTTTGACCTTGATTTCCATTTCTTCCTCGATTCGGATTACCAACATAACCTCTACCAGCTCCTCCTCTTCCTTGATCATACTGTCTTTCTTGAACTGGTTGCACAACAATTTTTCCCATCTCCGATGTAGCTTGATTGTGTGGGTTAGAGATCGTTCGAGGTTGTTGTTGGACAATGGGAGAGAATTCATGTTTTGACTAATCAGAGAGCCTTTGATTAATGAAGTTACCCAATGCGTGTATACGATTGTTTGAACTTTGGATCGGGAATGAGTTTGTGAGTTCCATCACCCATGGGTATAGCTTGTGAAGCTTTAGTGGTAATCCCAATGTTTGAGTAGAAGGCAGTTGAATCATTTGATGAGCTTGTCTCTCCCGATTTGTTTTGAATTGTTCAAGAATCCTCTTTTCAAACATGACATGTCTCTCATTCTGAGAAGGAAGGCATAGAGTTGCTCATAGTTTGTATTCTTCAATCCTTTAGTAAGCTTCAATAGTAACAAATTTGTGCCATTCGAGATTCATGTTGTTTACAAATTTTGAGTTCATTTGAATGTTAGCATAGTCATTCTGATGTTCCTCATGTCATTCACAGCTTATGAAATCTCACATAGTACTCATAGACACTTTCATCTGGTTTCATCTTGAAGTGCTCAAATTCATCATACAAGTTGTGATTCTCGTCTTCAAAGTTAGTCAGAACCAGAAAGAAGCATCTTGACATTATCCCATACTGAGCCTTTTGCCTGGTGTTGTGATTGATAAGCTTGTAGATGTCCTTTGGTAGACCTTGCAAGATAATGTTGAAGCTCGATATCTCAAAGATCTCTTTTCTCCTTATCGTCAAGCTCATCATACATCTTTGGTCTCACCCATTCCGTAAATCAAAGTTCCATCTTCGCAGTGATCAAGTATATCTCTAGTAGTTTCAACTCAGTAAGGTCCTTCATCAATGGATTTGAGAATGTTAACCCCATTTTCTTTTCCAAGACAAGTACAATCTGATTCGTTGAGCCCAAGAGTCATAGTCGGCTCTCTGCATGGGTGGACCAGTATCTGAAAGATCTTGAACATCCTGACAATTGGAGATGATAGTACTAACGTTGGTAGACATGTTAAACGACAACGGATTTTATAACTCAAATGATTAAACCGGGAAATAGATTCTTTCACGGGATTTTACTAAATCAAGAGAAAACCGATAAAATACACCCAAGTCGCTAGAAAATCTTGAACCAAGTCGCTAACTACTAAGTCGCTATAAAACCCAAGTCGCTATAATCCCAAGTCGCTAGTACACATTCAAGTCGCTATATAAACAACTCGCTAAGATTCAAGTCGCTAGGAAAATTTTGGCAAGAATTAGCTAAGATCCAAGTCGCCAAATGTGTCAAGTCGCTAAATAGCAACTCGCTAGGTACCAACTCGCTAACACCAAGTCGCTAACAAAATAAAGTACAAGTCGCTAACTTACACCAAGTCGCTACGGTAGTGAAATCCACTACGTACTTTTTGTCTGGCTTGTCTCACTAGAAAAGTTGCTAACCCAACTCGCTAAGATTTTCAACTACAACTCGCTACCAAATTGTAAAGCAAGTCGCTACCAAGAAACTTTTCCGTGGCTCAAGTCGCTAGCATGAGAAACACATAAACACCACTTTTCAATCCAAAAACAACCCAACCACTATGATTCAAACCTTCTAAATCAAAACCTAAACACTTGTGATGATTCTAAACACAAAAGTACTACCAAAATCCAAACTTTAACACTACAAATCAACCAAATGATGCAAAAAAACCACTAAACTTTTCAAGCTCAAAAACCACCTAACAACCACTAGAAATCCAAAGATATGTAAGATATGATCTAACCATGGCTCTTGATACCAATTGTAACATATTGGATTTCACATACACATCAAACCATAACTCAAAGTGCTTATAAACAAAGGTGAGTTCTAGAGAGAGCAAGTTAGAGGTTTAGGGAACTTAGTGAGAGAAAGAAAAATCTTATTATGAGCTCCAACTCTCTACCTTGGAAGGTAGAGAGTATTTATAGTCTTACAATAAAACGCCACCTACAACGGGCTATGGATCAAGCATACAATGGGTAAAGACCCGTCCGTCCTCCACGGTGTTACATAACAAAATACTACTTAACATAAAAGTACTATGACTACGAGCTTTCTAACGATTACATATACTTGAGGTGACCGACTCTTTAATACCTGGAATTTCTAATTCCTAACAGAAGCTTTTACTGGTTCATGATATTTGCAGAAGCATAGTAGAAGCATGGAGTGAAAGTATCAGAGTCGTTGAAGCACTTACCATGATTTCTTTAGAGATGAATGTGTAGTGTGAGCATGCGCTATGGATTGACCGCTTCATTCGACAAATCGTACAAACGCTAGCTTAACCTACATACAACAGCTAGTAAAGGGCACGAAGTGTCTTTTGATCACTACGTTGAATTGAGGTACACGCGGTTCCCTGCTGATCAAGCAAAGTACCGCTTCATGTGATCAAGTAAAATTCCGAGGAATTTCCTTGATGGGTTTCGCAATGCTTCTAGCGCTTCTCAAACCGGAACGTCTCAAAGAAGATAACATGGAGTGAGTAAACCAGCGAATTGAGATTCACTGATTGATGAAAAGAGTTTTTAGGCACAAAAGATTGAATCGCCCCATTGTTTCTGTTCAGTTGTCACATGGTTGATCTATTGGATAGATATCACACCCCACCGTGAGCTTGTTTGATGTTGGCTCTAGAAGACTTTCCATCTTCATTGTGAATATGTTAGCATATCACCGCATGTTCCGACAATACCACAAGGACAATGCGTAGGAATCATAAGATATAATCTCTCTTTCCAAATGTTAGCATCTTCATTGTGAATATATTAGCATCTTCATTGTGTGAAACAGAGAGTCTTCATTGACGGTGTCCTAATGAGATTTATTGATGATCTCGTGGCTCTAGACTCAATTGTGCATATTTGGTTCCTATGCCGGAGACTAGGGAGAGGGTCTCCTTCTTCAATATCAACAAACTCTAAGAGAAAGTCGATAGATGATGTCGGTTCCCCATGAGAATGAAACAAGTCCTTTTAAGAGGAACTTGAGTGGTTTGGAAGTTGTAGTGCATGCCACTGGTCCATGACGTCTTGTCTTCAATACCAGTGTTACCTTAGTAACCACCAAGTAGCATATGAATTGAACCCGTGATTCGCCCTAAGGTTGAATTATCGAGGGCTATTTATTTCACCCTTTTCACATTCAATCTTTTTTCATTCTTCAACCCCTTCTGCTTTCGAGACTCATAACTAGAACCTTGTAGGGTTTATTCCAGTACTAGCTCTGTCTCAGTCCGCACTCTTCCCATATCTCACATTTCTCCTTTTTTTTCATCATACCTAAGGTATTGTTCATCTGCCATGGGAACAAATACCTAACCTTATCATCCTTATATCACCATAAATAAAGTATTGTTCATCTGCCATTGGAACCAATTGAAAACCATTTTAAAATCAATTCAGAAACTTGTGATATATTATCAAAGCATTTTGTACCTGAATTGTTTTTGAAATGTTTAGAACAAAGCCCCCTCAACATGTGCATCAAGCATCATTTTGTAATAGAAATAATTTTCATCTTTGAGGGTTGGCTTGCATCTAAGAGTAGTTATATACGAATGTGGTTTCAAATAGTTGCTCCCCTTCAATATGTGCATAGAAATTTGAAAATGTTTTGCACATATTAGGAAAAGACTGCACATTGAAATAAATTGGTCACATTTCAAATATTTGTGGTTTAAAATAGATGCTCCCCCTCAACATGTGCATGGAAAATTTTGAAATCGTTTGGCACATGTGGGGAAGAAAGCTTGCTAAACACTTATAAAACCAATTATCAAGTTATCAGTTTAAATCCAATTTAAATCACACATTCTCCCTCGACACAATTTCCAAATCCTTTGAGAGATGTGATCTCTATTAATTTAAATTAAATTTTGAGAGCTTTTGTGGAGAATAGTGACTTGCTTTTGAAAAACTTTTTAACCGATAAGGACTGATTTTCAGACTTTAAACTCATTGATTAAACATGCAAGATTGTCTTTGAAAACATAAACATTAGCAAAGGTTTTGAATCAACTGAATAAAACATTATTCTTTTTGATTGTTCAACAATAAACCTTGATCATTTACGTGCCAATTGTTGAAAAAATGACCTTTCAAAATAACCTTTTTAATTCGAATAAAATCATTCTCCCCCTCAATCAATGACCTTAAAAGTTGTTGATTGAGAATTAGAGATTTTGGACAGATGATAAGCAAAATGATTTACAACGAATAATAGAGTACAAGGTATTATCAAAGCAATTTAGTTTTCATTAGATGGCAAATATTTTTCTAAGAATTAGACTAAAAAATATTTGATAGAGAACATTTGTCTTTTTGATGACAAACATTTTGAAGAATCATAGCATGAGATTTGAAAAATAAGATAAACATTGCTCGTTTCTTTACTTTTAAACGGTTATACTGAAATGACAATAAACCACCATTTTTCTCCGCCTCATTTTTTTTAAGAAACAAACTTATGTACATTCGAAGAACATCTAAAGTCCGTAGATGAAATTGAATAAGAAACAGAAAACTTGACAAAATAACAATATTTTTGGAATTTTTCAAGATTTTCTAATTTTTTTTTATGGATTTTTGAAAGTTTTATAATTTTGTATTTTGGTTTTTGAATAAATATATACAAAGATATGGATGAAGAAAGACCTTTACTCCCCGTCTTCCTCTTGAAGACGTTTGAGTGTTTCCGGTAGACTCTTTTATACCAAGTCGTGGAGAGGATAAACTCAAAACGTTTTCTAGAAGAGCTTTGGTGAAGATGTTCCAATAACGGTATGGTCCTCACAAAATAAAGTTCCACCACACCGTTTTCTACTTGCTCCATAATGAAATGATGTCGAATGTTGATGTGCTTTGCTTTGAGTGTTGAACGTTGTTGCATGAGAGAGCAATAGCACTTTTATTATCACATGCATGAGGGATTTTGTTGATTCAAAGCCATAGTCGATAATTGGGATCTCATCCATAGATTTGAGCACAAGATGATGACATGGCTATGTATTTAGCCTCAGAGAGAAAATAAAAGTACTCATTTGCTTCTTTGAAGACCAGCTCACAAGCTTATCACCCAAAATCGAGCACCTCCATCGCATTTCGACGTGTATCTTGACATCCTGCATGATCAGCATCTGCATAGGCTATTAGTGACATACCAGTGTCTTTCGGATACCAAAGACCCATGTTAATGGTTCCTTGAGATACCAAAGACCCTTTTAACCGCTTCAAGGTGCTTTTTAGTAGGCTTGGCCTCGATATCTAGCACATGCATACAACGAATAAAATATCTGCCTACTGGCCGGAGATACATCGGGATCCGATCTGCTACGATATTCCGTTTGGTCTACCATGATCCCCTGAGTGGTCCTCATCCAATTAGAGTACGCTAATCATGGAGTGTCAAAATGGTCACAAGAATCAAATCCAAATTTCTTTAAAATCTCATTTGCATATTTAGATTGATTAATAAAATGTCCGGACTTTGTGAAATTTGTAATCCCAAGAAAAATGACATTTATCCCATCATTGACATTTGAAATTTGGAACCCATTTCATTATAAAAACGATCACATTCATTGGGTCACGAGGCAATAATAATATCATCAACATATATTTGAACGTGAATTAAATGTTTGCTTGACTTTCGTGAACAATGCCGGATCAACCTCCTTTGGTTGAATCCGAGATAGAAGAAACTTTGATAGCGTGATCATACCATGCCCTTGAGCTTGCTTTAAAACCATAAAGAGCCTTCTTCAAATAATAGACGTGAGTAGATGCTCGATTCACAAAGCCTTCAGGTTGGTCGACGATACGACTTCTTTAAGATCTCGTTAAGAACGCCGTCTTTACATCCATATGATAAACCACCATGTTCTTACTTGCAGCATTAGCCAAGAAGATTCTGCTCGCTTTGATACGAGCAATATGAGCAAATGATTCTTCAAAGTCAATACCCTCCTCTTGACGGTATCCTTTTGCAACCAATCGAGCCTTGTTCTTTAAAACATCACCATTCTCATCAAGTTTCACTTTGAAGATCCATTTAGAGCAATGATCAGTAGCACAATCTGAAAGTGTACTTCCCATACATCAAGTCTATCAAACTCATGAATCTTTTCATGGCATTGAACCCAGCTATCTTCATTCATGGCGTTTTAACATCTTTTGGTTCGACCTTAGAGAGTACGAGTTGAAGAAGCACCATAAGGCATCGGTTGCAAGTTGTTTCCGTGTGGATACTGGACGAGAGAGGTTTCCAATGATGTTGTCCAATGGATGATCATGTGTCCATTTTCTAAGGTGTTCATGTAGTTGTTGTTGAGGAATTGTCGTAGTAGAGTCGATTTCTCCTGATGATGATTCATGAGCAAATATGTTTTCAAATGGTACATATTCAGGAGTAGCAAAGGGATTCTCTCCATCAGGTGCCATGTAAACATCTCCATGATGTACACTGTTGATTAATGATTTGTTGATGAGACAGAGTGATCAGCAGAGGCGCTTTGACTTAGTGTCATACAAATTGAAGGGTTAACTTCATTGACAGGGATAGTAGCAGCCTCTGATGATGGAATTGACAGATCATTAGCATTTGGTTCATAGTGTTTATCAAACATTCGATCAAACAATTTATCTAAATCATCTTCTGATGGAGGTACATAAGGAGTTGCTGGTGAGGGATTTGAGATGAGAGTAGAACTGATAGGATTACTTAATGAAAATTGAGTTGTGGTTCCAGAACTGGTTTGTCCTGGAGCCATTGGACCGGTCAGCACATCAAACGTAACGTGAATTATTTCCATATACTGGTTCTTTTGTTGTAGATTCGGTATCCTTTTATGTTTGGTGCATATCCTACAAAAACTCCAATGTCCGCTTTAGCTTTTAGTTTGCCTAAATCTTGGCCCTCATTAGTTGGATAACATAATGCACCAAATACACGAAGTAATGAGAGATTAGGTTTTCTATTGTGGACAAGTTCATATGGAGTTTTTCCATGAGCAATGTGAATTAGGGATCGATTTTGAGTGTAGCATGCAGTGGCAATGGCTTCAGTTTCGAAACATTAGAACCTTTGAGTAAATCAACATTGTTCTTGCCCCACAAGAGTTCGATTTCATCTTTCAACTACACCGTTCGTTGAGGAGTTCGGAACACTTCTTTGATGACCGATTCCAAAACTTTCATAAAACTCACTAAGTTGTTTATTAACAAACTCAGTTCCATTGTCTGTTCGGATGATTTTACGTTTTGTTAAGTCGATCCTGCAGCTGTTTGATAAGTTTGATGATGATATCTGGAGTTTCATCCTTTGTCCTTAAGAACTTAACCCAGGTGAATCCAGAGTAATCATCAACCACGACTAACACATATTTCTTCCCAAAGATATTCTGCACTCTCGTTGGTCCACATAAATCCATGTGAATTGTATGAAGAACTTCTGTAACGGAGTTTGTAGGTTTGGGTTTGTGGGCATACTTCTTGCTTTTCCCTAGTTGGCATGTTGAACAAAGATGATCCTTTTCATACTTTAGTCTAGGTAAACCTACAACTAAGTCCTTTCTGGAGAGATCATTGATGGTGCCGAAGTTCAAGTGATTGAGACGACGATGCCATAACCATGACTTTGTTTTCGAAGCCTTTGACAACAAGCAAATTGGATAAGACTTCATCATATCTTCGACAGAGATGGTGTATAGATTTGAACCACGATTTCCTCTTAAAAGTTCTTTACCATCAAGTTCTCTAACGAAACAAGTATGTTTTCTGAAGGGCACATCTAGATCGAATCACGAATTGACGACGAGAATAAGTTATGACCAAGACCTTCTACGTAATATACCCCGGAGATAACACTATCACCGACAACATAATCTTCATAACCCATAATTGCACCAAATGATCGCTCATCCTACAGTCCCGATAAATTTACTCGAGAAGTTCATGAGCCACGACCGGTCTCCAGTCATATGCTTGGAACAGCCTGAGTCCAGGTAGCACAGAACGATTTGAACGATCTGCAGTTGAACACAGACAAGAGTGGATAACTGGATAATTGGGATCCCCATGCAAGTGTCCGTATTTGACCTATTCAAAGCATGTTCGCTTCTTAAGAGAATAGTTCTACCAGTAGGCATCCATTTTCTAGTGGGCATTGATTTAGCAAATTTAGGGCAAAGCTCATTAATCTTACGGCCAGTAGGTATCCATTGATAACCTATATTACTAAATTTCCTTCCTGTGGATTTCCACTGTTTTCTAACTTGTTTTATCCTTTGCCTTTTAGCCTTCTTAGCTTGATTTTTTGCATTAACAGTTTTAACTGGGCGTTTAATAGCATTAGACAAAACATTCACACTGCATTCAAGATTAGTAACAGAAACCACGCAATCATCATTACATGTTTTGCCAAAAGTAGCAGAATTCGCATTAATTACAGTACGCTTAAAGCTAACACTAGAATCAACACGATTCGTTTTATTCATGATGCGCTCCAGAACAGTCAAGCTTTATCACTCAAGCCTGCCACTTGTGAATGACAGACCGTAACAAGCTTAAACGGCTCAGAACGAACTCAATGAAGATCTCTGAGGAGTATAGTTTCCCGGTCGTTATGTCCCAGCGAGCTATGCAATGGATTATCAAACGTATAGTGATCGAGAGATTTGAACGGGAAAGGAGAATTTGGATTATTATAACTACGGAAAAGCCAACAAATAACAATGGCTTAAATGCAAATTAAAGAAAGTTAAAAAGATAAAATCTATTAAATAAACGCTATCACTATTTTAAAATTGATGTTTTTGTTTTTAAGTTTTTATAAAACTGAATTAAAAACTACGCCGACGCATAAATAAAAACGTGAAAATTACACAATATTAACCCTAAAAATATGAAAATGATATTTTTACAAACCTAATGATAAAAGAAAATTTATAGAAAAAGAAATTTATTTTTATGACTAATTATCTAATTATTATTAATTAAAAACTAATTTTAACTATTTAATAATTACCTAAAATACAAGAAAATAGGAAATAAAGCTAGAAAAATGAAATTAAGACTTAGAAAAGTTTAAAATAACAAACTAGAAATTTCAAAACTATTTTTGTAATTTTCTGATTATTTTAATATTTTCTAGGAATTTTAAACTATTAAAAACTAATTAAATTACTAAAAATTACAAAATAAACTATGAAAAATCTGGAAAATTACTTTTTTTACTTTTTATATTTATCTAAACCTAAGAAAATGAAAAATTATTTTTTTGAACCTTTTCTGAATTTTTTATATTAAATGCTATTTAAAAATGCTTAGAAACTAATTTAAATTAAGAAAAATAGCAAATCAACTTGGAAAAATCTGAAAATTTCAGGAAAAGTCTAAAATAATACTAGAAGAAAAATGGAAAAACAGTGCTATGTGGAAAAAATGAAACTGATGAATCAAGTGCCTATTGAAATAAGCACTTGATAAGCAAATGAGCAAAATAAGCTACCACACGGAACGAAGTTACAATATATTAAATTAACCAATTTGCAACTAAAAACAATAAGCTCTAAACACTGGATTACAAGATTGATCAAACTTGATGATTTGAACTAATTAGCTAAGACAGAATTTGGTGCCTACTTGCAGTCCAAAAATAAGCACCCAAATAAGCTACAAACTAAAAACCAATTATTAAGTCTTAAACTAGACCTAAGTGACTACTTATAACCAAAAGACCAGATGTTAACAAGCTATAATAAGCTCTGTGCAAGCTTGCACAAAAGCTGAGAAACCACTCAGTGAATACTGAGTTGGAGCAGGGCACCAGGGCCTTACTTTGAGCTTATGCTCAAGCTTATCCAGAGAGTTTTAGCTAAAATCAGTTATGAGGTCTTAAAGACCACCTATTAAACTACTTGTAGACCAAAAATCAGGACCTAAAAAGCTTTAATGATCCTTGTGCAACTGCTGCAAGTTCTGTAGAAAACCAGTTTTTACTCTAACTTTGACTTTTGAAAGTGGTTGTAACTTTGACTAAAATGAAACTTGAATCCAATTTGATGACTAATATTGATGTTATGTGATGTAAAGAACACAATTCAAGCAATGGTTAACACTTCTTAACACAAATCAAGAGATTTCAAATCCAAAAATTTCAACAGAACAATGAGACAGCCACTAGTGATTTGACTTTTTAAGCTAAAGGGCAAAAGAACTTGACTCAAATGAGTCACTTAGAGCTAAATATACTTGAACCAACCAAAAACTACCACTCGCACGCACTGAATTGCAGTTATGACAGTAAACCAAACACCCCTTTACTCACTGATTTGCTAAGCAATACTAAGTTAAACACTTAACTAGCATAAATTAATGATCAAACTAACTAATACTAACTTAAATACTGCTACTAGAACAGGTTTTAACTAATTATGAGCACAAATACATTATATGCAAGATTTGTGAAAATCACTTACAATTTGTCCAATAGCCACTATGGCTTGCCAAAAAGGAAACCAAGGACACTAACCTATCAATTTTAACCCATTGCTTCCATTTCAACCCATTTCCAGTTCTGAATCACCCCATATCATCCTTGCATCATTTTTGTTCTTATGTTGACTTTAGTTGACCAAACAATATTGTTTAAACTTGAGTACAAGCTTACAAAAAGCTATTATAAGCTTATATAAGCTTGTATGAGATTAAAATTGAACTGCTAAAATCTTTAACAAAGGTGTTTGCAATTAAAAATCTCAACAGTAGACATAAAATGAGGAAACTGAATATTACTTGAATTGAAGCTTGATAAAAGTTTAAATAACACTGAACTGCTAAATTGAGTACAAAATAACTTGAAAATACAATTCAGAAGCTAATTAGGACATAGTAATATTAAAACGACATACAATTTTAAAAAACTAAAACTAACTAACTATTCTTGCTTCCTCTTGGCCTCTTTTATGCACCAACTTCTCTCTCTCACTTATCTGAGTGGATCCCAGCATCAATATGAGCCATTGATTGGCTAAACTTCATCTTAGCCGTTTGTTGGAATTTGGCGCCAAAACCTGTTTTTGATATCAGGGACAGGAAAGAGGTGCATTAATTGTGGTGGGATGTTAGGTGAGGTGGGGGGAGACAAAGGGTGTAGTAGGGGTGGCTGGAGAGGTTTGGGAGGGGGGAGGCTTGCACAATTGGTCGATGACGTGTTTTTAGGGCGGTATATTATTTAAACATTAGGTTGGCCGGGTTGGGATATGGACGGGTAAAGTGGTGGGCGGGGTGTTTTAGGTTAGGCTTGAGTAAAATACTAGGTCGGTTTGGTTTGTGAAGGTAATAACATAGGGACCTCTTTTTTGCAATTTCATAAAACCAAGGACCAATTCGTAATTTATGAAAAGTAGTCAAAGGACTAGTCTTGCCAAGTTTTAATAATCCAAGGGCTAATTTAAACATTTTTGAAACTCCAAGGATTACTTTTGACCAATTTAAAAGCCAAGGGACCAAAACTGTAACTTTCTCAAAACTTTTAGATTTTCCACCGAAGGACTAAATATGACAATTTATGATTTTAAAAAGACCTTTGGTGACTTTTCTTTTGAAATAAATGCCTAGGGACTGATTTTGCCATTTTCTGAAAGTCGGGGGACTGAAACTGCCAATTATGCAAACTTTGCTCGTTTTTCATCTGATTTTGAACATTTTGCATCAAAAACATATAAAATGCATTTTTGGAATATTTTCAGTGTTTTGATGCATATCTGAGCATTTTTAACCGTTTTGCAGTTCAGAATTAACCAAAAATGATGAGTATTTACACACTCATCAATTCAACTCAAACTTAATATTCCCAGGGTGATCTTCTAGTCTCTTCCAATGCACATTCTTAGCTTAGGGTCCTATCTTGCTTGGTATTGCCTGAAGGCTTTGACTCGCTTGCTTTAATGTCACTGATTACTCCTGTAGAGGGAATTATGGGAACATTAGTTGGTTGATCTACTTTTTGCATTCCTGAACTAGATGTGCAGGGATCTGAACTACTTGAAGGCACATTAGTGTTCACTTTCTTAAAACTGGGCATATAATGGTTTGAATGCTTGGCACTAGGCATAGAACAAGGCATTACAGCTTTTCCTTTCGCACCTAAGGATTTAGGACATGTTGCAATTAAACATTCTAGCACTCGAGATCGTTTGGCCTAGAGGCAAGCAAACCTAATTTCTCTATCAAGAGGTTTATTAATGAAATCCTCTTCCACAATCTCACGGAGACATTCTAGGCTATCCTTAAGGTGAGCACAATAGTTATGAAACACAGGTTCATTATTCCTAAGATGAGGAGGAATATATTTAACAGTCACAGTATATTTGCAGTCTGAGGATGACTTAGATGCAACATTCTCATTAAAAACTAGTGGTAGTTTCCCTTTTTCCTGGCTCCTAAGATTCTCAATTTCTTTTTGTAAAGACATTATTTTTTCATTGTTTTTGTCATGAGTGACTTTCATTGAATCATATAACTCTTTAAAGTGTTGTTTAACTTTTTCATTTTCTTCTACAAAACTCTCGTTTTCCTTTTGTAAAGCATTAACCAAGTTTTAAAGATGAAAAGTTTGAGAATACTGAGAATCTAAAGGAGGAGGCATTTGGGAACTAGTCACCTTGTTCTTTTCACCCTTTAATTGAGATATTTGGGCTTTCAACTTTCTGATCGTGTTACAATGAGCTCGAATCTGTTCATCATGTTTGCTAATTTCAAAAACTGCATCAAATTCAGGAGCATCCAAGGATGTCTTGACATTTGAGGTTTTAACATTTTCTTTCAGATGTTGATATTTTAATTGCAAAGTAAGATGCTCAACTTCCAATATAGAAAACTGTTTCACTAGGTTATCATGATCATCCTTTTCGACTTTTTCATGCAATTTAGAGTTAGTTTTTTCAAGCTCAATGACACGATCATGGGAGAATTTCAGAGCAATAGATAATTCATGAAATTGAGAAGCATTAATGGAACAATTCGTAGCAGTGAAAAACACATCTTGAGTAATACATTCAGAAATAAGATTCTCATTCAAGGTATGCAAGTTCTTCCTCTAAATCTCATTATACTTTAATTCTCGCTCATAGTCACTAACCTCAACTATCATTGCATCAAATTCCTTTTCCATTTCTTTAATATCTAAATCTATCCCCTTTTTAAGACTCTCAAATTAATCTTTCAGTTCTTTAAAAAAAGGCATGACCTCAGTTAAATAGCATTCTTTAGTTTGCTCAAAACCCCTTTCCCCTTCAGTTATCCCAGTGGGTGTGATCCTTTTCTTACAAGTTTTCTCAAAATCAACAAATAATTGAAAAATAACATATTGACTGATTAAGGTCTTGCTTTTATTGGAAATAGTTCTAGGAACTAAAAGCATTGGTGTGTTCAGAGGATACACAATCGCTGAAGGAATTTTCCTAAGGGGAGGGTCTGTTACAACAAGATTCTCTTCTTTTTGCTTATCTAAATCCTTTTTTCAGAACACTTGTTCGGGTGTTAACAACGTTTGAGGCTTAAACTTGTTCAAGGAAATCCAATTTTCCTTTTTGTAATCATGGGGTTTGATCGTTATGTTATTCTCTTTACATTCAGGATCTTCAAGTTTCTTATTCATTTTCTCCCTAGATGCATCATCTAATTTTCTATCTTCTTCATTGCACTCAACGCAACTAGGTTTCTGTCTAGGTTTAAGAATCTCATTCCCATTATAGATTACATTATGAGCAGCTCTAGCATTTTTAACAACCTCAGGATTAGGTTCCACAACAAGGGGAATGCTATGCTTATCTCTTAAGACTCTATGCTTCGTGATTAAGTGAGTAGTCTGAATGGTATTCCCTTGTACGTACAACTTATTTTCAAGCTTGTTTTTCAAAGTTTTTAGATTGGAAAAATCATTCAAAAGTTTTGATTCCTTTGCTTTGAATTCTTGCTTAAGCGTTTTAACATTTTCTTGAAGTTCTTGTTTTTGCTTAGCAGTTTTAGAAAGCTTTTATTGTAAGGAGTTTAACTCTTGTTTTAATACTTCTTCTCTAAAATTACTTTTTCTAATAATTGTACGCATTTGGTCATCCATTTCCTGCTCACGGGTGGTTAACTCAAACTTAGCACGTTCTTCATAAATAGCAACTTGTTCTAAATAGGCATTCAGTTCAGAGATAACAGAATCATCAGGGGCACATGCAGTGTATTCATTAAAAGTACAATCATCATTGACTGCCGAAGATGCATTACTTGGCACAATCTCACTTTCACTTTGCTTCACATATTGATCATATGGGACAGTATTGCTATTATCCTCATCATCAGTATCTGATTCATAAGTTTCAAGAGATTGTACTTTATTATGCCTCTTTTTCTCATCAACCTCATCATAAAGTTTTAATACCTCTGAGATGATTGATTCTTTGGATGGACTAGCTTACTGTGATGATGAGACCTTAGGAGAGACCATTGGAGAAATGCTAGCCATGAAAATTGTTTGTGCAGTAGGTTCATCATCGATGTCAGACGTATGCATCACGAAGTGACTTGAAAGGCATTATGATGATTGTGACATATTTCCTGAATTGGCTGCTCATCCACATCTGCATCATATGTCTTGGCATTGCCCTCAGCAAAAACAACAACTCCTCTTCATCCAAAGCTGCACCATTATCCTGAGCTTCTACGAGCAACATCTTGTCTCTGAAGTATTCTTCATTCTGTGGACGTTTTGGAGATGTCCAGTTCCTAGCAATGTGTCCCTCACCACCACAGTTGTAGCATTTGACTGGCTTTGTTTTTCCTTGATTTGGATTCCTTCCACGATTCTGATTTGCTACATATCCTCTACCAACTCCACCACTTCCCTGTTCATACTGCGTTCCTTGAACTGGTTGCACCATAACTTTACCATTTCTGACAACCGCATGATTGTGAAGGTTGGATGCAGTTCTGATCTCATTGTTAGTGTGAAGACTGTTGGTATGTGGATTGAGATTCAAGTTTTGTTTAACCATAAGGTCCAGTTGATTAATGAAGTGTCCCACGGCTGCATCAGCATCAGCTTGTTTGAACCTTGGATCGGGAATGAGTTTGTGATTACCATTACCCATGGGTATGACTTGAGATGCTTTGGTGGTAATACCAACATTGGTGTAGAAAGCTGTAGAATCATTTGGTGAGCTTGATTCTCCCTGATTGGTTTTGAACTGATCTAGAATCCTTTTTTTAAACATGGCATGCCTCTCATTCTGAAGAAGGAAGGCATACAATTGCTCATAGTTTGTATTCTTTAGTCCTTTGGTTAGCTTCACAGAAGTGACAAATTTGTGCCACTAGGGATTCATGTTGTTTGCAAACTTTGAATTCAGCTAAATATTTGGCATGGTCATTTTGATGTTCCTCATGTCATTCACAAGCTTATGGAATCTCACGTAGTACTCTTAGACACTCTCATCTGGTTTCATCTTGAAGTGCTCAAACTCATCATCTGAGATGTGACTCTCTGTCTTCTTTGGTTAATTCAGAACATGAGTGAAGCATCTTGACATTATCCCAAACTGCCTTGGCTTCAGTGTTGTGATTGATAAGCTTATAGATATCTTTTGGAAGACCCTGAAGTATAATGTTAGAAGCCCTGATATCAGCATCGAATCTCTTTTTCTCCTTATCATTGAGTTCATCATACATCTTTGGTCTGTCTAATGCATAGATCATTGTTCCATCTGCAGCTGTATCAATTAAGTCTCTTGTAGTCTCAACCTGATAAGGTCCTTCATCAATGGATTTGAGAATGTTGACCCCATTTTCCTTTCCAAGACAGTACAATCGGATTCGTTGAGCCCATGAGTCATAATTAGTTATGTCAGGCATAGGTGGATGAGTATCTGATCCAGCTGCTTGAACGTCCTCAGCCACAGAAGAAACGATAGTAGGTACGATGTTTGACATGATTACAAGTTCTACGGGATTTTACTATTCCTTGATTAAACCGGTAAATTGATTCTTTCACGGGATTTTACTAAACCAAAAGAACAACCGTAAAAATGTAGCACGAAGAAGTAACAAGTCTCAATAGACAAGTAGCTAAACAGTCAACTCGCTTAGTTATCAACTCGCTAAACAACCAACTCGCTTAAAGAAACAAGTCGTTTAAAGAACCAACTCGCTTAATAGCCAAGTCGCATATAGAGAAAACTCACTTAATAGCCAAGTCGCAAACAGAGACAACTCGGTTAACCACCAAGTCGCTTAAACTAACTCGCTAGATGTACAACTCGCTTAATAACCAAGTCGCTTTAGAACTCAAGTCGCTTAAAGAAACAACTCGCTTAGAACCCAAGTCGCATAAAAAGTCAACTCGCTAAATAGCCAAGTCGCATATACCAACTCGCTTCCAATAACAAAGAAACTTGCTTTGAAGAAACAAAAGTCTGAGACTCAACTCGCTTCGTACCACTTTCAAAAATAACCACTTTATCAATCAAAAACAACCAAACCATAATGATTTAAGCCTTCCAATTCAAAACATAAACACATATGATGATCCTAAACACAAAAGTACAAGCAAAATTCAAATTTTAACACTAGAATTTGTCCAAATGATTCAAACTCTCCTAAACACTTAAAACCCCAAAAACCTTATGAAATCCACCAAAACAAAGAGCATGAAAGATGAGTGATCAAACCATGGCTCTTAATACCAATTGTAAGATATTGGATTTCTCAAACACACTAAACCATAATCATATGAGGCGTACAAGTAGTTTAGAGAGAGAAAGATCTAGAGAGATAAAAGGAAGAGAGTCGGGAACTATGTGAAACAAAGAAAAATGGTATTGAAGCTCCAACCCTCTACCTTGGGAGGTAGAGGGTATTTATAGTGTCTTACAAATAAACGCCACCTACGGGTTGAGAAGGTGGATCCCGGGCATACAGGGGTAAAGACCCGTCCGTCCTCCACGGTGTTACTTAACAAACTACTTACAAATATATATTATGACTACGACTACGAGCTTTCTATCGAATACATATACTTGAGGTGACCGACTCTTTAAAGACTGAATTTTCTAATTCCTAACACATCTTAAAGTTAGAAGTTAACACAAAGCATTCAGTTTTAGTAAAAAGAACCTTATGCTGCTTATCACAAATTTATGATATTGAGAAAAGGTTAAAGTGCCCAAGTTCTTTCAAAAAAGATACACTATCAAATTCTAAATTGCCCACTTTAAATTTACCTCTACCAGTAATGTAGCCTTTGCTACCACCAAAAGTAACAGAACTACCTTGTTACCAGTCATATGCCAGAGCATCCACTATCAACAATTCCTCTACTTCCTGGCTTCTAGTGTGGATGTTCCTGAATATCAAAAAGAGAAATTAGTTTCTTTTGGGGACCCAGTCCTGTAGAGGCTTGGGTCTGCCTTGTGGACCATGAGAATTCAAAGTATAAGTTGAAGATGGTCCACTGTTATTCTTGGAGTGTAGTTTGGTCTATCTCTAAGTATAACCTGCTGAGGGCTTAACTGCAGTCCCCCAAATACCCATTGCAGCATAAGATTTAAACATTTGAGCTGCATTATTAACTATGGGTCTTCTCATAGGTGAACGTGAACCATAATGAAGTCTTTGGTTGAATTGGTTCACCTGTGTTTTTCTAAACTTGGGATTGTGTGAAAGACTTGTAGGTTTTGATTTAACATTCATATACCCTGAATTAACTTTGGCTTGACCAGATTTAACACGACCAGTATTAACCCTAGACAAGTTACCAGTATTAATGTTTTGCCTAACAGTATTAATTTGTACACCAGTACCCATTTTTGGCCTAACGTAAATTAACAAAAGAACTACTAGTATTAACAGGTACAGGTCTTGTGATAAACTAATTTTCATGGTTAATTCTATTTGTAATTTTCCACACTGGTCTAACTAACCCATTACCAGTGTTTACAGCCATTTTCTTTCTCAACTCAGCCTCCTTAGCCATTCTTTTCTCATGGTAGTCACAGTCTCATATGAAATGACTTAGGCTACCACACATAAAACAACTCTTCTTTGTATTAGAGTATCCATCCCCAAATTCTCTTTGCATTAACCCATTCCAGTTCTTTCTGTCTACTTTAGGTGTCTCAGGTTTGACCTGTTGCCTAGGAGTTTGGACACAACTAGGTTTTACTATTTCTTGTTTTGGCACATAAGTCTTGCTGTTTAAAACTAGTTTAGAAATCTTTATGGGTTTAGACTTAAGCTCTAGAGAACATTCATAGAAATTCAGAGACATTTTCAACGGATACCTCACTGTCATTAGATTGACAGGTGGAATACTCACTGGTTTTGTCTTCTGAGACACTGGTTTCAAGACTCTTCTCACAGAATCCTTTACTGTCATGGAATTGACAGGCAGGAAATTCAATGGAATATTCTTGAGAAGCAATTGTTTCAGGATTTTTCATCAAACAGTAACCAAATAAAGACTCATCAAACTTCTGTTCAGGTTTAGGTGTGTAGTGTTCATTAAGTGGTGGTGGAATTCCTTTATAATTATCAGCTTTAACAAATATATTATAAAGTGGTTTACCAACATAGTCTCCTTCTGAACTAGAAAAAATACCAGGTTTCATCTCTTCTTCATAATTTAGAACCTCACTATCCGTTTGAATCTCATGGCCTAGACCTAATTTACAGTTGGAGTTCATGCCAGAATTAATTAACATGTGTATATTTTTAGAAGAATCTCCCCAAGACTTAACTATTTACTTTAGCTCATCTCTTTCCTGTTGAGCTTTCATACCTATTCTTTTATATTTCCTTAGCTTTTCATCCATAGCAAGATTATCATTAGCTTGAAACGTTAATTTTTCATTTAAAGATGAATTTTGCTTTTGAAGGTTTGAAATTTGTGTTTCTAAGGTTTTTACAGCATTGGTATAAGCCAAAATTTGAACTTCCTGTTCTCTCAACTGAGTTAATTGCTCATCACTTTGTGTTTCAATAAGATTATATGTATCAACACATAGTTTTGAACATAAAGGTACCTCAATATTTGAGCCAATGGCCATGAAAGCAGAGTGACTGGTAGACTCCTCATCAGCATGTTCTCCCCAATTGATAGCACCTCCATCCCTGGTCAGCAGCCCAACATCTTGATCTTCCTTCTTCTCGGCTTCCTTTTTCAGATAGGGAAACTCATTCTTTTTCCTATCAGTTGCAGCATGCGCCTTACATTCCCTTGCAAAGTGCCTAGTTTGATGACAGTTATAGAACTCAAGCTTCTTTTTATCAAAGCCAACTGGAGTCTTTGGATCATAACAGACTCTTCTACTATGTATCTTAAAGAACCTATTCATCATGATAGCTATCATGGCTATCTGCCAATTAATATCCATCTCTTCAATATCTGCATCATTGATTTGCTCCAGATCTTCATTGAGCAAATCTATTTATTCTGATGATCTAGCCAAGAGTGAGTAGATAACTTGATCAGCAACACCAGCAGATGCCCCTCTTTCTATAGTACTTATTGAAGTAGTACTATAGCTGCTACCAGACTTAACCTAGTTAGTACTGTTCTTGCCATGTGATACAAAAGAAAGATTTTGAGAGCTAGAGGAGGATGGTTTTGACACATTATTGATCTCCTATTCAAAAACCCTTAGGTTGTTGTACATATCATCAATTGATATGGTGTCGATTTCAGGTCTGGTCCTCATGGTCATTGCCAGACTTGACCATTCTTTTGGCAAAGACCTAAGGAATTTGTGGTTTGCATCCTCATCAGAAACACCAGCACCATGGGCCTCCAGTTGTGATAGAAGTTGTTGAAACCTGTCATAGCCCATCTCTAATCCTTCAGTAACTGGAAACAGTAAAGGCCTTAAATTCTTGCTTGTATACAGCTTTCTACATCTTTTTTGGAGTTGGCTTTTCCTCCAAATCTTACCTTGATTGCCTCCTAGATTTCCCTTGCATCATCCATCCCATGAAAATGTCTGATATGCTCTTTGGGAAGTGCCATTAGCAAGATGCTTTTGGCCTTCCTCTCCTTCTCTACAACAAGGATCTCAGCAGCAGTGACAGGTGGCAATACAATATAAGTGCCATCTTTTCCTTTGGTCACTCTCTTTTTAGAGTTTCCCTTATGTATCACCTTCCAAACTTCATTGTTTGTATACTCTAAGTAATGCTCCATCTCCATAGCGTAGATGTCATATTCATATTTCTTCAGTGGTGGAACTTCATGTTCGAGATGTTTGTAGTTTTTGTGATTTGGGTTTGTTTGGGTTGAGAGTTTCCTGCTCCTTCTTCATGGTTGGATTCTTCATCACTGTGATGTTGAGAGTAGGTTTTAGTTACCTTTTCACTTAGTTTCTCAGACATAATTGATGTTTGCTGGTTGGAATGAGTGTTTGTTTTTGTGTATCTTCAATAGCAGAGTCCTTCTACAGGCTCTTATACCACTTGTACATCCAAAAGTTTATAGATCTAAGTAGCCTTGAATGACATATAATAAACTTGAATAAATGCAAATTTATTATGTGAAGAACTCTTAACAAGATCTTGATTTGTTAATGCGGAATCTTAACACACAAAGTATGAAGAACACAAGAATAACTAACTTCGTATTTTCTATTACTTTACTCAAAGGTTAAGGCTTACAACTCGTACCTTTAACCTAATACATTAGGGATCCTTTTATACACTAAGGAAACCCTAATTGACTACAAGACTTGTAGAAGGTTAAAGATATATCTTCCTAAGATATCTCTACGCGTACATGTCTATTCATAATATAACTCTAACATACTATTCTGTTTCTAGCATAAACAGACTTAACTATCAAGTATTAGTTCTGCCAGACTTAACTACATTAGTACTGGCAGACTTAACCACCAACAGACTTAATTCTGGCTTACCAGACTTAACTACTAATACTACCAGAAATAATCCTAAACAGACTTAAACAAACTTAAATTTGTTTTACAAAATATAATTCTCTACAGTTGGCACCATTGTAGGACACAAAGTTACCAATACCTGAAATCTACGAATGTAAGTTTTGGTATCATTCCCCTTCACAGCCAAGTTATAAAACTCATCTTCCATTTTCTTCACCTTAGTTAGGGGATAGTACTTCTTAATCAGAAGATTCTTGAACTCAGTCAAGGTGGTTTTATAAGCTTCCTTAATTCCCAAAGATTGGGCATATGAGTTCCACAAAGATAGAGCCTCTTCTATAAGAGTACCAGTAGCAAACTGGACTTTACAGTCCTCAGTACAGTTGCTACATGAAAATACTGATTGGCTTTGGTCGAACCAGCAGATTAGTCCAACATCGCCTTCTATACCTTTGAAATTGAAAGGTTGACAGCTCATGAACTCCTTGAAGCCACTCTTCTTCGCTACAGGAACTTACCTCGGTTAAGGGTTTCTATTCGCATTATTAGCATGTGCCATGTTAGCAGCTCAGGATTCTAGTGCTGCAGTCACACTGTCAGCGACTAGTTGTCGGATGACATCTTGAGTCATGGTGGGAGTAGCAGGGGTTGACAATCTCACATGAGTCATTCTTTAAGAGAATGGGACGGGATAAGAATAATATCATAAGTCGAACATAATGACGATTATGAAGATTCAACGTAGATTTTCTTTTGCAAGTTCTAACTAATATAACATTGCAGAATGACGGAAGAGTGGAAATACAAGTTCTAACGCTTAGAACGTTGTAGGATGTAACGAAAGATTGAAAATACAAATTTTAATATTTAGAACATTGTAGGATATAACGAAGGATTTAAAATACAAGTTCTAACATTTAGAACATTGTAGGATATAACGGAGGATTGAAAATACAACTTCTGACATTTATTACATTGTAGGACATCACAGAGGATTTGGAAATTTAAAACTAGAGACGGATGCTATACTAATGAGCATTAGGTTCCTCGGCAGCTAGTTCACTTCTTAAGGGTCTCGGTATAATCCATAGTGAATTATAGAGTTCCCTAAAAATAGACTCATCAATGGAATAAACTAGCAGTGGTGTAGTTGGTCTAAACGGTGATGAAGATCCTATGGAGTATAATGGACTAGGTGGTGGATAAGATCCTATGGAGGATGACGTAGATTCATCATAAGTTTCGATATATCTAGGTAAAGTCGCTTGCTTAATTTATTGACAATAAATTGCAACCATGAGTCCTATATACCTAGGTTCAGGATAACCTAGTGGTGAAAAGTCCATAGTAATTCCTAGGTTCATAACAATATAGTCTATGAAAAATCTTAATACGGGAGAGATAACTTATGGAACTACGTATGGGAAAACTATAACTTCATTAGTGTTAGGATTTATAAAATCTGGTAGTTAAAGACTCGGTCACCTCAAGTATATGTAATCGTTAGAAAGCTCATAGTCGTAGTCATTTAGTAATAGATAGTAGTTAGTGAAGTAACACCGTGGAGGACGGACGGGTCTTTACCCACTGTATGCCTGATCCACAGCTCGTAGGAGGCGTTTTACGTAAGAATCTATAAATACCATTTGCCTAGCAAGGCAAAGGGTTGGAGCTTCATAATACAATTTTATTTATCTCACTAGAAGTTACTAACTCTCTGCACTTTCTCTCTCTAAAACCTTATCTCATTCGAATTCATATATGCTTGATTATGTATTTGTGAGAACCAATATGTTTCATTTGGTATCAAGTGCCATGGTTTTATCATCTACTTTACTTGTTCTTGAATGCTTAGTGGTTTTCATAAGGTTTTGGGTTTGAATGAGTTTTGAGACATTTTCATCATTTTATCTTATTTAGTGTTAAAGTTTGGATTTTGATTGTACTTTTCTGTTTAGGATCATCATAAGTGTTTAGGTTTTGGTTTAGAAGGCTAGATTCATCTCGGTTGTGGTGTTTTTTACTTGAAAAGTTTGGTTTTTGATGATGTTCTTTGAAGCGGCTTGACTCTCGGACTCAATATTTAGATGTGATTTGAACTGATCTTGGAAGCGATTTGTTCTGTTTTTTCATGCGGTTTGACCTTTCCTCATAGCGGTTTGTGTTGAATAGTGTGTGGTTTGATTGTTAAGACAAAGAGATAAAAAGGACAAGTAGTGGATGTACTTGTGTCCCCTTGAGGTATGTCAAATTAAGCGATTTGTCCTAAGCGATTTGTCCTAAGCTATTTGTCCTAAGCGATTAGTCCTAAGTGGTTTATCCTAAGCGGTTTGTCTTTGTGCGTTTTGATTAAAGCGGTGTGTTAATTATGCGTTTTGAGTCAAGAGGTTTGTCTTCAGTGGTTTGATCTAAGCGGTTTGACAATCCTGCGACTTGTCTGCTGCGATTTGACCACTGCGATTTGTTCAAGAAAACTGAGTTTTGACTTTTACGGTTTGACTACTTGCGGTTTGACCACTTGCGGCTTGACCACAGTTGACTTTTTACGTAAAACTTTAAACGGCAATAACTTTTGAACCGTAACTCTGTTTTCAGCGAAATACCTGTCAAAACTTCAAACCAGCAAGGGGGAAGGAGACATACATCTCAACGCACAACAAGTACACTTGATGAACTTTATACCTCTTCTTAATTGAAGTTATTCTGGGAAGACAAATGTCATAACCGCATAGAAACTTAGTGTTTTAACTCGTGGCTTTTGGTGTATTATTCCAACTACTTGGGGGAAGTGGTCTCTTGATACTTGTGGTATGTATTACTTCAACTTTCAGTGGGAAAAAATATAAGAAGAATATTTGGAGCATGAGGTGATAATGCTTATCAACATCTTCTTATGAGCTGATATGATTTATGGTAAAGTGCTTCTAGTTAATGCTTCATGCATACAATGTTATGCTGATTCCGATGAGATCGCAACCATCAGGGGAAAGATATGTGTACATCAGGGATGCACAACAGGTTCACGTGATCGGGCTTAATCATTTATTCCGGAGTTGATATCCATAGAGATGATCAGTGCTTCAACCTGTTACTTTGGTGTTATCGTTGCGACTTGTGTTAGGTACATGTGTACATTATGGACATATTTGTTATATGTAAGATAACTGGAATGCATTTGGTGAAATGAAGATGTTGATATATTGTTCCCCCGAATAGACAACTGCTCAAAACCGCAGAGTAATGTGTACATCGGGGACGCACAACAGCTTAATGTGATCAGGCTTAATCATTTATTCCAGGAATGATAACCACAAAGATGATTAGTGTTTCAACTTGTTACTTTGGTGTTATCGTTTTCTTTGGGTTTTTGAGCTTCATACAACGAGACTATTTACATCACTTCAACTACTTAGGGGAAGTGGTCTCAAGAAGATGATTGTCGGTTTGGGGGGAAGCTACCAAAGCATCACATTGAGAAGGCACAAGTTCAGACGATTATTCAGGAGCCTCGAAAGCTTTGGTGGGGAAAGTTTAAGAGATGTTGACTACTGACTCCTACACGTGCAGAACGATGTCCTCATTTTGATATTAATGTCAACATCTTTTTAAATTGAACTATCTAGTTTGTACATATCTTAAACCAAAAGGTAAATATAAATATATACAACCATAAAAAACCCATATAATCAAAAAATTAGAAAATATCAAAAATAGTTTTTCAAGGCATGTCTTCTGGCATCGATAACAATTACGGTCCTAGAAATGTCATTACTTATCCTAAAACTAAAATTAGGAAAGCACATCGTCAAAAGGACGACTGTTCCTACACAAATATTTTTCTGTCTATGATTCTTCAAAAAATTATTTGTGTTACACATGGTGGAAAATGAGTTGTTTCAAAATCAATCGGTATTAAGCTTTTCATAAAATTTGTCACTCAATCAATGACTACAACTCTTTTAAACTTTTCATAAAATGGGTTATTGATTGAGGAGGAGAGTGTTTTCAAATTTACGCTATCTAACGAGCTTATTTAATCATCCTATAATTAACTGAAAAAGGTTTTTACGAACTTTGAATTGCTAGGATATAATTGTTAGAATTAGATGATTCGAGTTTGATGTTCACATATAATCCACATGCCTTTGTATGATCTGATTGAATGAGTTTTGATGTTGGATTGACTTTTATTAGTTGATTGCTGTTTGGGTGCTGTCGATCACCATATATATGTATGTATGTTTATCTATGTTGATTATCATATGCAGAAAACATGGTTTTTGAGAATTTTCCTGCTCTTGATCCCACAAAATTGGATGATCAGATTAAGCCATCTTATGATTGGATGCCAATAGGAAAGGGTAACTATATCTTGGATCGACAAAAGAAGAAAAGGAACCTAGTATTTTAGAACGCTGTGGATATTTTGCATGATATATGAAAATTCAGATGTCTCATTGCATCAGCAGATGTTTCTTCCTTCCTTACAACAATAACTGAAACAGTTTATTTATTTCCACCTAACGTTACTTTATGCAGGATAAGTAGTGAATAATATTTTTTTTTGTTATTTGTCTATGTCACAATATCTTTCATTCTCATTACACTAACACCCTCCCTCATTGATTGAGGGGGAGCACTAAAATGTTCCGTTATCAGTACATGTATTAAATTAGGCCACATTTTCTCCCATATTTTCTAAACCTATTTAAATCAATTGGGATCACAAATCTCAAAAGGTTTGAAATTTTTGATCGGGGGAGAGAATGTGATTTAAATATGAAATCTGATAAAAAGTGATCGTTTTGACTCAAAGTTTAGGATCTCTCTAATATGTGCTAAACTCTTTCGTATATCGATGCACATATTGAGTGGGAGCGAATGGTTACTGATGGCAATCATGGAAGTATATCAAAGACCGACCTTGCATTTACTTTATTAAAGTTATAAGGATGGTAAGGTTAGGAAATCGTTCCCACGATCTCGCCAGAGCCATTGGGAACTACCCAGAGATAATCCACTAGATAGTGTCAAAGTCCTTAGGTATGATTAAAAAAGGAGAAACATGAGAATATGGGAAGAGTGCCGACAGAGGCGGAGCAAGTACTGGAACAAACCCAACAAGTTACTAGTGGTGAAGTCTCGGTAAGCGCTGAAGGGGTTGAAGAATGAAAAAGAAATGTAATGTGAGAGGGTGAAAAGAAATAGCCCTCTAATAATTCAACCTTAGGGCAGAAACCGGGTTCAATTCATATGCTACTGGTGGTTACCAAGGTAACATCGGTATTAAAGACAAGACGTCATACTCACGGGGGACCAGTGTAATCAATCGACTGATCTATTAGAGACAGTTGATACTAAAGCTGGAGACCTTCTTCCCAGTCTCCACACAGGAACCAGAGTGCACTATTGAGTCTAGAGCCAATAGATCATCCATATATCTCATTAGGACACACTTTCATGAAGACTTGCTGTTTCACACAATGTGAAAAGTAAGGGAATATTTATTAAGAGTTCTATGCACTATCCTTGTGGTATTTCCAGAACATCCGAGTGATACATAAAGTATTCACAATGAAGATGGAAATCCTTCTAGAGCCAACATCAAACAAGCTCTTGGTGGGTGACATGTGAGATCCTTCATGGATCAAACTTGCGACAACTGGAAAACAACTATGGGCGGTTCACAGTTGAATCAACCTTGTTCCAGTAAAGAGATTGACTTATACTTTTGGAAAACCCTTCGATGTGCTCAACTATTGTTTTCAAGACTGCGCATAAATTTTCAAATAGAAGTATTAGTGATTGAAACTTGATCTTGCTCATAAAACTCTCGTCGTATTGCAAAAACTCTTTCTTCAGCAATACGCGATTGTGTTTCAAATCAATTTGTCATTAATCAGTGAATCCCAATTGGCTGATTCACTCACTCTGTGTTGTCTACTTTGAGATGCTACAGTTTGAGAATGGCTAGTATAAGCTGCGAAACCTTGTCAAGGAGATTCTTAGTAATTCTACCTGATCATAGGCAGTATTTATCTGATCAACGGGGAACCATGGTTCTTGCAACCATATTCAACGAAAAAGAAAAAAAAAACACTTTCGTTCATTTTATTGCTAACTGTCTTATGTAGGAACCTATGACGGTTGCAGCTGATGGTGGAAGAGAGGTCTTGGATGCAGCTGGTGATCAAAAGATATCAATTCATAACCGCATGCTCACATCTCATACTCAGAATTGAATAAAATCATGAAAATCATAGACGTACAACAATGCTTCCACAACTCTGATGCAAAGATGTCATGATTCAGAAAAATATGAGCATGTCGGTCCAAGAGTCACAACATCACATTAAGGCGATACATCAAAGGATCAGATGGAGATTTACTGTGGCTGATGATCTCAAAGAATGCTCAAGATCACAAGTCAAAGGCACAATCATTTAAAGAATCACTACTGAAGACTCAAAGTTTGCTGATATTGAAGAATCAAAGTCTATGAGCTCGGATATGAACTTCATGATGGAAGGCTAGGATTCAAATTGTAATTTATGAGGTAACCTCCCTTAGGGGGAGATTGTTAGGATTTAGAAAATCCGTATGGAAGTGTCAGTCACCCCAAGTATAGTCTAGCATATGTTAGTTCATAGACTTAACGTTATTTATTAGTAATTAGTTAGTTAAGCAACACTGTGGAGGACGGACGGGTCTTTACCCACTGTACACTTGATCCGTAGACCAAAGGAGGGCGTATTTGTAAGAACTATAAAATCCCCTTCCCACTATGGGAAGGTATGGAGCTTTCATTCTAATCTAACCTTCATTATTTCTCTTTTACTTTCTCTCTCTAGAAACTCCCAACTTCTCTCTCTCTCTAGAACTCTTCTTGAATTCGAACCATACATATAATTTTAAAGTAGTTATAATAACCAATCTCTTACAAAAATAATATAAGTACATACATACTTAGAATAGTAATAACCTAGGTTATCATTCCTATATACTATTCGGGGAACGCAGTGGGAAATGTAGTGACATGGAAGACTCTTTAGAAAAGTGGTTATAGTTTAGGTAAAGACCTTGTTCTCTATAACCGTGGCCCTGATACCACCCCCAATTTCACATATAGCAGCGAAAGCTAAATCTTGGGGTATTACTTCATGAAACAATAGTTAGTATAATAGAAAACGACTCGAAAAAAGACGTTTTTGTTAATACAAATAAACTTTAAAAACGTTTATTAATATTTTGCGATCTCTTTGTGTTTTGTTGATAACAAATATATAATGTTATCATAAGTACAATTATAAGGATACATGTTACTTTTTGTAAAGCATTTACATATAGTCACTTAATACAAATTGTTGTAACAAATCATTTGTTGTAATAGTTTATTAGGATGGGTAAAAATCACAACCCATGGATCTTATCCATAACCCATGGTATTGACCCATACCCACAAGACTAGATACATTGTACTCATTAGATACATTGTATTTAAAGAATTACTCATGGACCAACCCATAACCCATGACCCATGACCCATAACCAAAAAACCTATGGGCAAAGAGGAGCGTCCCATGGATCCCTAGGTTTACACTAGACGGATCCCTTGTGGGAGGGATCCGTGGGATCCGGGGAATAGTGGCAAGTTTTGCCTATAAATAGAGAGCCATTTCTTCATTCTAACTCACCCCTATTCTTACTAATTATCTCATACACTCTCATTCTCTTCTAACAAAAGATCACTTGATCTTGAGTGTTGTTCTTCTTTCTTTCTATTGTGATTCTCATATAGGTCCTTCTCTAAGGCGAGATCACAAGCATTCTACAAGTCATCAAAGCAAGGGGTCCTTGATTGATTTGTTCCTCCACAAGATTTCTGTAGCAAAGATCTTGTATTGGATATTTCACATAGTTGTTGTGTAATAGTCGTGTTGGTTTGGTCCACCGTGTTACAGACTCGGTATTTAGCTTTATACCGGAAAAAGGTGTAAGAAATGTTGTGAAGGTTTCTCCGCCAAGTTGAAGGAGTTTGTTGACATAGTTCTTGAACTCTCGAGTAGGTGACTCGTGGAGTGGAGTAGGGCAAGGAAGGTGTCCTTGTAGCCGAACCACTATAAATCGGTTGTGTCATTTCTATCCCTTGCTTTACTTTATTTACTTGCTTTATCATTAGATCTATACTTTCTCTACATCCATACAATTCCACATAATATCGAATCTAAAGTTTTTGAAACTAACTTAAAATCGGCAAAACTATTCAACCCCCCCATCTAGTTTTCCACAATTGGCATCAAGAGCTAAGTTTATAAAAGTTTTAAAGTAAACCGTATTTTAAAAACTTTTCGATCACTATGGGTTCTGAAAATTACAAGGAAGGGAAATCTATGCAACGACCACCAGTACTTGAAACTAATGGTTTTATATATTGGAAAAATAGATTCGAAACGTATGTGAAGTCTAAAGATATTGATCTTTGGTACATTATTGTTGAAGGCGATTTTGAGGCTACCTCAAAAGATGATAAAGGAAATTTAGTTAGCATACCTCATGATAAACTAAATGATGAAATGAAGAAAAAGCTTTCAAAAAATGGCGATGCTAAAATGGTTTTATATAATGTTTTACCCAAAAAGGAATTCGAAAGAATTTCTCTGTTTAAAACCTCTAAAGAAATATGGAATTCTTTAGTTGTAACTCATCAAGGTAATCAACAAGTTAAAAATAGTAAAATTGATTTATTTATACAACAATATGAACAATTTTCAATATCGGATGAGGAAACTATAGATCATTCTTTTGCTAACTTTAATACTATTATTACATCTTTACAAGCACTTGATGAATCTTCTTCTAGCCGTAACCATGTTAGGAGATATCTAAGGGCACTTATATCCAAGTGGAGATCCAAGGTGACGGCAATCGAAGAGTCAAAAGATTTGACAATCCTCACCCTTGATGAACTCATAGGCAACTTAAAAGTCTACGAGCTTGTCCTTGCTAAAGATTTCGAAGCCTCAAAGGTGAAAGAGAAACACAAATCTCTTGCCCTTAAAGCCAAAAAGGCCTCGAGCGATGAAGTGAACTCTTCTTCGGATAGTGACGACGAGGGAAGATACGTGAAACAACCGTATGATGACAAGAAAGGATTCCGGAAAAGCAAAAGAACGAAAAGTCGTGCTTGCTTTAAATGTGGGGACCCAAACCACATTATTAGTAAGTGTCCCAAACGGGATGATCAAAAGGCATTCGTGAGCGGCACGTGGGGAATGAGCGACGAGGAGGATGAAGAAATTTGTCTAATGGCAAATGACGAGGTATGTCACGAATACTATAGTAGCTCATCACTAGATGATGACTCATTGCATAACGAATATGATAAACTTTGCAACATTAGCTTAAGATTAATTAACAAAAACAAGCTTTTGAAAAGTCAAAACCAATGTATAGATAAGGAAATCATAGAATTAAAAGCAAAATTGAAACGTCTAGGAAAGGGTAAAATAACAAGTGGTGAATGTGAACTTTGCGTTCAACTTCAAACACTAGTTGATCAACTAGATTCTAAAATTGCTAGAATGAGTACGAATACTTTAGATATGATATTAGATAGTGTTAAAACCGGAAACAACCAAAAAGGTTTAGGTATTCAGCAACTTGATGCGTCAACTAGTGAAAACAAAGAAACACAATTTGTTAAGGCACTAGAAAAACAAGCCACTGTTGTGACGGATCCCACAAAAAGGGAACCGGCTAGTGTGCAGCAAGGGATCCATGGGTCCGCTGAAGCAAACAGTGGTAATAACATAGCTTCTTCATCTCGAACTGATTTTGTTATCATTAATAAGAAGAAACCAACTTATTTTACCACTAGACAACCACCTCAAAAATATAATCTTATTTTTGCAAGAAACAAGGCTCCATCTTTTTCGAAACCTAACCCATCTAGGAGACCTAATAATGTTTACCTGAGAAGTAACCATCAAATGGGATGGAACCCAAATATGCAAAATGGATTTCCTTTTCAAAACTTTGCACCATCAAATGCATATTCACCTTATCCATACATGTCTAACATGAATGGAATGTTTAACACTAATGGACCCATGAACAAATGGGGACCAAACTTTTGAGTTAATTGTTTTCTTAGGTGTGCTTAAAGGTCGACCTAGACCCGGATGAATGGGTCAAGGATAGCGGGTGCACGAGGCACATGACCGGCAATAAAGATCTATTCTCCACATATGATTCCTTCAATGGAGGTAATGTAGTGTTTGGAAATAGCAAAAGTAAAATCATCGGTAAAGGTACGATTTCTAACAAATCTCTAACCATTAACGATGTGTGTCACATAGAAAACCTAAACTTTAACATCTTAAGTATAGGAAAAATATGTGATAAAATGTTCAATGTACTTTTTACCAAAACCGGTAGTAAGATATTAAAAAATGGCATAATCATAGGAATAGAAATTAGGAAACATGGAGTCTATGTCACTAAAATTGGTAATGAACCTAAAGGCAAACTTTGTCTTACCTCTATGGATGATACTTCGACCTTATGGCATCGAAGATTGGGTCATGCCAATATGCGACTTCTTTAATCTCTATCATCCAAAGATCTAGTAAGAGATCTACCTAAGTTAAATTATGAACATCACTTTTTTGATGCTTGTAATGTAGGAAAACAAGTTCATTCTAGTCACAAAGATAAAAACATGGTGTCTACAACTAAGTGTCTAGAATTACTACACATGGATTTATTTGGACCATCCGCTATCCAAAGTTATGGAGGCAACTACTACACTTTGGTCATAGTGGATGATTACTCTAGGTACACATGGACTAAATTCTTAAAGAACAAAACGGAAAAGTTTAATTATTTTGAAATATTAAGCAAGAAAATCCAAAGACAACTAGGAAGTCCTATAGTGTCTATTAGAACGAATCATGGTAGAGAATTCGATAATGAAGTGCAATTTGGAGCCTTTTGTGACGCTAATGGTATTACTCACAACTTCTCGGCTCCTCGCACTCCACAATCGAATGGGGTAGTTGAAAGAAAGGATAAAACCCTACAACAAATGAGTCGCACCATGCTAAATGAGAAATCCATACCTCAGAAGTTTTGGTGTAATGCCGTCGATACTTCAACGTACATACTTAATCGAGTTTTAATTAGACCAATTTTAGGTAAAACTCCGTACGAGTTACTCCGAGGAAAAAAGCCTACGTTAGATCACTTTAGAGTCTTTGGTAGCAAATTTTTTCTTCTTAACACTAAAGATTACCTTACAAAATTTGATCCTAAATCAACCGAAGGTATCTTTCTAGGTTACTCTCCAAATAGCAAAGCTTACGTCATATTAAATAAAGAAACAATGAAGGTAGAAGAGTCATTAAATGTAAAATTTGATGAAAGTCCATCCAAACCCTCTCCACTTCTTGTCGATGACGAGATTGTAGAAAGTGAAGCTATAGTAATAAAGAAAAAGATAAATGAAGAAGAAGAACCTTTAAATGATGAAGTCATAAACACTAAAGAGTCCAAAGATCACCCCGTAGATAAGGTCATAGGAAAGTTAAACGAAAGAACATTAAGGTCTCAAGTTCAAAACCAAAGTTGCTTATTTTGTTTTGTTTCAACCATAGAACCTAAGAATACACAAGAAGCCATAAACGATGAAAGTTGGGTAATCGCTATGCAAGAAGAATTAAATCAATTTGTTTCTAATGACCTTTGGACACTTGTCCCTCCACCTAGTAATCAAACCATAATAGGAACAAATGGGTTTATAAAAACAAGTTAGATGCTAACGGAGTAGTGTCTAGAAACAAGGCTAGACTAGTTACCCAAGGGTATAACTGATGACGTATAGTCCGTATTCGGGTCATGAACCCGACCAATGACCGCTACTAGCAGGCCCAATACGACTGGGCCAACCCGGCAACGGTTTGGGCTCATGAAGGCCCAAACCGTTAGTTATATATGGCTTTTGATATCGGATATCTCTTATTATGGAAATATGTATTCAATGACCGACTTAGGCGGGATACGCCGAAGGTTGGGGAACACGAAACCAATAAGGATTTCGTGTGTATATAAAGGGCATCCAAGCCTCATTAAAAGGTATGATCTCAAACCCTAACTCTCCACTAAACCCTAAAACCGATTACTTACTCTCACGCCGGAGGATAATTGTGGGAGACAATCCCATGGTAAGCCTAAAGGTGCTTCCTGTTTTCTTAGTGCGCAGGTCTCAAGCATTAAGATCCAATTGATACGGGAACCGGAGTCCAAACAAGGAACGCCCAACTTTTGTATCAACAAGTGGCGCCATCCGTGGGACCAAAACACTAAAAACTAGAATGACAAAGCAAGGAAACATAAGCCAGCGATCGCATGGTGACCTACAAGGGAAGAAGCAGCAAAGTGGATCAGCTTCTAAGCAGGCCTCTGGAACAACCAGTGTGACTAAAAACCAAGGGTCAGGCCCAAGTCTGGTCTTCACAATGGCGGAACCACGCACGGGGACAACCCATGCTGCTGCAACAACTACCAGCGCAGAAGACTCACTGCGCAACCTTTTCACCACGCCCCTCCAATCGATGCCAGAAACGGGCCTCACAAACCCGCCAGACGCACCTGACCGGAATAAGGGTCCAGTGGTGGAAACAGACACTTTCGCTCTAGAAGGAGTCACGCCTGAATTAGCGCCAAGCGACGTTGTGTCTCAAAACTATGAGACCTTGGCTGCCCTCATGTAAGAGGAAGCGAAAAAAAGGTCGATTCAGAGCCTGAAAGCCCGACTCAACTTTGACTCGGAGTATGAGACATCCCCATCGCGTCATCAGAGGGAGGCAGCGCACGGGAAGGATAACCGCTACCCCCCAGTGTTTACCAGAATCGGGAGGAGAGTTGAGAAGGATGAAGCAGCTGACCTACAGTATCTGGAAGAACATGAAGAGGACGGACGGTGTACCAATGTCCACGCTAGACTTGGTAGCCGCAGGGTCCACCACACGGGGCAGCGGCACTCCCCAAGTGAGAGCTCTTCAAGCTCAGATTCTGAGGACAGTCGGAGCAAGCGCCGAAAGAAGGGAAGCTCGTACTTTGGTGACTCCTCGGACAACGAGGAAAGAGAAACAGGACCTTTGTAAGTCCAAGGGAAGATATCGCGACCAGGAGGAGGAAGATATATCTCTTCCCTGGCGCCGCCAAAAGGTGGACGCGTTCACTCGGCGCATCAGCAATTTTTCAAAAAATAAGAAAAGGCGCATGCCCTCCAATGTGAAAACCAATGATGGAACAGGCGATCCTCACGATCACCTAAAAATTTTTGAATCATCCGCTACTATCGAGAACTGGCCACAACCTATGTGGTGCCACATGTTCAATTCCACATTAGTGGGAAATGCGCGAAATTGGTTCAGTAAGCTTCCACGCAGAAGCATTGATGGGTTTGAAGAGCCGTGGAAGGCGTTTCGCCTGAACTTCACTCAAAGGAAGAAATGCGCCAAGATCCCTGTCGAACTTTCCAGGGTAAAACAAGTGGGGGAATCTACAAGCGCTTATGTGGAGCGCTATAAAGATGAGTGCATACATGTCAAGGCATGCCCTGAAATACTAAAGATCTCAGGGTTCATGAACCGGATCAATAACCAAGAACTCATCAAAAGGTTGAACGACAAGGTCCCCCAAACCTTTGATGAACTTATGAAACGCACGAGGTCCGTTATCCAAGGAGAAGCCGCCGTGGCAGACAACAAAAAAGGCTACTCCAACTATAGGTCACAAGAACAGCCTAGGAGACAAACCCATGACCAGAGTAGCAACCGCAACAAGAACTACCGTGGCTAGGGGAGCGGAAGAGATAATGACAAATAAACCCCGCTAACCAAAACTCCAAAGGAGATATTTGCGGCGGAAGGCTCAAACTTCCCAAGACCCCCACCAATGCGCACCCCAGAAGATCGGCGTGTTGGGAACGGATACTGCGACTATCACGGATAGAAGGGCCATACCACCAATGAGTGTGTCCAATTGCGCCAACTAATTGATAATCTAGTAAAAGAAGCCAGATTGGACCATTTGGTTAAGAACATCAAGGAAGGGAAAGATAAGCAAAAGACTGGGAATAAGAAACAAGCACCCAAAGACAAGGCCGATACCATCTACATGATACAATCATGGCAGCGAATGACTAGGCAGAAGATCAGCCAAAAATTTTCCCGTGGAAGTAAAATCTCTTTCCCCACCTTGGCTGCGGATAACGCAGTGGTAGAACCACTCACCATTGAAATCAATACAGGGGGTCATGATATCCACCGCATGTATGTTGATGTAGGATCTTCTGTAGACATAATGTATGAACATTGTTTTAAGCGACAGTGACCTGAGATACGAAGTCAGTTGAGCCCGGTCATGACATCGTTGACTGGTTTTACAGGAGAAAAGATATGGCCCAATGGGGAAAATATGCCTACTAGTCAATGTTGGTGATAAGGAACACTCCACAACAGCCTGGATGAATTTTATGGTGATCAAATCCCCTTCGCCATACAATGGCATTATTGGAAGACCAGGGATATCATCCGCGCGCTAGTACCATCTCTGACACATGAGCTGATGCTCAAATTCGGTGGAGGGAGGCATTGTTACTCTCTACAATACCACCGTACCACCTAAAGAATGTAACACGGTTACATGTGAGACGTCACACATTTCGGAAACGCAACTAAAGTATCAAACCCGAGGGTCGCAATTCATCCTGATTACCCGAGATCAAGAAGTATCGATCGGGGATCATTGCTCTCGATCCGGCAGGCGGCCGTGTGCACACTCCTGCAAAAGAATGTGGATATCTTTGAGTGGGAACCAAAGCACATGACCGGTGTACCCGCGCTCAATTCTGAACACGTTTAAGAATCCGACAAGGATACTCCCCATTGACGAAGAAGCGGCCGGGCTCCAGAGCGCGCACAAGCAACTCTAGCAGAAGTACATAAACTTGTGGACGCAGGTATCATGCGAGAAGTCTATTACCATGACTGGCTTTCCAATCCAGTGATGGTCAAGAAGAGGGACGGTAGTTGGCGGATGTGTGTGGACTTCACGGATCTCAACAAAGCATGTCCACAAGACGCTACCCACTAACGAGATAGATTGGAAGATAGAATCTTTGTCGCGATACTCACTCAAATGCTTCTTGGACGCGCATACAAAGGATACCACCAAATCGGATGGCTAAAGAAGATGAGGAAAAAACGGCTTTCCATACAAGGCAAGGCGTCTATTGTTATACTAAGATGCCTTTCGGCTGAAGAACAGCAGCGCCACCTACCGTGACGATTGGTAGATAACGCATTTGAAAAACAGGTGGGCCGCAACCTAGAGGTTTACGTTGACGACCTTGTCATAAAAAGCCATACTGAGGACGAATTGGGGCTTGACATTGAGGAGACATTTAAGACGCTACGTGAGATCAACATGAAGTTAAATCCTAAGTAATGTACCTTTGGAGCTACAGATGGCATGTTCCTAGGATACTTGATAGAGCCCGATGGCATTAAACTGTGTCCAAAAATGAGCTTGTCATCAACTTCCTTGACCGCAGACATTGAAGGAAGTCCAATCTCGAACGGAAAACGGCTGTTTGAATAGATTCTTGTCCAAATCCGCAGACAAGTCACTCCCTCTCTTCAAAACACTCAAGAAGTGTATAAAAAAGGGAGACTTCCGCTGGACAACGAAAGCAGAAGAAGCTTTCATACAGCTTAAACAACACCTAGCAGCGCTCCCCACGCTAGTTGCGCCTCGCCCAGGGGAAGAATTAATTATGTACTTATCTGCAACTAATGGAGCGGTCGCGGTATGATACCTCTTGTGACGAATTCAGTACAAACACCGGTATACTTTGTAAGAAAAGCACTCAAGAAAACGTAGATTAACTAGAGTGCAATGGAGAAGTTGGTCTTGGCATTAGTACTCGCCGCCAAATGGCTGCGCAGGTACTTCCAGGCCTACCCAATAGCGGTGATCACAGACCAACCTATCAAGCAAATCATCTCCAAACCCGATGCATCCGGACAACTACAGAAATGGAGTGTGTTGCTAGGTGAGCATAACATCTCCTACAGACCACGAACTGCGGTTAAGGGGCAGATACTAGCAGACTTCATCATCAAAAAACTGGATACTGATGACATACCTTCACAAAACAAGGTGGAACTACAAGAACCATGGCTCTTATTCACGGACGGATCTTCATGCGTGGATGGGTGGGAAGCGCAGCCTTATCCTCACAAGTCGAGGGAATGGAATTCACTTCGCTGCGTTTTGAATTCTGACTACAAACAACCAGGAGTATGAAGCCCTGATTGTTGGACTATGCATTACAGCTCGAATGGGCATACGCAACCTAGAAGCAAATGTGGATTCCTGTTTAGTAGCCAACCATGTCTTGGGCGAGTATATGGCTAAAGAGGAAAACATGATTCAATACCTCGACAAACCAAGTCCCTAATCTAGGGCTTTGACAGGTTTACCATCAAACAAGTTCCTAGAGGGGAAAACAGAAAGGCGGATGCACTAAGCAAGATTGCATCCACAAGCTTTGCGCACCTGTCAAAACAAGTATTGGTGGAAACTCTGAAGAGTAAGTCCATCTCGGAGATGGAGATATCCACGGTAATAGAGGAACAAGGTCCAACATGGATGACTTTAATCGTCGAGTTTATAAGCAAGGGCATATTACCCCAAGAGCAGAAGGACGCCTGACGAGTACGGCGCACATCACAGAGGTTTGAACTTCGGGACGATATACTATATCGGCGCTCATTTTTGCAACCATGGCTTCAATGTGTCGGACCCCTTCAAGTAGATTACGTACTCCGAGAGATCTACGCTGGTTCATGTAGTATGCACTCAGGACCACGGTCCGTTGTGGCGCGCGCTTTACGGTCAGGATACTATTGGCCTACGATGCACCGTGACGTGCGGGACTTAATAAGAAACTATAGCAACTGCCAAGTTCATAGACCCATTCCACGCCAACCACAACAGGAGCTAACACCTATTACGTCACCGTGGCCATTCTATAAATGGGGTATCGACATTGCAGGCCCCTTCCCTGTTGCAGCAGGGGGATTGAAATTCCTTATAGTGGCTATAGACTATTTCACTAAATGGATTGAGGCAAAGGCGGTCGCGACAATCACAGGTAACCAGGTAAAATGATTTGTTTGGGAAAATATCGTATGCCGTTTCGGATTACATGGGGAAATCATCTCGGACAATGGAAAACAATTCTGTGACAACCCTTTCAAGGAATGATGCGTGAAACTGAATATTGCACAACACTTCGCGTCAGTTAAACACCTACAAACCAATGGTTTGGTCGAGCGTGCAAATCGAAGTCTAGGTGAAGGAATTAAAACATGCCTAGACAAAATGTGACAACTCGTATTTTCAGGTCATTTTTCAAAACATTACTCATGCTTCATCATTTATCGTTTATCGTAAACTAGGTTTACGAGTATCAAATTCGCGTAACCTTAATGGTTTAGCTGTGAATTCATGAACAATCATCAAGGACATTCCATATAGACTAGGTTTAGTCTACATATCATTAGCATCATTATCATCATATTAGTTCATGCATGGTTTTGCATTTTACATTAAACGTATAATTTCATATTAAATAAACGCTATCGCGTAATTAATTATTTTGAACAATTGATTCGTTACTTTCAAAAATTATCCCAATATATTTTTATACTCATATTAAGTTTATAAAATAATATTATGAGTTTACCCAGTGTTTTAAATTTATTTTGTATCTAAATTGTTATATTTATATAATTGCGTGGTTTTCTTAAAACTACACGATAATTATTATTTCATTCAAATTTTGCAAGAAATGTATTTTTATAATTGTTATGACCTCAATATATTTTATCTTGACCCGTTAAAATTTATTTTTATCTAACGCTACCCTAAATATTCAAATGTGTATACAAGTTACCACATGTCTTCAATTAACTTACATATAATTATACTTATACATAATTTAAAAAAAATATATATATTAAAGAGATGACAATACCCCCTTGTCGACACAAGGGGGGTGAGTCACTTAATTTGCATAATATCTACACTAAGTATATTGTATTATACTACATACATAACACATACACCTCAAAATATCAAAGGTGAAAAATCATAAGCACTCTCTTCCTCTCCTCTTGCTAGAACCGGCCACACCAAGGGACCAAGAAGGGATCATCAAATATTTTACAAGACAAGTTTTATTCACTCTAGTATCACTCTTGATTAAGGTTGTGCAATAAAAACCTTGGGTGATTAGGAAAAATCCTTTGTTCTTATAACCTCATCAAGTTAACTAGTAAGCATCTATATTCATGATCATATTTCATATTCATTTTTATGTTTATTTCATTTAACTTGAGAAAACATGCAAGTCTCATCGATGTTTATACCACTTTTTCATTGTTTTAAAGAGCTATATATATTTATGTCATCCTATAATTACTCCTTGTAATATATCACTCTTGGTGATTTCTAGGAACCCATGACACCCTAAGAAGGTGTATGGTAGGATTAGAATAGCTTCGGAGTTGTTTTGAATGGGTTAGAATAGGTTTGGCGCGAGAAAAACTCATTTCGACAAGTTTTCTAAAGGGTCTGTCCTTATTTTTGAAATCTGGAAAATTCGACAGTGGATAAAAATTTTTGGCCTAGATATTTAGAAAATACACTTTAAAACGAAAACGTGGCCGCTTGAACGGATTAAAACGGAGCTATAACGAAGAAGTTATGAATTTTTCAAGTTAGGCGACGGAAACTATAAATTCTGAAAATTTCAGCATGTTATGTTTATTTTGTACAAGTCAAAAATGAGACTTAGGCGTTATAAAATGTATCGATTTATCAAAAATATATAAGTTACTTGGATACAAAACATTTGGAGAACAAAAAGTTTGGAGAACAAGTTTTGGAGAACTAAAAGTTTTGGAGAACAAGTTTTGGAGAACAAAATTTGGAGAACTAAATTGTAGAACTTTTTATAAAATGATGTCTTCTAGTAAAAGTACGTTCGCCTAGACTATTTTCTAAAATGTCCGACCGTTTGTCTAGCGGAGTTGTAATGAATTATATACGGTTACTTAAACTTTGCCGAAAACCATCCTTAAACTATATTTTGGGACACAAGTATCATACTTAACCTATATTTTTCTTTATGTTTGAGACCTCTAGGATGGAAACTCATGTACTAAAACTTGGAGATAATGATAAAAGCTTCCCAAAACCATTGAGTTCGTTTCCTAACACTCGACGTGCACCATTTTACGACTAGCTTTTAGAGGCCGTTTAGTCACTTTCATGAAAATTTCAACAACATTATTTTACGACGAAAAGTTATAATTTCTTAATAAATCACTAAATGATTATCGTTGGATATCATTTCAACGTACAAACATGTGGAGTAATTTAAAAATGGTCAAGGCGTTAAAAGATTATTTTTCGACGAAAAGTATTATTTTCAAAAATTCATAAGTGGTATAGATATCATCCGAATTGCATGCATAACATTACATCATAACTTATTACGTATCATATCATTCATATTAGGTCAAGTTTTGAGATTCACGCTACATTTTGGTGTACTCACTTTTGTCATCGCATCAATTCATCAAGTGAGTTTTCATAGCCCCGTTGTATACGTTTATACTTATTTTCAAACCTACGGGGGAGAATACATTGCACATCATTTTTATTACGATACCAAGTATATCAAATTCATTACATTGCTTAAGTTACCTCATGCCAATTGAATGTCCCCATTATATAACATGAACCGTTAATTTCATAGAAGCGAGGGTGAGTGGATAGATTTATCGAGGGTGACTCCTCCATCCGGGTTGGTGGATTCCAACTGGTTAAACGGATGCATTTCATTTAATATCATTATTTGAGTTGTTTGGCAAACACTCTGTTGGGGCGAACATCATGATCAGTCTAGTTTCGGTGTCATGGACTTATAGCAATTGTAACATTTTTGTGTGGCATGATTGTCATACATGGTCAATACTTGTGTAGTCGTATAAAACATTTTCATAAACCTATGATTTCTCACCAACATTATTGTTGACCGTTTTAGCAATGTATTTTCAGGTAACTAAGACATGCGCATCATGGCACGAATAAGGAACCCTCATAGAGTCGCGACGTCGACGCGTCTCATTGTATATTATGGCATTTTCAAATCATTGTTTGGCTTGTAATAAACATTTTCCGCAAACTTTATCAACTTTTGGGACCTATCTTGTAACTTTGAATGTTTTAAATTAATATCAAACGATGTGTTTCTAAAACGACACTTTAGGTCGTTCAATATAACTGTGATTGTGATGCTATGACAGTCAATCCCTAGGAATTCCATTTCGCTGCAAAACAGGTAATTTGGGGGTGTGACAGATTGGCATCAGAGCTTCAGTTATAGAGAACTAGGTTGCATCATTGACCCTAGACTATAACTACATCATCATAGCATCTCATCATTTCATCATAAGTGCATATTCACTTTTCATGCGGATTCATATACATTTTATTCGAGTTATTTACTTTTATTTTACATCGGTTGTCATAGAGATGTCTTCTTGATTCGACACTATCCCTATATCATCTGACACGAACATGGAGGATGTCTCATCCGACACCAACATGAATGATGCCTTATCACACACTGTAGTTTTATCTTCTATTGGCTCTACTTCAGATCTATCACTTATAGTGACTGACACCGAGACCGAACCATTTGAGGAGGGCGAAGTTTCACCTACACCACCTATTAGCCCTACACATGGCCCGATTCACCCACCATCACCACTGTTATCATCATCATCTTCATCATACTATCTTAGGGATCCTATACCTACATTGGACTTGCCGCTCAAAAAGCGTGCACGTTTTGACATCCTGCATCACCCTCTTACGAGCCGAACCACCGCTAGGTTCGAGATAGGTGAGAGCTCAAAGGCTGCTGCTGCTAGACAACCTTCCACTGAGACGTTAGGGGCACATATTGATAACCAACAGGTTCAGATAGATAGGATGTTAGGACAGTTGGAGGAACTATCATTGGACCGAGTGGAGACCATTGAGGAGGAGGTTGAAGGCCTCGTGATACGTAGGGTTTCGATTGATATGGCTCACCAGGGTTTAGAATATAACAACCGAAAATTTAAATAACTTTTGACGATCGATACGACCTAGCCTATATTGAATTCTTTACGTTATGAATTAAATTTTTTTTGAAATCATTAAACCTTAACTTAAAAATGACTAACAAGCCTATATCCTAAAATATCATAACACGTTAAAGGAAATGGACCAAATCATATAATGGAGTACACATTTTATATGAGGATAAATGCACATTAATTAGAAGATTTCATGAGAATCTTTTTACTCCATAAATCTCGGCATAAGAGAAACGCTCCTCCTTTTATTTATGAAACGATTCTCACTTCCCTCTCACATTCTTAAAACCTAAAACTAAATAAGTGGCGGCACAATTCTTTTTGTTTAAGAAATCAGGGGCTTAAGTGTTATGTGGTCTGACGTGGGTAATGGGTTTGAAAGAGTTTGATTCGGTTATAGCTTTTTGAGTCTCGTTTTCTCCTGACGACAAGAGGTAACTTTAGAAATCTTCCTAAGCTATATATGAGTTGACCCATTTATAATCATAAGCAAACAGATCATATAATCTCGATGCTTAAATAATGAAACCATTGGTCACATGAAATATATAAAAAGAAAAAGAAAACAATGAACCTGTATAAACCAAGGTGTTTTGTGGCGCATGATAATCTAAGCCTTATTGTGATCTTTTGTATATATATAATATTGAACCACGACTTTTATGACTATAAAACGTTGGATAGTAATTTAAATGGGTCAAATGGCATGATGGGTGTATCGTTGTGATTCATTGAATGTGATATGTTGCATGTGAAATTCATAAGGTTAATATGCATGCTTGAATCTGAGTTATGATCATGGGTCGAATGGAAACTTAACATGTATGCGTACATATGAAAATCAGTTATGGTAATGTTTATTTCATGGTCGAATAGCATTTGTATAACATGTCTCATGGGGTAACTTTGAGGGAGATCGCGGAATTTTTGTATGTGTCGTTTTGTATTTTGAGAGGGGTCGGCGAGACGGGCAAGGTGTTAGTCCGTTTGCATGTTTTACTAGTCGTAAATGTGAATATTATGAACCGCGAGCATGTGTATAATCCCGTCGAGATTGAATGCTATATTTGTAATGAATTAGTATAGGAAATTAAAATTTGTACGCATGATGTAATATGTGCATGATGATTTATTTAATTATTTTCATTATATCCTTAAACTATAATATGTTAACATTTTTAACCCTACACTTTGATTATCATTATGATTGACCCTAGACTTTACTAAAGTAGTCTAATTATAATTAAGACATTTATTTGATCATTAATGAAGTTTATTACGTTTTAGAATGGAAACTTACTAAATATGGAAACCTGTAATTTATGGAAGTTACTAAAAGTAGAAACCTGCTAAAAATGGAAAGCCGTCTAAAATGAGTAATCCGATCTTAATAAACGTTATCTAATTCATAGGTTCCGGACGGTGGGATTGATTCTTCGTGTGATCGTATCCATTTTTTGCTTCTCAATGAGGTAAGATATTCTATCCCTTTCGTAGGGTTTCTCATGATTCTTTTATGTGACAACCCGTACTTTCGGTCATTTCTAAACGATTTATGCTTCCCTATTTCAACATTTATCGTAAACTTGGTTTACGTGTTCCAAATTCGCGTAACCTTGAAGGTTTAGCGGCAAATTCATGATCATAACATCGCTACATTTCATATGGACTAAGTTTAGTCTACATTTCGTTCGTATCATTTGCATCACGATAGTTCATTCATAACATTTCATTTCACATTTATCGCGAAATTTTTATATTAAATAAACGTTATCGCGTGAGTTATTATTTTGTATATTTAATCCGTTACTTTCAAAAATGATCCCGATGTATTTTTAAACTTACATTTAGTTTATAAAAACTATATTTTTAGTTTTCCTAGTGTTTCAAATTTATTTGGTACATAAATCGTTAAAATTTAAATTATTACGACGTTTTTCTTAAAAACTACACGAAAATTTTTATATCACTCAAATTTCACAAGGAATGTATTTTTACAATTTTTATCATCTCATTACATTCTATTTTGATTTACTAAAAACTTATTTGTACCAAAAAGCTACTACTATCTACACTTTCTTTACTTTTTCTTACAAATTGTTACAAGTATTTACACAACACATTATATAAAAAAAAAATATATATATTTGAGGAACACATCCCCTAAAACCGCTCCTATGGGGAAGGGCAATCAAGTTGGGTAGATTTATACTCCAAGCATCACTTCATTCATTTACTTCATACATCTCATTTTGTTCTTCTCCACCAAAACCGGCCTTCATAGAGGTCAAGAAGGGATCAAAATATTTTTCTCAAGATCAAGTGTTTATCAACCTAGTTATATCCTTTATATGGTTTTGAAATAAAAACCAAGGATATTTAAGTTAATCCTTGTTACTTACACCTCTTCATTTTCATTAGTAAGTATGTTTTTATCCTTTTCATGTTTCCTTTTCATTTTCATATGTTTCTTTTCATTTTTGGAGCTAGTATGCAAGTTATGTGATTTATACCATTTTTACATGATTTTAGAGTATATATATATATAAAGTCATCCTATAATTATTCCCTTGGTATTCTTTGGTCTTGATGGTGATTAGGAACCCATGACACCCTAAGAAGGTGTATGGTAGGATTAGATTAGCTTTGGAGTTGATTTGAAGGGATTAGAATAGGTTTTGTCCGAGAAAAACTATTTTCGATAACTATATAAAGTGGTCTGTCATTGTTTCATTTTTCTGGAAAATCCGACAGTTGGTACGAAACTTTGGCCTTGATATTTAGAAAATATACTTTAAAACGAATCCGTGGCCGCTTGAACGGATAAAAACGGACTTATAACGAAGAAGTTATGGATTTTACAAGTTTGACGACGAAATATATTATTTTCAGAATTTTCAGCAAACTGTTTTTACATTGTTTGGGTCAAAAATGAGCCTTAAGCTTCACAAATTATTTCGACTTCTCAAAAATATATTAGTTTACTTCGATACGAAGCTAAGGACGTATAAAACGTAGAAAACGGATTTGAAACGACAAAGATATACACTTTTTCATAAACTTGCCGTAACTAATTTTCTGCACACAATTAGCAAAAACCACCATCTTTAACCCTTATTATCTTTATGTTCGAGACCTTTTGGACGAAAACTCCTGAACTGAAACTTTTAGATATCGATACAAACTTTCCAAAACAGTCGAGTTCGTTCTCTAACGTTCGACGTACACCATTTTACGACTAGTTTTCCAAAGCCATTTTTGTTAATTTCATGAAAATTCCGACGACATTGTTTTGCGACGAAAAGTGGAAATTTCACCAAAAATCATTATAAAACCATTGTAGGATGACATTTTGACGTAAATACTTGTAAAGTGATTTTTGATTGGTCAAGACGTCAAACGAGTATTTTTCGACGATAAGTAATATTTTCAAAACTCGCAAATGGTATAAATAACATACGAAATGCATGCATAACATTACATTGCAACTCACACGATCATATCATTCACAATAGGTCAAGATTCTACGTATCACATTACATCTCGGTGTACTCACTTTTGTCTTCGCAATCATTCCACCAAGTGAGTTCCATAGCCCCACTTTTCTTGTTTTAATGCTTTCATAACTGTTTTGGGGAGATATATGCTCGACTATTTTTATTACATTCATGACTATTTGCAAATCATATGTTTACCGAACCAATGCTTAGTCATGCGTAGTAACAGTTTTGCCATACTTAGAATTTCCATAGTATATTCATTGGTCTAATGGTCTTGGTATATTCATTGAGCTAATGGTCTTGGTATATTCATTGAGCTAATGGTCTTGGTATATTCATAGAGCTAATGGTCTTGGTATATTCATTGAGCTAATGGTCTTGGTAATATCATGAACTAATGGTCTTGGAACGATTTGAACATACACTATATACATTTGGCAATGGGTTGTGAACACACAGGTTGCAAGTTTTGTATAATGGACTGGTACTGAGTGGATTTACAAAGCCTTTGCTGCATAAACGATTTCGATACATTGAGCCATGCACTATTTTGTGAATTCATTTGACGATTGCTGTTTGAACATAAACTATGCATATTCTGGCAGTGGGTTGTGAACACACAGGTTGCAAGTTTTGTATGGCGGACTTGGAACCGAGTGGATTTACAATGCCTTTGCTACATAATCGATTTTGATAGTCTTTACATTTCAACGATTTACAATGCCTTTGCGTGATAAACGATTTTGAAAAGCTTTACATTTCAACTCAAACTCTATGAACTCACTCAACCTTTGTGTTGACACTTTTAGCATGTTTTATCTCGGGTATCTAAGGCATACACTTCATGGCATGCATTTGGACACCTCATGGAGTCGTGGTGACGAGCGTCTTACGGTTTTACGACTTTAAAACATCGTTTGAATTGTACAAACTTATTTCCGCACAAGATGATTTTCAATTGGGACCTATCTTTGTAAACTCGGATTGTTTTATTAAATCAAACGATGTATTTTCCAAACGACACTTTAGGTCGTTCAATATAACTGTGATTGTGATGCTATGACAATCAATCCCGTGAATTCCATTCACTGCAGGTAATTTGGGGGTGTGACAGATTGGCATGAGTTTATTATAGAGAACTAGGTTGCATCACTGACCCTAGACTATAACTACATTATCATAGCATCTCATCATTTCATCATAAGTGCATGTTCACTCTACATGCGGTTTATACGTACATTTTTCGAGTTATTTACTTTCATTTCAGATCGATTGTCACATGGATGCCTTTAAATGCCCATTCCATTATTCTTTCTTCACACTCTAATGTGGAGAATTCCTTGTCATTCCTATCACAATTTCACATCAATTCGACTCATCACCGATAACGTTGTATCCGAGATAAACCTTTAAATAGGGCAAGTCACTCACTCCTTTGTTTCACCACTAACATGTCGAAAGACTTTATTCACACATTAAGTCACTAAACCACCATACATTTGAAGCACTTACGACACCTCATAACCCATCTTTTCGGAACCCGTCGATTATTTTGAAAATAACCTCAAACTTACCATTTCTTATCACATCTCTTTGGAGTGTTTATTATTAACATCGGATTTTTGCTACGTCTCACATTTCCTCTTGTTTTGAAGAAGATATGGCACCAAGAAAGCTACGTTGAAATGACCCAAGCAGCTATTCAAAAGTTAGTGAATGATAGCATAGCGGATGCTTTAAGAGTCGAAAGGGAAACAGCTGGCCGCTGCTGCGAGGCTGCCGTCGCCGGCCGCTAGGCTAGCTGCTGCTATTGGAAATGCCGGAAAGTTAAGAGATGTTCGGGTATTGCAAGATTTCAAGTGGTGAGCCCACGGTTTAAGTGGGATCGGGCGAGCCATGGTACGATGGTTTGAAAAGTTGGAACGTGTTTTTGCTTTGTAATTGCCCGGATGATAGTAAAGTCAAATTTGCTACAAGTACATTACTCGATGGAGCGTTGTCGTGGTGGAATTCATATGCTCAACCGATTGGAATGGAGAATGCTTTCAAGCTTACTTGGGAGCAATTTAAGGGTTGGGTGACTAAGAAGTTTTGTCCTCGTACGGAAGTGAAAAAGTTGGAGACGGAGTTCTACGAACTAGTAACGATTGGGTACGATATTGACACATACATTCGGAGATTTCAAGAATTGGCCGCGTTATGCCCGTCGATGGTACCGGATAACGAGAAGTTGCTAGAGGCTTTTATCTGACTCCCGAAGTTATTCAAAGAAATGTGACTTCGTTTGATCCACAAACAATCGAGGAAGCTATTAGGGTGACTCAAAAGCTCATGGCCTAGGTAGTGAAGAGAGGTAAGTACACCAACACCAACCAAAACAACAACAACCCCAACAACCACACCAACTACAACAATAACCAAAACAACAACAACGACGATAACCAAATCAACAACAACAAAAGGAAATGGAAAACGACCGGAGATGATAACAACAACAACCAAAACCGCACACTAACCATCATCAACAACGAAAAGAGGCAAGAAACAATAGTATATGTTGTCGCGCCAAAGAAGGCAGAGGTTATGCTGGAACCTACCCACTATGTAATCGATGTAAGTATCATCACACGGGTCTTTGTCCGCTAGGTGCTACAAGTGTCGAATCGGGACACCTTGCCGGAATTGTAGAGTCAAGGCCATGGTTACATGTTACGATGGGAGCAAGGACACTATTGGAACCAATGTCCTCAAAACCAAGGTCAACCAGTTGAAGGTGCTCATGGGAATGTATATATGTTGGAAAGAGGAGGAGGAGCTCCAAGGTATCAACGGAAGACTGAAGAAGTTCGAAACTCAGCTTATTTCTCCTTATGTATTATGTCGTACTAAGTTTATGTTTTCCATCATATCCGAATCATTATAACCTAAGATGTATTTCTGTTTGATAAACCACTCATTGTAAAATATTCTCATCTATCGTATTTTATTTTCTTTCCGATTTGTTATCATTTACGAGGATTTTAATTCTTTTACTTTAACTATCATTTTAACGACACTTCTCCATGTCTTCTCTCCTCGATGTTCATCACAATTTTAACATCAGTTGACTCAACACCAAACAACATATGAGTCGATTAGTCCAAGCATTGCATAGTTACTCCTAAATTATACATAGCCGGATCACCTATGTCTAATTCAGAAAGAATCATGCAATGAAGGGAGTAGTAGGCTTATATGTGTAAGCAACGAATCGAGCCAAATTTTCAAAAGATTTTCTTCAAACCACTTGTTTCAGTTTGATCCGCGTGACGCTCTTCTTGTTTGATGAGTTGCAAAGATCGAGCTAGAAACAAGTTGTTACCTAAACCGATTAGCCTAATCGTATGACAGTTCTTGTTTGATGAGTTGTTGGATTAAGTAAAAATCGGTTACCTAAAAGTCTTTTGAAGATTTTGCTCGAGAATGGGAAAGTTTGCCACATCAAACCCTAAACCCGAGAGACCACGAACCGAATTCGTGGACTCAATTTTGGATGGGCTAATGTGACAACCCGTATTTCGGTCATTTAAACGATTTATGCTTCATTATTTCAACATTTATCGTAAACTTGGTTTATTGTGTTCCAAATTGTAACCTTGAAGGTTTAGCGGCGCATTCATGATCATAACATCACGTACATTTCATATGGACTAAGTTTAGTCTACATTTCGTTTGCATCATTTGCATCACGATAGTTCATTCATAACATTTCATTTCACATTTATCGCGTAATTTTTATATTAAATAAACGTTATCGCGTGAGTTATTATTTTGTATATTTAATCCGTTACTTTCAAAAATGATCCCGATGTATTTTTAAACTTACATTTAGTTTATAAAACTATATTTTTAGTTTTCCTAGTGTTTCAAATTTATTTGGTACATAAATCGTTAAAATTTAAATTATTACGACGTTTTTCTTAAAAACTACACGAAAATTTTTTTATATCACTCATTTCACAAGGAATGTATTTTTACAATTTTTATTAACTCATTACATTCTATTTTGATTTACTAAAAACTTATTTGTACCAAAAAGCTACTACTATCTACACTTTCTTTACTTTTTCTTACAAATTGTTACAAGTATTTACACAACACATTATATAAAAAAAAAAATATATATATATTTGAGGAACACATCCCCTAAAAACCGGCTCCAAGGGGGAAGGGCAATCAAGTTGGGTAGATTTATACTCCAAGCATCACTTCATTTATTTACTTCATACATCTCATTTTTTTTCCAAAGATAGCAAAGTTTTTTTTTTCTCTCTTGTTCTTCTCCACCAAAACCGGCCTTCATAGAGGTCAAGAAGGGATCAAAATATTTTTCTCAAGATCAAGTGTTTATCAACCTAGTTATATCCTTTATATGGTTTTGAAATAAAAACCAAGGATATTTAAGTTAATCCTTGTTACTACACCTCTTCATTTTCATTAGTAAGTATGTTTTTATCATTTTCATGTTTCCTTTTCATTTTCATATGTTTCTTTTCATTTTTGGAGCTAGTATGCAAGTTATGTGATTTATACCATTTTACATGATTTTATATATATATATAAAGTCATCCTATAATTATTCCCTTGGTATTCTTTGGTCTTGATGGTGATTAGGAACCCATGACACCCTAAGAAGGTGTATGGTAGGATTAGGTTAGCTTTGGAGTTGATTTGAAGGGATTAGAATAGGTTTTGTCCGAGAAAAACTATTTTCGATAACTATATAAAGTGGTCTGTCCTTGTTTCATTTTTCTGGAAAATCCGACAGTTGGTACGAAACTTTGGCCTTGATATTTAGAAAATATACTTTAAAACGAATCCGTGGCGCTTGAACGGATAAAACGGACTTATAACGAAGAAGTTATGGATTTTTCAAGTTTGACGACGAAATATATTATTTTCAGAATTTTCAGCAAACTGTTTTACATTGTTTGGGTCAAAAATGAGCCTTAAGCTTCACAAATTATTTCGACTTCTCAAAATATATTAGTTTACTTCGATACGAAGCTAAGGACGTATAAAACGTAGAAAACGGATTTGAAACGACAAAGATATACACTTTTTCATAAACTTGCCGTAACTAATTTTCTGCACACAATTAGCAAAAACCACAATCTTTAACCCTTATTATCTTTATGTTCGAGACCTTTTGGACGAAAAACTCCTGAATGAAACTTTAGATATCGATACAAACTTTCCAAAACAGTCGAGTTCGTTCTCTAACGATCGACGTACACCTTTTTACGACTAGTTTTCCAAAGCCATTTTTGTTAATTTCATGAAAATTCCGACGACATTGTTTTTGCACGAAAAGTGGAAATTTCACTATAAATCATTATAAAACCATTGTAGGATGACATTTTGACGTAAATACTTGTAAAGTGATTTTTGATTGGTCAAGACGTCAAACAAGTATTTTTCGACGATAAGTAATATTTTCAAAACTCGCAAATGGTATAAATAACATACTAAATGCATGCATAACATTACATTGCAACTCATTACGTATCATATCATTCACAATAGGTCAAGATTTACGTATCACACTACATCTCGGTGTACTCACTTTTGTCTTCTAATCATTCCAAGTGAGTTCCATAGCCCCACTTTTCTTGTTTTAATGCTTTCATAACTCTTTGGGGAGATATATGCTCGACTCATTATTTTTATTACATTCATGACTATTTGCAAATCATCATATGTTTAGTCAACCTAATGCTTAGTCATGAGTAACGCTTTTTTTTATACTTAGAATTTCCATATCATATTCATTGGTCTAATGGTCTTGGTATATTCATTGAGCTAATGGTCTTGGTATATTCATTGAGCTAATGGTCTTGGTATATTCATTGAGCTAATGGTCTTGGTAATATCATGAACTATTGGTCTTGGAACGATTTGAACATACACTATATACATTTTGGCAATGGGTTGTGAACACAAGTGTTGCAAGTTTTGTATGGGCGGACTTGAACTGAGTGGATTTACAAAGCCTTTGCTGATATTCGATACATTGAGCCATGCACTATTTTGTGAATTCATTTGATCTACTGTTTGAACATAAACTATGCATACTGGCAGGTGTTGCAACAATGTGTCAAGTTTGTATGGGCGGGACTTGGAACCGAGTGGATTTACAATGCCTTTGCTACATAATCGATTTTGATAGTCTTTACATTTCAACGATTTACAATGCCTTTTGCCGATAAACGATTTTGAAAAGCTTTACATTTCAACTCAAACTCTATGAACTCACTCAACCTTTGTGTTGACACTTTTAGCATGTTTTATCTCGGGTATCTAAGGCATACACTTCATGGCATGCATTTGGACACATCATGGAGTCGGGTGACGACGCTGCCTTACTTGGGTTTTACACACTTTAAAACATCGTTTGAATTGTACAAACTTATTTCCGCACAAGATGATTTTCAATTGGGACCTATCTTTGTAAACTCTAATTGTTTTATTAAATCAAACGATGTATTTTCCAAACGACACTTTAGGTCGTCCAATATAACTGTGATTGTGATGCTATGACAGTCAATCCCCAGGAATTCCATTCCACAAGAAAACAGTAATTTGGGGTGTGATTTTACATCTTTCGATATTATTTGAACCAAGTTATCCTTTGCTCAGCCTTTTATTAACGTTTCCTATAACTTTTCTATGTTCCATTTGATTGGATCTCCTATGTAATCAAGCTTGATTTTAAACCTTTGATTATGAACCTTCGATTATGAGCCTTTGATATGAACTTCCCTGATATGTACTGATATGGACTTATGATATGTACTTTGATATGAACCTTTGTTATGAACCCTTATGATATGATTATGCTAATTCTTCAGCTTTTGATACCACGAGCCATATGTTTCCCTAGCCAGGAAGGTAACATGGCCGTGTCATTGATGCACCAATGGCATGACTCTAGTGTGGTTGAGTAGATGTGTTCCACGCCGTCCCTTTCTTGTTATACTGATTATGAGCTCGATATATATTGTATGGCCACTATTATTCTGCAGGCGTGTATGGATGCATCCTGGGGATTTGTTCTGTTATCTGATATGTTGTGATATGATTTGTCTGGTGAATGATGTCGTGCAATACGCGGCCTTGCACTCCTGAAGCTGGAAGCTACTCCATTACTGAGGTCCTCCTATTGGTTTGGTATTCCGAGGTCACCCTCCGAATACAATGGTTTATGATATGATATGATATGTCTGGTCTCGTGGTAGATTTCTGACAACCCTTACACTTTTGATAGACCTATACTGTACTTTCTTGTTTTCCAACGCACCATATTCTGTATAAATTGTTCATTACTCAGTACCCTTATATGACTCACTCTACTACCAAGATATATATATTCCATTGCTTTGATCTGTCACACTCTCATTCCATTACTTCAGACTATCGTTCCATTCACGTACCGGCTTATTATGTGTTTATTGAATTTGATTATGCTATTCATGTTTTATGTGACCATTGATTTTCCTGCTATGATGTGATTAATATGCGGTTATCTGAATTACCTGTTTTCATCTGATGATATGTGATCTCACCATTATGTGAACCTCTGAATTGTCTGGTGACCATGCCAATGTGTAATCGATAATTTTGTCGGTTTATTATGTGTGCTTTGTTCGGTTAATCTCGTGGACTATGACTATCCCGTTGTATTCTTATCTGCTTATTGCTGAACGCCATGTTTATATTCGTCTATGCTATTGGTTTGATTGGGTAAATGGTCCAACCTAGGACGTATGGCTTGTTAATTTTTTGTCCTGCTATGTCTTTGATCCATTCAATTATATCGTACGTTGTATTCCTACTTGTTACGTGTGACCTGCCATGTTGACTATGTTGGCTTCTGTTGATTATGATGCTGATTATGTTTTCAAATAAGTGTTTTGACATGTGTGTTTTGCCATGTTCACTTACTAATTAATTTCTTCCGCTGCCTTAGATTTCTCTCTCTTTGACTTGTATGGCTTATGATTTCCTGAATTGATTGTACGATATTGGATATGACGCCCGCTATGCTTGCTATGTTTCAAGATTTGTATGCCTGGTTTGTATGTGCTTGTATGCTTGCATGATGCTTTGCTTTGCTTCGTTCTCCTTTTGTTATCTGTCTTTGGATATCTGATAATTTTGTTCTGCAGATCCTCATTGACTCATTGTCCTCATTTCGCAGAAGATTTTGTTATCGCTTCATTATTCCATTTCGCATTTCATTTTTATTTAGCTTTCATTTATATCTGCTTCACTGGCTAAGCTCAAATGCATTTCTTTCCTCGCAGGTTTTAGGTTGGAAGATAGGCTTCGATGGGCTGAGAGTTAGAGTATCTGAGTGGACCAACCCTAGCACCTTATACTTTGGGACTTATTTTGAAGAGTTTTTGGTTTTGTTTATTTCATGGATATTGTATTTCCTTGTCAGTTTCAGTGTATGAATTGATACTTCATTTTAAGGTTTTCGTTTGCAAAGATTTTAATTGTATGTTTCGAGTAGACCCAGAATGTGACACTTCTACCCTTGTCGGGTTGGGGTGTTACAATTATGGTATCAAAGCCCGTGTTTCGTCTTGTTGACCTTAGGATTGACCTGTGAGGACTGGGTAGACATTAGGCTTCCGTCGTTTCTGATATCTTCCGATTCCTTTTGGTTGTCGTTCCGATTTGACTTCGATATTCTTTTGTCTTCACTAATTTGGTCTCCGCTTTCAGATTTGATTTTGTTTATTTTGTCTTCGCACATCCGTCTGTCGATCGTTAGATGGAGATTTCGAGAGCAAGATGATAGTGCCGACCTGCGTTGCCGCAATAGTCCCCTGTCCCCGAGAGGTTCGTGAAGTAGAAGCCACACCGACGCCGTCTGCCGGAGACATCGATGCTGGCCGAGGAGTGGACGGATCAACTAAGGACGCAACACACGAAGACAAGATTCAACCAGTGGCTGAGAAGGTTCATCTACTTCATATGATTGGGCGCGACTTATGTTGCTCCGATTCATTTGTCATGCATTTTGAGGCGGTTTGATATTTTGTTAAGTGATTTTGATCGGTATTGCTTTTCCTTGATTCGTTCAGAAATCGGTTTGAATCGTGAAGTTTTATTATTTAGCATTTTGGTGATATCTCAGCTTTTCTTTTAGATCGTCAGTGATGAGTCATGAGGAACCGTTCGAGCTAGTTGGCGGCCTTCTCTCTTTTGTGGTATGGTAAGTTGGTTGATAGGTTATATGCTGTATGAATGTGGATCTGATCTGTTTTGGTATGTTGCTTGCTACCTGCATGTTATCTGTTTTGTTATGATATTGGTTATGTGGTTTGTCATGACCCGAGGCAGAATGTGATGATAATAAGAGCTTGTTATGTGATGCAAGTATTATGACGCCTGATCAACGTGATAATACCGAGATCATATAATCTGAACTTATTGAAGTCATACGATGTTTTGGGGAATGCCTGTGGTTGGTACGTGAATGGACTAGGACTTATATCCGTTATTTGACACTCCTCATGTTCGTTTGGAGTTCTCACTCTTTGTGAGATTCCCACCGACATCTGTTACGTGTAAGATTTGTACGCTTTGGAACCGATATCATTATGATTTGTGTGAAACTATGGTTACTACGTCTGCCTTGAACTTGTACGTCTCCGTGCACCTCTGCGACTTCAATTTCGAGGACGAAATTTTCTTTTTAGAAGGGAAGAATTATAACAACCGAAAATTTAAATAACTTTTGACGATCGATACGACCTAGCCTATATCGAATTCTTTACGTTATGAATTAAATTTTTTTTGAAATCATTAAACCTTAACATAAAAATGACTACCAAGCCTATATCCTAAAATATCATAACACGTTAAAGGAAATGGACCAAATCATATAATGGAGTACACATTTTATATGAGGATAAATGCACATTAATTAGAAGATTTCATGAGAATCTTTTTACTCCATAAATCTCGGCATAAGAGAAACGCCTCCTCCTTTTTATTTATGAAACGATTCTCACTTCCCTCTCACATTCTTAAAACCTAAAACTAAATAAGTGGCGCACAATTCTTTTGTTTAAGAAATCGGGGGCAAGGTGTTAAGGGTGGTCTGATCGTGGGTAGTAGTGGGTTTGAAAGAGTTTGATTCGTGGGTTATAGCTTTCTTTGAGTCTCGTTTTCTCCCTGATCGACAAGAGGTAACTTTAGAAATCTTCCCACTACTACAAAAACTGGCTTTTAGACCGGTTACAAACAACATTTAGACCGGTTACTCCGCAGGTCTAAATGAGGGGAGGTCCAAAAAAGTTTTTCTTATTTAGACCGGTTAAGCACCGGTCTAAAAGAGTATTATTTAGACCGGTTAAAGCACCGGTCTAAAAGACATGTCTGGGGGTCTAAAAATACATGTTATTTTAGACCTGCTGGGTTCATTACCACCGGTCTAAATAGTCTATATCGATTAAAACTGGAACAAGCGTTGTTCTCAACAATAAGCACATAATAAGCAAACCCTGTAACTCAAAACTTTATGAAGCAAACTCAAGGAAGCTGCTAATTTAAATAGAAATCGATACACTGTATAATTTAAATAGAAATCCATACATAGTTTAAAAGTAAGCAGATTCTAGACATCGTTTAAACAAAATAGCAATCCTAACAGCCTCAACAAAAGCACACGAGAGCTGATAATGATTATATAATAAACATTAATCCAATTCCAAGAACAATCACTTCATCCATAATCAAATAGGACACATGGTATGCCACTGCTCGACGGTTTGATTGATTTCTTTTTCAACAAGTCAAGGCCGATACATCCACGGGATCTATATTTAAAAGGTATAAAATAATATATAAATATTATATGTAACTAATATAGAAAGAGATAAAGTCAAAAGAGAGCAACATACTGTTTTGGGGAAGTGAAGCTGATAAGTATTCACAAAATCATACATCCATCTCATGACATAATAAACGGAATGTGAGGCGCTTTTGTTGTTGATTGCTCTACAATATAATACGATGAGAATTAGCAATTGAAAAAAACAAGCCTAAATAGTTAAGTAAACAGTGTAACACCCCGCCTTTTTTGACCACAATATTGTCCGCTTTGCCCGCAGGCTCACGGCTTTGTTTTTGTGGCCTCATGTGAAGACTTCCCGGCAGGTCACCCAAGCCAGTACTACTCTCAAATGAGCACGCTTAACTGCCAGTTCCTAAGAACTCCACCCGCAGTAGACCACAAAACGCGTTGTGTCATTTAAGGGGAATGTTATCTTATGGAGGAAAATAGCACACGACTCAGCATCCAGAAAACAAATAAAGATGAGGCAAGATGGTGATGCATTATTCCAGTAACATGTACGAGATGAAACAAGGAGCAAAGGCTACAAAACTCACGACCTGGCTCTGATACCACTTGTAACACCCCGCCTTTTTTGACCACAATATTGTCCGCTTTGCCCGCAGGCTCACGGCTTTGTTTTTGTGGCCTCATGTGAAGACTTCCCGGCAGGTCACTCAAGCCCTTATCTGACCACAATATTGTCCGCTTTGCCCGCAGGCTCACAGCTTTGTCTTTGTGGTCTCATTTGAAGACTTCCCGGCAGGTCACCCAAGCCAGTACTACTCTCACATGAGCACGCTTAACTTCCAGTTCCTAAGAACTCCACCCGCAGTAGACCACAAAACGCGTTGTGTCATTATAAGGCGAATGTTATCTTATGAGCCCAACATCTCTCCAGGCCACAGCCGATGTAGGATTTGCCTAGGGTGTTACAAACAGCCTCTATATTATTAAGTAGGAATGAGCAGCGGCATAAAACTCGTGAATCTAGTGTCCAAACCAACCATAGAAGTCAATATGTAGATGAAATGATCACTAAACCTCTATTCTTATTCTATATTACCTAAAAGAAAAAATTCACACATCATGTACTTAAATTCTCATAATAGTCTCAGTCACATCATTTCCATTGTTCTGAAATAACAATTTTACAAATCTAAGGGTGTCTCTTCTTTGAGTTAATTGACTCACCAAATTCCCCAACCTGATTTCTAACGCAAATCTAAGGGTGTCACATCATTTCCAAAACTTGTTTCCATTCATTACCCAACCCAACCAACCTGTAATGTTGTTACTTCTAATAGCCCTTGTTATGTATTTTAGAGCCGGATAGATATTTCTCAGTAACTTTTTGAACAACATGATTCGTGCTATCTTTATATAACATAGCCTAAATCGTTAGATTTCTGGAATCTGTTATGATCTGATGTAACAAAAATGATTTTCGCAAGTGCAGATGACTTAAAAGCATTCAGTTATAACTTGAGTTTTAGACTACCGAAGTACACCCTAATCCACACAGCTCCTAATGCAATCAGCCCCTAGACCCTAGTCGAATCACAGTTCAGTTATGTGTCCCCAAACATGCCGAAGTACACTCTAATCCAAACAGCCCCTAATCGAAAACAAGTTATGTCTCTCCAAACAGGCCGAAGTACACTCTAATCCAAACAGCCCCTAATCGAAAACAAATGCATAGGTCTGTCTATGTAGTTTGTTTTAGGCTATGTACTTCTCTTGATATATGATATATTTCACATTTCAAAAAAAAGTCGAAGCAACCCCTAATCTACACAACACTTAATCCAAACCGCTCTTAATTTGATGCCACAACTTTAAGCAATGCAAACACCTTTATAAAACCTCCTGATCATTAATCCAATAAAAAATTAATCATATATTTTTTATGTGTGGTATTTATATATTTACAGTGAGATGATTTACCTTAGCCATTGTCCATGTGTAGCTACCAATAGCACTGAAAAGTAGATACGCCATGTGTTAATATTGTAAAAACGAATAGAAATCTTATGATAGTTTTGGAGAATAGAATTACTCTTGCAAATGCCTTGTTAACCAAGTAAGTCCGCCTCCGTCTTTGTTTGCTTTTTTTTGAATCCAGATGTACCCCCGTGCGTTGTTTTGGGCATATAACAAACAACACCCAATGGTCCCTAGTAAAGTATAAATACATTAACATGTTAGTAAAGATAATCAACACATAAACCGTCTATGTAAAGCTTTAGTAAGTAGTATATCGTACTCTTGAGCATAAGGTGCTAGCATAAAATCGTAGTTGGAGACGCTTAATGCATGTGTCAAGTAATCTTTAACTGCCGAACCCGGTTGAATACATAAGCTCCCTTCAATTGAATAAGGGTTCAAAAACCCGCAGCGGTTGTCATTTCTTGACTGCAACATTTTGCATAGCCCCCTGAAAATACAATACATTGTATAGATATTACAGTCCTATACACCCAAAACACATAAACGAACCCTGACCGGGTGCAATATTACAGTACCTCGTAGACAAGTCCCTAAAGTATTTTGGAAAAATTAAATCCAGAATCCTGTTCTAGTTTATTTAGGTATATAACTTACCCTTAAAACCAGTTGTGGGAGAACTCTTTCGTAGTTTCTAGCTAATATTCCACTATCTCATAATGTTTGTCGATTTAATTTCGTCTATGCATATAACTAATTCCTTCGCATAATTGACCGTAGATATTTCCAACAGAGACTAGGCTAGACCAATTGTATATGAAATTGTGATTTAGCATGAAAAGTGTGCACAAGAGTGTTAATGTACTTACCACTCAAAATATAATAAGATGCTAATATTGAGCCCATCTAATTTCCATAAGCTCAACATGTCTTCGGTAGAAATTGGAACATGAAATGTATCTTCATGACCAGCAATCATCCCACCGTGAACTTCAAGAATGTAGTCAAGCAGGTATCATCATCACGGGTTGTCCAACAAAGATAGGCATCTTTCACACAAGGTTGTTTCCTAAATACATCATGTTCAAAGTTATCAAGTTTTTCTCCAAAATTTTTAGCTTTATAGCATCCTCAGCTGATGATGCTTCGGTTTCTTAGGTCTCCAATAACGCTGGTGTTTGTACCGGCAGCAACATTGTTGTTTCTTGAACCACCTGCACATACACCGTTATATCTTTGATTTTTTACACAATTTTGAAATTTTTATTCATGTAATACAGAAAGTTTAGTGTTTACATGAGTGGGTGTGGCCAATGTGGGTTCTGATGTTGTTGCTTTCGTCTGTGAAGCTTTATCTTTTGAAGTCGGGGTGTTCTCCTGTTAACAAGTAATTAATTAGCCTAAGCGAGAACAAATACAATTATCACAACATCAAAACTATGGTTGGGTTTATTATACCAAAATGCGAGAAATTCTGCAACGTGGCCACTGAAAAAAGCTCCCAACTGATTGTTGTAACAAAGTAATGGTTTCATTTGCTTTCGACAATACTGGAAGCTTAGTATCCCCAAAGGTTGGAACAAAACTATCTACCGACACCTTCATGTAATAGGGTATAAGTGGCCCTCCATGTATGGTACCATTACCAATCGGATAAACCATCCCGCGTGCTATCGGAATCGTATCCTCAGTGTAAGGTGAAAACACCACACACGGTTTAGGCTCCTGCAATACGTACAGATACATCACGTATTATTTCATATGGTGAAAACAGCACACACGGTTTACACTTCAAAAATTATGTCCCAACCTACTTACTCAAAACTGCTTATTTCGCCTCAAATAAACACTAAACAAGAGCGTTTAAATAATCTAAACACTTCAGAGACTACTCATTTGCTTACAAAAACCAGATAATCAGATGGAATAAGCAATCCAAAAACCCTCTGAAATTAAAACTAGTGATCTTTATACAATTTCATGTTACAGTAAAATTACGTTTTTTATAACTAGTATAAAGCAATGATTAAGTCCGACATTTTAGCAAGAAAATTTTTACCTTGATATCTTTTAGTTTTTCTTTGTCTTGGTAGGCAACGGTCGTCGACTCACAGCTGCTTTGCTTTCTTGTCTTATGTAATCTCCCCTCATTGCTTGCCTCTCTTTCCATGTCTCTTTCAGCGTCTAGCTCAGCGTCTCTTGCAGCATCTCTCGCACTGTCTCTAGCAGTATCTCTTTCAGCGTCCCTTGCTGCATCTCTTTCAGCGTCTCTTGCTGCATCTCTTTCAGCATCCCTTTGAGCCAATTTCCTATCCACAATTGCTTCTATCTCTTCTATTTCTTCAATACTTTTCTTCCTTTTCTTTGTTTGTTTATACCCTACTATTCCTTTCCGAAAACCTATACCATCCCCCACAGTCCGTGTTCGTCCCCCATGCTCAGGTCCTAGCACCACAATCAAAGGGTCTGCTTCCTTTTCCTTTGGAACCAGTCCTTGAACCATTTTCTTATCTGCATCTACCTGTAGATGCAAATTTCAGAATAGTTTATTCATAAAATGGCTATTAATAAAAAACAATAACATTAAATTGAAATGATCTTTAGAAGTTTTACCAATTTTCTGAATATTTCTTCCATATTGGGACAACTTATCCTAGCAAGGATCCATCTTTTTGTGCGCTCACAAGTAATATCCAATATTTCTTTCTTCAATGCTTCATCCATATTCACTTTTGACAAATCAACATCCATTCCACGATACCCTGATCTTCCTAGACATGCATAATTCGTCTGAAGCTTAGCATATGACTTCCCAATGGCTCGCTTTTTCTTCAAAAAAGTGTAAAAGGCAAATCAGAAAAATACTAATAATTACTATCGTCGTTTTGATACAAAATAAAGTTAACAAACCATATTATCTGATGACCGATGTTTTCGACAGAATTTTTCCCAATCTTCCGGCTCTATGAAAGAGTATTTCTTATTTTCATAAGGTTTTTTATTAGGTATCATGAAATCGGCTTTGAGAATTGTCTTAAATCTCTTCCATGCATGATTGCATTGCGTAAGTGTTGAATCTTTGCGATCATTATCTGTGAGATCAAAGTACTCCTGTTTGATATGAAAACAAAGCTTACTATTAGATGTTAACACATATATTGCAATCTGAAAATGCAATGTCTTAAAACATTATACCTTAATAGTTATCAACAAAAACGCCATTAAAAAAAAGGCTTATGTTGGACTAACGGAATGACCTCACACAAGTAACATCCAAAGCAAAGTTGCACAATCCAAAAAGAAACCCACATATCTCATGAATGAAAACCCACATATCCCTAAACTTACTTTTCATGAAAAAGATATGTTTTCAGAAACCCAGAAATAAGCAATCTAATTAAATATTAATCAACCCTAATAAAATACTAATAAGCAATCTAATTAAATAATAAGCAACCCTAATAAAATAATAAGCAACCTAATTAAATAATAAGCAACCCTAATTGACTAAAAAACACAATACCATTTTCAATATAGAGCTCCTTATCAACCGGAGATGAAATTTGGTTTTAGGGCTGTGGTTGCTTAGAGATGTGATGGTATGCGATGTTTTGGTGTTAGGGCTTAGGTGGGTTTTGTGAATGAAAATTTGGGATTTGGGATTTGGGAGGGATGAAAATTTTCGTTTCCCGCCGCTGTTTTGGTGTTAGCCAAAATATTTTTGTTTTGACCGGGTTTTAATAAAAGATTTTACTAATTTTTTTTGAAATAGGATAAAACAATGTTTTCAAATCCGATTCAACCGGGCTGGTTCAACCGGTCGAACCGGTACCCGGCCACAAAAATGGGTCAGAAAACCCGGGTTTACCCGGCGGTCGAACCAGTACCCGATGATTTGACCGGGTCGATTAATTAAAACCCATTTTTTAAATATTGGGATAAAACATAACAACATAAATTTATATATATCTCGTTAAAAAGTCTCACATTAACATTAATAAAAGAATATTCAAATACTTGAATGATTACGATAGCAATAAAACATGTTTTTTTTAGCTATGAACACAACCAACCACCCCTTAGTTCATAGCATAAGAGTCTTTACAATTACACAAGAGAAAATAATATTACGTTTACAAACCCTAACTAACTAACTATTTGAGAGATACAAATTTCAGATAAAAGCTGATTGAGATTATCACTTTAGCCTTCAAGAAATAGAGCTCCTTAGACTTCTAGAAATCTTACACTCGAACCTTTAGACTTCATAAAAACCTGCAAATACACGAAGCAAGCTACAAAACAACTTTGAATGTTAACGTAAACATCCAGAATTAGTTTAAACATGTATATTTCAATTTGTTGTGCCTGCCAAAAAAAGACGCATTATAGTTAGTGAAATGCATAATAAATAAGTTGATGAAAATATGTTTTGTAATAAATATTTTGGTACCTTTTAGATGTGTAGGGCTCATCAAACTTCTAATCCTTCATCGTGGTCAGATCTTAAGTAAGTAGTATCATCAGGAACATCCCTTGAGGGTGTAATACCAAGGCTAAACGGGGGTAACTCATCAAATTGATCATATTCAACCTCGTCCACAACATTTTCAACACCAACTATACGTCGTTTACTATATAGGACGACGTGCAATCTTTGATCATTTGGGTCTTCAACATAGAAAACTTGAGTGGCTAATTTTGCTAAAATGAACGGTTCAGATTTATAGCCGTTTGTGGAGAGATTGACAGTAGTGAAACCATCTTCATCAACATCAACACCTTTTTCATTGTCGACCCATCTACATTTGAACAAGGGTATAACGGTTGAATTATAATACAATTCCCATATTTCTTGGATGACACCGTAATAAGCCTTTTTGGCATTCTTTGATCTTTCTTCACGATTCACCATGGATACTTCTGTCGTTGATGCTATTAATGTGACTCCACTATTTTGTAATGTACTTTTATCATCTTGTTCTTTGGTGTAAAAAGTATACCCATTAATTACATACCCTTGATATTTGACAACCCGTATTGGCCCAAATCCCAAATCTGCCACGACTTTGTCTACATTTGAAAGTGTGCTCCTTACTTTGTCTTTGAACCACTGTGAAAATGTGTTATTATGCTTGTTAGCCAACCAAACTTGGCCCTTTTGATTGTTTTGTTGTTTCAAAAGTGACTTGTGCTCGTATATGTATGGTGCAATACATTTCATGTGTTGTAGGACTGTGAAATGTGCCTTGCGTAAATCTTCTAGATCTGGCGATACTTCTTGGCGCCCGATTGTACCTTCCCCCTGAAGCCTACCCTCATGTCGACTTTGTGGAATGCCAACTTTTTTCACACCATTCAAATAGTCTGTGTAATAATCAATCACCTCCTCGGTAGCATATCCTTCAATAATACTACCCTCTGGTCGAGATCAGTTCCTAACATAACCTTTTAAGATTCCCATGTATCTCTCAAATGGATACATGTATCGCAGGAAAACAGGCCCACAAGTTTTAATTTCACCAACAATATGAGATACCAAGTGAACCATGACATCAAAGAAGGAAGGTGGAAAGTACATCTCGAGTTGACAAAGAGTTAAGATAATATCACGCTGCCATTGATCTAACAGTTCGGGATCAATCACCTTCGAATGAATCATGTTAAAAAACAAACACAACTTTGTTATTGTGTGTCGGATGCTATTTGGTAGTATTCCACGAATTGCGATGGGAATCATCTGCGTCATTAAGACATGGCAATCATGAGACTTCATACCAAACAACTTCAAGTCTTGCATTGACACCAACTTTTTAATGTTAGCCGAATACCCAGATGGAACCTTAACTCCACTCAAACATTGGCAAAATTTGGTTTTCTCGGCCTTAGACATGGTATAACAAGCTGGTGGCAGATATGTACTAGTCTTCCCAACAATCTCTTTAGGAGCAAGCTCTGGTCTTATTTGCATTGCTTCCATGTCCTTTCGAACCTTAATACCATCTTTTGTCTTCCCAGGAATGTTCAACAATAATCCTATCAAGCTTTCACACACGTTTTTCTCGATATGCATGACATCAAGGCAATGTCGAACTTGCAAGCGCTCCCAATACGGTAATTCCCAAAATACAGATTTCTTTTTCCAAATACTCTCTTTTGAAGTTGAAGTTCCTTCTTTCCCTTTCCCAAACACAACATGGATATCTTCCACTTGGGAGAATGTAGCCTCCCCATTTAATGGTGGTGGTAGCTTTTTATCTTCAACGCTATTATCAAACAACTTTCTCTTTTTACGGTATGGGTGATCCTCTTGAAGTGATCTTCGATGCCCCATATATACTGTTTTCTTACAATTAGACAACCAAATTGAGTGAGTGTGATCTTGACACACAGGACATGCCATTTTCCCTTTCATTTTGTATCCCGACAAATTTCCATAAGCAGGAAAATCACTAATAGTGCAAAAAATCATAGCTCGCAATTGGAAAGCCTCTTTCTTGTACGCATCATACACTTTTATGCCCTCACTCCATAGGTCTTTCATGTCATTAATTAACGGTCTCAAATAAATGTCAATATCGTTGCCTGGCTGTTTAGGACCTTGTATTAGCAATGACATCATGATGTATTTTCGTTTCATACATAGCCATGGTTGAAGATTGTATATGCATAAAAGAACTGGCCAAGTGCTATGACGACTACTCATGTTTCCGAAAGGATTGATTCCATCTGAACTAAGTCCAAAGCGTATATTTCTAATCTCATATCCAAATTCCTCTTTAAACTCATTATCGATGTTCCTCCATTGAAGGGAATCAGCTACGTGTCTCATTTTTCCATCTCTTTTACGCTCTTCGGCATGCCAACGTAACCACATCGCATCCTCTTCATTTGAAAATAATCGTTCCAATCTTGGTTTTACAGGAAAATACCACAATATTTTTAGCAGGTGGGCCATTCTTAGTCACGTCGGGGTTAAGTGATGTATCTTTTTTTCGTTTGTCCCTTGATTTACCACAAATCCGACATGCATGTAGGTCCTTGTCGTTATCTCTATACAACATACAATCTTTTGGACATGCATCTATTTTTTCGATTTCCATTCCCATCGGGCACATCAATTTTTTTGCTTGGTATGTTGAAACAGGCAACTTGGCTTTTGGGAACATTTCACGTAACGCTTCTAGTAGAGTTGTGAAACCCGTGTCACTTAAACCAGTAACTGCTTTAATGTTCATGAGTCTATAAACAGCAGATAGTTTGGTAAAATCCTCACAACCTTCATACAACGGTGTTTCTGAGTCGACAAGCAATTGTTGAAATTGTTTTTGATTTTTTTCAGTAACATTATCGTCCAAATTATGTAACATCTCATTTAAACGATCATTAATGTATGTCTCATTGTTATGTTCGACATTACTATTTGAAACAGACGTGTTACTTTTATCTTTGACTTCTCCATGAAAATCCCAGCAAGTATACCTTTGCATAAACCCTTTTTCTATAAGATGACTTTTAATAGTTTTCAAATCGGGAAAACATTCCCAATTTAAACAATTTCTACAAGGACAATGAATTTTTGATTTTCCTCTATTCACCCGATCATCTTCGGCAACTTTTAGGAAATGAGACAAATGCTCCAAGTATTCGATGCTAAGACGTTCTATCTCGTACATCCATATACCACGATCCATCTTAAATTACACTCAATACGATAATACACAATCACATCCTAAATGAGACCAATTATTCAAAAAGCAGTTTCAAATGGGGACAATCCGAAATTAACCTCTATTAAGTTATTTTCGGGCGGGAATTAAACTAACGGCTCAAGAATTGCATTAAGAACGATTGTTTTCGAACGGGAATTAAACTAACGGGAATTAAACTAATGACGGGAATGTTGCATAATATAATTGTTTTCGTAATTCTTTTAGAACATACCTTACTTCCACGAGTCAATTAACCTACATTTCGGATACCATATGAAGAGGATTTACGCAAGCATTCCTATAAATATAGAAAAAATATTCATGTTAACTTTCATTTATACACAATAACAAATTTATATCCATAAACATGCAATTAGTGATTTTTATAAGTATAAGATTTTTTATGGAAAAGTTTACATAAATAATCATAAAAAATATAGTTAGTATTAATCTAAATGTATAAGAAGTAAAACATACCTTTTAATTGTAATTAATGTGGAAAAGTATGGTAGTTATAAGAGAATTAATGACAATTTTCGAGTTAGTATTAAATGCTAGTTGAAGTTTTGGAGTGATATAAGTAGCAGATCTGCAGGTTTCTAGCCGTTGGGCACATTTTTTTCAAAAAACCATTTAGACCGGTGCATATGAAGGGAACCGGTCTAAATTGTTCTGATTATTTAGACCGGTGTATATAAAACAACCCGGTCTAAATAACTTTTTTTAGACCGGTGTACTACATAGTAACCGGTCTAAATGTAAAAATTACATTTAGACCGGTGTTTCCTATTTGCCCCGGTCTAAATACCTTTTGGTGGGGAAAAATCCACATTTAGACCTGCGTTTCTGTTAAAGGGTCTAAATAAGGGGGTCTAAAAGCCCGTTTTTGTATTAGTGTCCTAAGCTATATATGAGTTGACCCATTTATAATCATAAGCAAACAGATCATCTAATCTCGATGCTTAAATAATGAAACCATTGGTCACATGAAATATATAAAAAGAAAAAGAAAACAATGAACCTGTATAAACCAAGGTGTTTTGTATGTGCATGATCATCTAAGCCTTATTGTGATCTGTTGTATATATATAATATTGAACCACGACTTTTATGAATATAAAACGTTGGATAGTAATTTAAATGGGTCAAAATGGCATGCATGGGTGTATCGTTGTGATTCATTGAATGTGATATGTTGCATGTGAAATTCATAAGGTTAATATGCATGCTTGAATCTGAGTTATGATCATGGGTCGAATGGAAACTTAACATGTATGCGTACATATGAAAATCAGTTATGGTAATGTTTATTTCATGGTCGAATAGCATTTGTATAACATGTCTCATGGGGTAACTTTGAGGGAGATCGCGGAATTTTTGTGTGTGTCGTTTTGTATTTTGAAAGGGGGTCGGCGGAGACGGGCAAGGTGTTAGTCCGTTTGCATGTTTTACTAGTCGTAAATGTGAATATTATGAACCGCGAGCATGTGTATAATCCCGTCGAGATTGAATGCTATATTTGTAATGAATTAGTATAGGAAATTAAAATCTGTACGCATGATGTAATATGTGCATGATGCATTTAATTATTTACTCATTATATCCTTAAACTATAATATGTTAACATTTTTAACCCTACACTTTGATTATCATTGTGATTGACCCTAGACTTTACTAAAGTATCATTTAAAAACCCTAAAGGTCTAATTATAATTAAGACATTTATTTGATCATTAATGAAGTTTATTACGTTTTAGAATGGAAACTTACTAAATATGGAAATCTGCTATTTATGGAAGTTACTAAAAGTAGAAACCTGCTAAAAATGGAAAGCCGTCTAAAATGAGTAATCCGATCTTAATAAACGTTATCTAATTCATAGGTTCCGGACGGTGGGATTGATTCTTCGTGTGATCGTACTCCATATTTTGCTTGCTTCGAATGAGGTACAGATATTCTATCCCTTTTTAGTAGGGGTTTCTCATGATTCTTTTACATCTTTCGATATTGGTTTTGAACTGTTATCCTTTGCTCTGAGCCTTTTTATTAAGGTTTCCCTATAACTTTGCTATGTTCCCTTTGATTGGATCTCCTATGTGAACTGTTTGATTTTGAACCTTTGATTATGAACCTTCAGATTATGAGCCTTTGATATGAACTTGTGATATGTACCTCTGATATGGACTTATGATATGGACTTTGATATGAACCTTTGTTATGAACCCTTATGATATGATTATGCTTTGACCCTTCAGTTTGATACCCGAGCCATATATGTTTCCCTAGCCATGAAGGTAACATGGCCGTGTCATTGATGCACCAATGGCATGACTCTAGTGTGGTTGAGTGATGTTCCACACCGTCCCTTTCTGTTATCTGATTATGAGCTCGATATATATTGTATGGCCACTATTTGTCTGCAGGGGCGTATGGATGCATCCTAGATTTGTTCTGTTATCTGATATGTTGTGATATGATTTGTCTGGTGAATGATGTCGTGTGCAATACGCGTCTTCACAATCTGGGAGCTAGCTACGCCATTGGTTACTGAGGTTTCCCCTCCTATTGGTTTGGTATTCCGAGGTCACCCCTCCGAATACAATGGTTACTTATGATATGATATGATATGTTCCGGTCTCGTGGTAGATTTCTGACAACCCTTACACTTTTGATAGACCTATACTGTACTTTCTGTTTTCCCCAACGCACCATATTCTGTATAAATTGTTGATTACTCAGTACCCTTATATGACTCACTCTACTACCAAGATATATATATTCCATTGCTTTGATCTGTCACACTCTCATTCCGTTACTTCAGACTATCGTTCCATTCACGTACCGGCTTATTATGTGTTTATTGAATTTGATTATGCTATTCATGTTTTATGTGACCATTGATTTTCCTGCTATGATGTGATTAATATGCGGTTATCTGAATTACCTGTTTTCATCTGATGATATGTGATCTCGCCATTATGTGAACCTCTGAATTTTCTGGTGACCATGCCAATGTGTAATCGATAGTTTTGTCGGTTAATTATGTGTGCTTTGTTCGGTTAATCTCGTGGACTATGACTATCCCGTTGTATTCTAATCTGTTTATTGTTGACCTGCCATGTTTACATTCTGTCTATGCTACGGTTTGATTGGGTAAATGGTCCAACTTGTGACGTATGGCTTGTTAATTTTTTGTCCTGCTATGTCTTTGATCCATTCAATTATATCGTACGTTGTATTCCTACTTGTTACGTGTGACTGCCATGTGTTGACTACTATTGGTACTTCTGTTGATTATGATGCTGATTATGTTTTCAAATAAGTGTTTTGACATGTGTGTTTTGCCATGTTCACTTACTAATTAATTGCTTCCGCTTGCCTTAGATTTCTCTTTGACTTGTATGGCTTATGATTTCCTGAATTGATTGTATGCTGTATATGTTGTGTGGATATGACGTCTGCTATGCTTGCTTATGTTTCAGTACTTGTATGCCTGGTTTGTATGTGCTTGTATGCTTGTCATGATGCTTTGCTTTGCTTCGTTCTCCTTATTATCTGTTCGCTTTGGAAATCTATATAATTGTGTTCTGCAGGATCCTCATTGACTCATTGTCCTCATTTCGCTGCGACTTTGTTATCAGCTTCATTATTCCATTTCGCTTTCTTTCATTTTTTAAGCAAGCTTCATTTTCCTGCGGCAGTTGGAAGATGGGCTTCGATGGGTTAGAGTATCTGAGTAAACCAACCCTAGCACCTTATTACTTTGGGACTTATTTTGAAGAGCTTTTGTTTTGAGTTTTTCTTTTCATTTTGGATATTGTATTTCCTTGTCAGTCAACTGTTCATATGAATTGATACTTCATTTTAAGGTTTTCATTTGGAAAGATTTTAATTGTATGTTCTGATATGACACCAGAATGTGACACTTCTACCCTTGTCGGGTTGGGGTGTTACATAGAAGCTAGACAGTTAGAGAACCGGGAGCATATTGTTGAGTTGAGGCAGGAGATGCCTGAGTTATATGACAGTATCGGGAGATGGCACAGGGCACGAACTTGCCCGCTCAGGAGTTGGCATTAGCACGTGAGAGCATGGTTACCGCACAGGGTCAGATTAGCGAGTTGAGGAGTTTGGTTGCTAGTTTGACTACACAGGTTCGAGATCTACAGGATCGAGCTGGCGGAGCACCAGGAGGTGCCTAGTGTAGAATTTTATCATGTATAGTTTTTATTTACTATTATCCTAGTCACAAGGTGTGTGACATAGTTTAAAGAACTTGTTGTCTTTTGGTTGTTGTACAAACAAAATATCAAGTGTTGACTCTACTATGTAGGAATGGTTTTACTATCTATGATATCGGTCCATGTAGGCCGAAATTTTCATGTATATTATCCACGTGTGTTGTGATTATGTTTGTGATATTTCATGGTTGTTCCGTTGTGATTTCATTTATACTATGCATGTTGTGGTTGTGGATATATATGTGTAATGTTTGTTTCTACTTACGAGTTCTCATGATTGTTTCATCTTATGGTTTTGAAGAGCAATGGCGCCAAAGAAAGCCACACCCGAATTGACACAAGCTGCTATGCAGAAGTATGTGAACGATAGCATAGCCAATGCATTAAGGACTGAGAGAGCATCGGTGGCGGCTGCTGCTGAGGCTGCGGCTATTGCCAAGGCCGCTAGACATGCTGCTGCTGCAGGAATTGCAGGAGGGTCCGGGGTTAGAAGTTGTTCGTATAAGGATTTTAAAAGTGGAGATCCCACTAAGTTCAAGGGTACTGAAGGGGCAACTGCCATGGTTAGATGGTTCGAGAAAATGGAGTCCGTGTTTCTGCTATGTAATTGCCTGGAGGATAGCAAGGTTAAGTTTGCTACGAGTACACTACTTGATGGGGCAATGTCGTGGTGGAATTCGTATGCTCAGCCAATGGGAATGGAAAATGCGTACAAGCTCACCTGGGAGCAATTCAAAAGGTTGCTAACGAGGAAGTATTGTCCGCGTACGGAGGTGAAAAAGTTGGAGACCGAATTCTAAGAACTGGTAACTATTGGGTATGATATTGATACTTACATTCGAAGGTTCCAAGAATTGGCCGCGTTATGCCCATCTATGGTTTCGGATAATGAAAAGCTACTGGAGGCTTTCATTGGGGGACTTCCCCAGGTTATTCAAGGAGACGTGATTTGTTTTGATCCGCAAACGATGGAGGAATCCATTCGAGTGACTCAAAAGCTCATGGCACAAGTAGTGAAGAGAAGCAACATCGCCAACACCAACCGAAACAACAACAATACCAACAACCGCTCCAATTTCAACAATAACCGAAACAATTACACCAACTATAACAACAATAACAACAACAAACGAAAGTGGGACAACAACAGAGGTGGAAATGTTACTCAACAACCACCTAAGAGACAAGAGGTTGCAAAGGCCTATGTTGCAGGCCCAAAGGAGAAAAAGGGATACACGGGGATTTTACCTAAGTGTGAGATGTGTTTGAGTCATCACAAGCCGGGACGTTGTCCTGAACCATGCGGGAATTGTAAGAAAGTGGGACATCAAACTAGGGAATGCAAGATGCCAGCTACGGGGGAAAATCAGAAACCACCAGTGACATGTTTTGGTTGCGGAGAAAGGGGACACTTCAAGACTGAGTGTCCGAAGGGAAGGAACCAAGGAAACAGGAATCAAGGTGGAATGGCACAAGGAAGAGCCTATGTCATGGGAGGTGGAGAAGATAGGGAGGACCCAAATGTTGTCACGGGTACGTTCCTTATCAATAATCGTTATGCATCAGTTTTATTTGATTCGGGAGCCGATAAAAGTTTTGTGTCCACTATATTTGCACCTTTACTCAATATCAAACCAACCACATTAGACACATCATACAATATTGAATTAGCTAATGGTAACTTAATTAGCACCGACACCATTGTCCGTGGTTGTACACTCATTTTCTAAATCATCCCTTCAATATAGACCTTATGCCCGTAGAACTTGGTAGTTTCGACGTCATCATCGGTATGGATTGGTTATCCAAACATCGTGCAAGAATCATTTGTGATGAAAAAGTTGTTCATCTTCCTTACAACGGTGAAACTTTGATCATTCGTGGGGAACGAAGTGGAACTAGACTCAGTATTATATCATGCATCAAGACGGAGAAGTACATAAAGAAAGGTTGTTATGCTTTCTTAGCACATATAACCGAGAAGAAGTCGGAGGAGAAGCGACTTGAGGATGTACCGATTGCTCGAGAATTTCCTGAAGACTTGCCAGGACTTCCACCGGCACGTCAAGTAGAATTTCATATTGACTTAGTGCCCGGAGCTGCACCAATTGCGCGAGCACCTTACCGTTTAGCACCATCAGAAATGCAAGAGTTGTCTAACCAGTTGCACGAACTTTTAGACAAAGGATTCATTAGACCAAGTTCCTCGCCTTGGGGAGCACCGGTCTTGTTTGTGAAGAAGAAAGATGGATCCTTCAGAATGTGTATAGATTATAGAGAGTGAACAAGTTAACGGTTAAGAATCGTTACCCACTCCCCAGAATCGACGACTTGTTCGATCAGTTGCAAGGCTCTAGTATCTACTCAAAGATTGACCTAAGGTCAGGTTACCATCAACTTAGAGTGCGGGAGGAGGATATCCCGAAAACATCGTTTAGAACACGTTATGGACATTATGAGTTTCAAGTAATGCCGTTCGGATTAACTAATGCACCTACAGTATTCATGGATCTCATGAATAGGGTATGTAAACCGTATTTGGACAAGTTTGTTATTGTATTCATCGATGACATATTGATTTACTCAAAGAGCAAAGAAGAGCACGAAGGGCATTTAAGAACGATTTTAGGACTACTCAAGAATGAGAAGTTGTATGCCAAATTTTCGAAGTGTGATTTTTGGAATCGCAAAGTACAATTTCTTGGTCATGTCATTGATAGTCAAGGATTACAAGTAGACCCTGCAAAGATTGAAGCCGTAAAAGATTGGGCTACTCCAACAAATCCTACGGAGATCCGACAATTTCTAGGACTCGCCGGGTATTACCGAAGATTCATCGAAGGTTTTTCAAAGATAGCTAAAGCTTTGACCAAATTGACAAAGAAAAACAAGAGGTACGAATGGGGAAAGAAACAAGAAGCTGTTTTTCAGTTGTTGAAGCAAAAGCTTTGTAGTGCGCCAATTTTGGCATTACCCGGAGGAATTGAGAACTTCGTTGTATACTGCGATGCTTCACATAAAGGGCTTGGAGCTGTTTTAATGCAAAATGAGAAGGTGATAGCTTATGCTTCAAGACAACTTAAGGTCCACGAGAAGAATTACACCACACATGATCTTGAGATGGGGGCCGTAGTTTTTGCACTCAAGATTTGGAGACACTACCTTTACGGTACAAAGTGCACAGTGTTTACGGACCACAAGAGTTTACAATATGTTCTTGATCAGAAGGAACTTAACATGAGGCAACGTCGTTGGTTGGAATTACTCACGATTATGATTGTGAAATCAAGTATCATCCGGGAAAAGCCAATGTTGTGGCTGATGATCTTAGCCGGAAAGAAAGACCCAAACCTTTAAGAGTCTGATCATTAGGAATGACAATCAGTTCACCTTTACCATCAAAAATACTTGAGGCACAAATCGAGGCACTTAAGGAGGAAAACCGACCAAGTGAAAAGCTTTATGGTATGCCCGAAAATGCAAATGACTTTGTAAAGAGAGCAGATGGAGTATTATGCTTCAAGGATAGAATGTGGGTACCATTATATGGCGGGATACGAGAATTGATTATGCATGAGTCGCATAAGTCAAAGTATTCTATTCACCCAGGTTCTGATAAGATGTATCAGGATCTCAAGAAACTTTATTGGTGGCCGAACATGAAAGCAGAGATTGCCACGTACGTGAGCAAATGTCTTACTTGCTCTAAGGTAAAAGTCGAATACCAGAAACCTTCAGGATTACTCCAACAACCAGAAATTCCCCAATGGAAATGGGAACGCATTACGATGGACTTTGTCACGAAACTTCCTAAGACATCGGGAGGTTACGACGCTATATGGGTAATCGTTGATCGTCTTACCAAATCAGCCCATTTCATACCAATTAGAGAGACTTATTCCATGGAACAACTCACTAGACTTTATGTCAAGGAAATAGTCTCAAGGCATGGAGCACCAATTTCCATCATTTCCGACAGAGATAGTCGAATCACTTCAAACTTCTGGAAATCATTACAAGATTCATTTGGAACTAAATTAGAGATGAGCACAGCATATCATCCACAAACCAATGGTCAAAGTGAAAGGACAATTAAAAAATTAGAAGATATGCTGAGGGCATGTGTGATTGATTTTGGAAATGGTTGGGCTAATCATTTGCCATTGATCGAATTCTCGTACAACAATAGTTATCACACCAGTATAAAAGCGGCACCATTTGAAGCACTCTATGGTCGAAAGTGCCGATCACCTGTTTGTTGGGCCGAGGTTGGAGACGCACAACTCACTGGTCCAGAAATGGTACGGGAAACAACATAAAAGATAGTCCAAGTCCGAGATAGACTCGAACCGCCAGAAGCTGACGAAAAGTTACGTAGATGTTAGACGCAAACCGTTAGAATTTCAAGTTGGCGACAAAGTGATGTTGAAAGTATCGCCTTGGAAAGGCGTGGTACGATTTGGAAAACGCGGGAAGTTGAACCCGAGATACATTGGGCCATTCAAAATTTTGAGCAGAGTCGGCCCTGTAGCTTATCGACTTGATCTTCCGTCAGAACTTGGTCACGTACACAACACGTTTCATGTTTCAAACCTGAAGAAATGTCTTTCGGACGAATCACTCGTTATTTCATTGGAAGAGATTCAACTCGACGATAAACTCAATTTCGTGGAAGAACCTACAGAAATCATGGACCGCGAGGTCAAGCAATTGAAATAAAGTCGTATTCCTATCGTGAAGGTTCGATGGAATTCTCGAAGAGGTCCTGAGTTTACTTGGGAACGGGAAGACTAGATGTGCCTCAAATATCCTCATCTTTTCACCAACACCACTGTAGGACCCAACAAGGACTGAATTCAGGGACTGAATTAATTTTTGGATGGGCGAATGTGACAACTCGTATTTTCAGGTCATTTTTCAAAACATTACTCATGCTTCATCATTTATCGTTTATCGTAAACTAGGTTTACGAGTATCAAATTCGCGTAACCTTAATGGTTTAGCTGTGAATTCATGAACAATCATCAAGGAAATTCCATATAGACTAGGTTTAGTCTACATATCATTAGCATTATTATCATCATATTAGTTCATGCATGGTTTTGCATTTTACATTAAACGTATAATTTCATATTAAATAAACGCTATCGCGTAATTAATTATTTTGAACAATTGATCTGTTACTTTCAAAAATTATCCCAATATATTTTTATACTCATATTAAGTTTATAAAATAATATTATGAGTTTACCCAGTGTTTTAAATTTATTTTGTATCTAAATTGTTATATTTATATAATTGCGACGGTTTTCTTAAAAACTACACGATAATTATTATTTCATTCAAATTTTGCAAGAAATGTATTTTTATAATTTTTATGACCTTAATATATTTTATCTTGACCCGTTAAAATTTATTTTTATCTAACGCTACCCTAAATATTCAAATGTGTATACAAGTTATCACATGTCTTCAATTAACTTACATATAATTATACTTATACATAATTTAAAAAAAAAATATATTAAAGAGATGACAATACCCCCTTGTCGACACAAGGGGGGTGAGTCACTTAATTTGCATAATATCTACACTAAGTATATTGTATTATACTACATACATAACACATACACCTCAAAATATCAAAGGTGAAAAATCATAAGCACTCTCTTTCTCTTCTCTTGCTAGAACCGGCAACCAAAGGACCAAGAAGGGATCATCCAAAATATTTTCAAGACAAGTTTTATACACTCTAGTATCACTCTTGATTAAGGTTGTGCAATAAAAACCTTGGGTGATTAGGAAAAATCCTTTGTTCTTATAACCTCATCAAGTTAACTAGTAAGCATCTATATTCATGATCATATTTCATATTCATTTTTATGTTCATTTCATTTAACTTGAGAAAACATGCAAGTCTCATGGATGTTTATACCACTTTTTCATTGTTTTAAAGAGCTATATATATTTATGTCATCCTATAATTAATCCTTGTAATATATCACTCTTGGTGATGTCTAGGAACTCATGACACCCTAAGAAGGTGTATGGTAGGATTAGAATAGCTTCGGAGTTGTTTTGAATGGGTTAGAATAGGTTTGGCGCGAGAAAAACTCATTTCGACAAGTTTTCTAAAGGGTCTGTCCTTATTTTTGAAATCTGGAAAATTAGACAGTGGATAAAAATTTTTGGCCTTGATATTTAGAAAATACACTTTAAAACCAAAACGTGGCGAAGGAAACTATAAATTAGGCGAAGGAAACTATAAATTCTGAAAATTTCAGCATGTTATATTTATTTTGTACGAGTCAAAAATGAGACTTAGGCGTTATAAAATGTATCGATTTATCAAAAATATATAAGTTACTTTGATACAAAACATTTGGAGAACAAAAATTTTGGAGAACAAAATTTGGAGAACAAGTTTTGGAGAACAAGTTTTGGAGAACAAATATTTGGAGAACTAAAAGTTTTGGAGAACAAGTTTTGGAGAACAAAATTTGGAGAACTAAATTGTAGAACTTTTTATAAAATGATGTCTTCTAGTAAAATTTCGTTCGCCTAGCCTATTTTCCAAAATGTCCGACCGTTTGTCTAGCGGAGTTGTAATGAATTATATACGGTTACTTAAACTTTGCCGAAAACCATCCTTAAACTATATTTTGGGACACAAGTACCATACTTAACCTATATTTTTCTTTATGTTTGAGACCTCTAGGATGGAAACTCAAATACTAAAACTTTGAGATAATGATACAAGCTTCCCAAAACCGTTGAGTTCGTTTCCTAACACTCGACGTGCACCATTTTACGACTAGCTTTTAGAGGCCGTTTAGTCACTTTCATGAAAATTTCAACAACATTATTTTACGACGAAAAGTTATAATTTCTTAATAAATCACTAAATGATAATCGTCAGATATCATTTCAACGTACAAACATGTGGAGTAATTTAAAAATGGTCAAGACGTTAAAAGATTATTTTTCGACGAAAAGTATTATTTTCAAAAATTCATAAGTGGTATAGATATCATCCGAATTGCATGCATAACATTACATCATAACTTATTACGTATCATGTCATTCATAATAGGTCAAGTTTTGAGATTCACGCTACATTTCGGTGTACTCACTTTTGTCATCGCATCAATTCATCAAGTGAGTTTTCATAGCCCCGTTGTATACGTTTATACTTATTTTCAAACCTACGGGGGAGAATACATTGCACATCATTTTTATTACGATACCAAGTATATCAAATTCATTACATTGCTTAAGTTACCTCATGCCAATTGAATGTCCCCATTATATAACATGAACCGTTAATTTCATAGAAGAAAGGGTGAGTGGATAGATCTATCGAGGGTGACTCCTCCATCCGGGTTGGTGGATTCCAACTGGTTAAACGGATGCATTTCATTTAATATCATTATTTGAGTTGTTTGGCAAACACTCTGTTAGGGCGAACATCATGATCAGTCTAGTTTCGGTGTCATGGACTTATAGCAATTGTAACATTTTGTGTGGCATGATTGTCATACATGGTCAATACTTGTGTAGTCGTATAAAACATTTTCATAAACCTATGATTTCTCACCAACATTATTGTTGACCGTTTTAGCAATGTATTTTCAGGTAACTAAGACATGCGCATCATGGCACGAATAAGGAACCCTCATAGAGTCGCGGCGTCGACGCGTCTCATTGTATATTATGGCATTTTCAAATCATCGTTTGGCTTGTAATAAACATTTTCCGCAAACTTTATCAACTTTTGGGACCTATCTTGTAACTCTGAATGTTTTAAATTAATATCAAACGATGTGGTTCTAAAACGACACTTTAGGTCGTTCAATATAACTGTGATTGTGATGCTATGACAGTCAATCCCCAGGAATTCCATTCCGCTGCAAAACAGGTAATTTGGGAGTGTGACACAAACACAAAGGAAGGTGGGTAGAGCAACTCTCGCATGTTTTGTGGGCGCACCGCACTTCGATCAAAATTAGCACGGGAGACACTCTCTTTTCTCTTGTCTATGGAACATAAGCCGTCATACCAGCCGAATTTGGGATGCCAACTATTCGCACAGCCGAAGTTAATGTTACAACGAATGACGATGAACGGCGTATTGACTTGGATCTGCTGGAAGAAAGGTGCGAATGCGCAGCTATATGCGAGGCGAGAGCTAAGTCAAAAATGAAAGGATACTATGACACTAAAGTTCAAAGCACCTCATTTAGACCAGGAGACTTTGTATATCGCGCTAATGATGCGAGCCATGCAGAAGATACAGGTAAACTTGGACCGAAGTGGGAAGGACCTTATGAGGTCATTGAAGCATTAGGAAATGGCGCGTACAAGCTACGTGACATGGATGGTCGTGAGCTACCACGCACATGGAACATCTGCAATCTCAAACGATGTTATCTCTAGGAACGGCCACGGCCCAGCGCACGGACACCACTGCACTTTAGTATAGTGCTCAATAAATATCCATGTATTTACATTCTGGTTTACTTAGGCAAACGTCTTTTTTCTTTTTTACAAAAACTTGCAAGTATTAATAAAATGTCGCGGTTTCTAGCTAACTCCGCGACACATTTCAATTTGTTATTCGCATCTTATTTATGTCTTAACATTGTTGTTATCTTATGTTTTTCCAACATGGCGTGCATGAACTTAATAAACCCACGATGGTAACAGGATGAGTAAACCTACTAAATAACTCGTTGAGTAAGAGGGTTGCAAACCCATCAACATTGGATCATGCATCGTTGTTAAACACCTTATTTTCAAGACGTTGGAATGAGTTTAATGCGCATTCCATGATGGATGCGCAACAATGCATACCGTGCGCGTTTAACAAACTCAGAATCAAGATTCTTGACTCCTTAATATGATATTTACAGTACGCTGCATATCACACAATACACGAGTATTGTACAAGTACTTAGAAATTATGTTTCAAGTATATGAGATTATGATTTTCATACAAGATTATGGACTTCATATATTATTCGTGCTTATACAACTATTTGATTCTTAGACAACAAGAACGTTTTTTCATGCAAAGACGGATAACTAAGTACCAAAATTATAAGTCGCAACAACATTCAGATCAACATACCTTCAACAAAAGGAAAATCTTATTATGAACCATGGGTTCTTACAAAAGGATATTTACAAAAAAAAGCTACAGCCTATATACTATTACTACGCCTAAGATGGGAGCTCTCAACACGGTTCGCAGCGACCCCAGCTTCTTTTAGCTTCTTCAACAAATCAGAATCTTGGTGTGATACCGTGGCAACACTAATAGGTACCCCGTCAGATCTAGGAAGATGCGTTGCGCCCAGACCACACAAAATGGCCTTTCCCTTAACACCCTTCTTCATTGCAAGCCTCGTAGCATGAGCTTCTAAGGATTCCTTTAAAGGAATTTCCTTCTCAAGAGCGAAAGGGTTCAAGATGTCGTGGGGTTGAGCAAAAATAGGCACCTGCAGCTGTGACTCATCAGGCTTCAAAAAGTAGTCAGGCAGTGTCTCTGCATTATCAGCACGATGGCGGGCTAAGGTCAATCCCTCCATAATCACACCAATGGAATAATCTTGGTCGCGATCCAACTCCACAATCAGAGGAAGCTCCAACAGCTTCATCTTCTCCATTGCTGCAACCAGATCATCATAGGCATGTTCGTTATACCCAGGCACCTGTGCGACAGGCACTTTCAAGAGGCCACCCTCATGAAGCTCTTCTATAGCTTCTGCCTTGCCACTCGCTAGAGCGCACTACACAACCCCCCCAAATGCGTCTACCACCTCTCGAGATTCCAAGGAACTAAGGGCAGCAAGGCGTAAACCATGGCTGATAAGCCACCTACGCTCGGCGATAGTGGAAACCAGCTGAGGATACAACTCTTCATCATATTCAATACTGAGCTTGCGAAGCTTTATCTCCTGCTCCTCCAACGAGCTTCCCACGTTTGCACCAAACTCACCAAACTGAGCGAAAAACTCGTTCTTCCTATTCTCCAAATACTTAAGAGCCCATGAGCAATTAGCCTTATAAGCCTCTAAATCAGCGCGCTCTTGGCTCACTTGGGTAAGCAACTGGATCTTTTCTTCCGCACGTTTTTGGGCATACGAGCTCACTGCCTCTGCTTCAGCCTGGGCACTGGCCACACGTGCCTCCATCTACGCAATCTGTGGGTCCTTCTGCGCGCTCTGGCTACTTTCTCCAGAATACCTTTCCTTTAGCTGCGCAACCAACGTAGCTTGGTGCGCAGCAGCCAACAACAGCTCCTCAACATGCTGATCCATTGGCGCGTCCCCAGATGCCAATGGCTCAGCGCTTTGGCTCTTTGCTTCAGAACATTCAGCGCGAACGGGACTAGCCTTGGGGGGCAACTCCCCAGAGTTATCAATACTGCACGCAAAAAAGAGAATTAGCGATTATCTCATAACATACACAGGGAATGAGATAAGGGCTTTGAAAATAATACTTACTTGGGAGAAGCAGTATCAGGTGAAGGGGGGCGATGCATCATCTGAGGACGACTCCACATCCAGAATGACAGGTCGTTTTTTCCGGGATGAGCGTGCGCCATCACCACCAGGCGCTGTTTTACGCTTTACTTCTTGGTCCGTCTCTTCCGGATCTACCCCGAGGACCCCTACATTCTCTGCTACGTCTATGTGTGGCAGCTCCACTCTAGGGGAGGGTACTCTGGGGCTGGGCACACTTTGAAGAGGGGTTGCCTCCATCGCAACGGGTGAACCACCCCCAGATTCCTCCAGATTCATTTCCAGGGTGCGCCCCGAAGTAGCTTACAAAATGGGGACTTCTCCTTCTTTTAAAGGGCGCACCCCCCACGGTAACCTGTTGAGGTTTTGCTAATTGCACCACGATGAACAAATCCATCTCTGCGAAGAAAAAACAAACAAAAACAAGTTATATAAAGGACAAAAGTGAAAAGAAAGGCTCAAATTAATAAAGCTAAGGAGTACGAAGGACGAGCACCCACCCTAGTCATCCGCGTCTAAAAAGGTTGGCACCTCATCAGGACTATCAAAATAGTTGCGACTAATGCCCATGTGCACCAAAAATTCCTCGGGATAGGAACTGATGGGAATACGATTGACGTTTATCGTTTCCGCATCATCAGCACTGTATGTTCCAGGGAGGGGGCGCTCATCCTTCGGTAGCGAACCCTAGGTATAGAAGCCGAAGTCCTAGGGGAACAAAGCCTTATCCACCCAGAAAAATTTCTCTCTCCAGTTCCTAAGCGCGTCTAGTTTTTCCGTATCACATTGCAGCGCCTTTGCGCGCTTAGCGATTGAAACCCACCCGTTTGACCACGTTGTGTGGTAAAATACGCGGAAGAGAAAGATAGTGGGGTTAATCGCCAACAACCGGCAATTAACCTCGAAGTTTGTTATTTTCGCTGCACCTATGCAGTGCAGCTGGGATATGTGTAGGCGGTAGTAATTTAATACGTCGCACAAGAATAAGGAGATGGGCACACGTTGATTCGCAAATTCAAAAAAACGCGTGTATACCCCTACTTTCCCTTCGGGGAAATCCGCTATTGACGCCTGTGCATCCGGAACTACCGGATGCAGCGCAAACGGGATATAATATTCCGAGGTGAACTCACGCAGCTCATCCTCGGTGATATCGGATGAAAAGTCAGTTAATCCACGAATATTTCAAGCTTTTCAACAATAGTGGAAATGAGTTTTTACAGTGATAAACACAGTAAAAGGGAGGCGGTTGTTTATATAGGGTTCCTCATTCGTCCGATGTTCGACACGTGGATCCCACTTTCTCTAAACGTGTGGATGGGAGTTGCTGACTTGACACATTTTCCAGTTACTTTCCCACGTTTTACGAGGAATGTATTTGACCTAATTTGACTGGATTCATCGTATCTTTCTTAGGTGAAAAACCTTTGAAGCTTCTCCGCTACGCCTTGAAGAATATTAGGGCAACAATTATTAGTCTAGCACCCGCGGGTTCACCCAGCGCATACTAGACTGGGGGGACATGATGACGTATAGTCCGTATTCGGGTCACGAACCCGACCAATGACCGCTACTAGCGGGCCCAATACGACTGGGCTAACCTGGCAACGGTTTGGGCTCACGAAGGCCCAAACCGTTAGTTATTTATGGCTTTTGATATCGGATATCTCTTATTTATGGAGATATGTATTCAATGACCGACTTAGGCGGGATACGCCGAAGGTTGGGGAACACGAAACAAATAAAGATTTCGTGTGTATATAAAGGGCATCCAAGCCTCATTAAAAGGTATGATCTCAAACCCTAACTCTCCACTAAACCCTAAAACCGATTACTTACTCTCATGCCGGAGGATAATCATGGGAGACAATCCCACGGTAAGCCTAACGGTGTTTCCTGTTTTCTTAGTGCGCAGGTCTCAAGCATTAAGATCCAATTGATACGGGAACCGGAGTCCAAACAAGGAACGCCCAACTTTTGTATCAACAATAACCAACAAGAAGGAATAGAATTTGATGAGACCTATGCCCCAGTGGCTAGATTAGAGTCTATAAGAATACTTCTTGCTTATGCTTGTGCTAATGATCTTAAGCTTTATCAAATGGATGTCAAAAGTGCTTTTCTAAATGGTCTTATTAATGAAGTAGTATATGTAGCTCAACCTCCGGGCTTCATCGATTTTGAAAAACCTAAACATGTGTATAAGTTAAAGAAAGCCCTTTACGGTCTTAAACAAGCTCCAAAAGCTTGGTATGATAGACTCAAGTCATTCTTAATCAAACACAACTATACCATGGGTTTAGTTGACAACACACTTTTTACTAAGAAAAGAGAGTCACATATAATCATTGTTCAAATATATGTAGATGATAGTATATTCGGATCCACTTGTCAAGACGTGTGTGATGATTTCTTTAAAATCATGCATGACGAGTTCGAAATGAGTATGATGGGAGAACTTAGTTTCTTTCTTGGTCTACAAATCAAACAAGTAGAAGATGGTATCTTCTTTAATCAATCCAAATAGATAAAATAGATGTTAAAGAAATTCGGTCTAGAAGAGTCGAAACCAATTAGGACACCGATGTCATCCGACACCAAACTCACAAAAGATGAAGACGGCGAATCCGTGGATAATACTAAATATCGTGGCATGATTAGTAGTCTTCTCTACCTCACGGCTAGTAGGCCGGATATCATGTTGAGTGTTTGTCTATGTGCTAGGCTTCAAGAAGACCCTAAAACATCACACCTAGAAGCCGTAAAAATAATATTTAGATATATTAAGGGTACAACAGAAATAGGATTATGGTATCCTAAGGGCACGGGAGTAGAAACAATTGTATATGCAGATTCTGACCATGCAGGTGATTATATTGACCGAAAAAGTACAAGTGGGGTATGTACTTTTATGGGATGTTGTTTAACATCTTAGTTTTCTAAGAAACAAACGGCATTAGCAATATCAACAACCGTTGAATCGTCTCCGCCGGCAAAAGCATGCCAACAAGCACTATGGATGAAACAAGCGTTAGTTGACTACGACATTCATCTAAGTGACATAGCCATTCTATGTGACAACAAAGGTGCCATAGATTTAAGCAAGAATCCGGTATTACATTCTCGCACAAAGCATATAGAGATTCGTCATCACTTCTTAAGAGACAATGTTCAAAAGGGAAACATCTCTATTGAGAAGGTAGCGTCCGAAGACAACATAGCTGACGTCCTCACCAAACCGTTGAAGCGGGAACAATTCAACCTACTTCGTCTTGGTCTTGGTCTCATGGAACAAATGTCGTAATTTAATTTTTAACTCTACAAGGCATGTAAACACTAGCCTTCTTCTTTCTGAGTCTAGGATCTCTATTTTACGCACAACTCACAACCAATACGGGAATTTTCAAAACCCAAGATAAGTTTTTCACTTATAATTCATAGTTTTTATTATTTTTCCTTCAAAATAAGTACAAGTTACAAACACGTAATTACATACACATCTTCTTTTCAAAGAATAAAACGTTTTTATTCACAACATAGAAACCTCTTTTCAAAATGTTTTCTAAAATGATACTTCTTCCCGTATCAATTTCACAAAAGCAATTTCTCACGTCTAGGACAAATCGCTTTTTCATTATTAATACAAAAGTAAAAACCCGTTTTCATTGCATCTCATGTCTTTTGAATGCTAAAGAGGATACATAACTAATATGTGTTTTCGGGTACATTCATTTAAGCAACAATGAATTAGGACCACTCGGGTTATCTCATATAATAGTATGCTTTTTCACTTCTAGTTTATTTTTCCTTTTCTTTTAGGAGTCGAGATAACCGAAACTCCAAATAGTTTGCATATAGGCACACACTAGGCAAAAATGTTTCCAAATAGGAAAATTTTGAGTTGCCTGTTTCACCAGCACCACGGATCCCAGCCTTAATGCTGGACGGATCCCTCATGGGAAGGATCCGTGGGATCCGTGAGACAGAAGCTAGTTTTATCTTCTATTTTCTCACTTCATTTTAGAGTATGTGATTTAATGCCTGTTTTCTCATGATCATATGACTTAAATTCATATCTAATCATTAGATTTTATACCATATTTTGGGTCAAGCATTCATTGCAATGCATATTTTTTTTTCTATAAGTAGGATTCCCAACATTGTTTGCTATTCATCTCATCCTCACAAAAAACACCACCATGTCTTCCAAAAGACCTTTCAACTTAGATGAATCACCTAATTCAAACAATGCATTTCAAGAAATCCAAACCTTTTCCCTACCACCTTCCAAAATACCACAATCAAATTCTAGGATATCCGCACGGATTAGCATCCGGCCTTGTTGCTCAGCCACACCATCATCGAATGGATCATCACCAACCACTAACTCACCACAAAATGCTTCCATTATAGCACCTCCTTCATCACCAACAAGTACACCAACTTCATCATACATCAACTCACCACCTAAAGTCACTCTTTTGGAACTCCTTAAGACTCCAACAAGATCTCAACAACCAAAACAAAAAGAACTACCCTTTTTGACACTTCTCACTTCACCAAATAAAACTTTTCAAGACCTTGAAACCTCACCACCCTTAGCTTCCATTAACCTACAAGAACACCAAGGTTTTTTTCCACCACCACTTTCAAATATTCCGGACTTTGATCCGTATTTTCCTATTTTTCCACCACATATTCCGTAACTCACAAATCAAAAAAACCGGAAAACATCCGCACTCATCGCCCACATCACTTACATTGTGAAAATTGCCAATCCACTATGGATATTTCAATAGAAATAGGGAAGAAATGCGATTCATACTCAACCTCATTCTTGATCGCATAAACACCATTACTCATCAAAACCTCCATCCATAAACCTTATGCAAGCATTGAAGGAATCATTATTACTATTTTCTAGTATTTTTCTTTTGAGTCATTTTCAAGAACAAGTCTTGTTCTTACTCTTACATGCTTGTATGTGGCATAAATACCACTACATTTTGTTGTTTTATTACAAGGCCTTGTTTACATACCTTGGCTCCCAATCTTGATTCTCGTCAATCACATGATTACTTATGCATGTTACTACTAACCCTTTCTTTGTAGAATTTTTATTTTTCTCACTTGACGCCCAAAACTAGGGGGAGCTACCGTCAAGGGGGAGTAGGCGATACGTGGACTATTTTTCCACATTTTATTTCTTCGATGGGTTAACTTTTTGTTTTGACAAAAAGGAGGAGAAGAAGTAAAACTTAGGGCTTTCAAAACATACATCTAACCTTAAGATTTACTCATCATAATATTATGTTTTGTCATCAACAAAAAGGGGGAGATTTTTAATACAAATAAATCGTAAAAACGTTTATTAATATTTTTCGATCTCTTTGTGTTTTGTTGATAACAAATATATAATGTTATCATAAGTACAATTATAAGGATACATGTTATTTTTTGTAAAGCATTTACATATAGTCAGTTAATACAAATTGTTGTAATAAATCATTTGTTGTAATAGTTTATTAGGATGGGTAAAAATCACAACCCATGGATCTTATCCATAACCCATGGTATTGACCCATACCCACAAGACTAGATACATTGTACTCATTAGATACATTGTATCTAAATAAATACCCATGGACCAACCCATAACCCATGACCCATGACCCATAACCAAAAAACCCATGGGCAAAGAGGAGCGTCCCACGGATCCCTAGGTTTACACTAGACGGATCCCTTGTGGGAGGGATCCGTGGGATCCGAGGAACAGTGGCAAGTTTTGCCTATAAATAGAGAGTCATTTCTTCATTCTAACTCACCCCTCTTCTTACTAATTCTCTCATACACTCTCATTCTCTTCTAACACAAGACCACTTGATCTTGAGAGTTGTTCTTCTTTCTTTCTATGGTGATTCTCATATAGGTCCTTCTCTAAGGTGAGATTACGAGCATTCTACAAGTCATCCAAGCAAGGGGTCCTTGATTGATTTGTTCCTCCATAATATTTCTGTAGCAAAGATCTTGTATTTGATATTTCACATAGTTGCTGTGTAATAGTCGTGTTGGTTTGGTCAACCGTGTTACGGACTCGGTATTTAGCTTTGTACCGGAAAAAAGTGTAAGCAACGTTGTGAAGTTTTCTCCGCCAAGTTTAAGGAGTTTTTTGACATAGTTCTTGAACTCTCGAGTAGGTGACTCGGGGAGTGGAGTAGGGCAAGGAAGGTGTCCTTGTAGCCGAACCACTATAAATCGGTTGTGTCATTTCTATCCCTTGCTTTACTTTATTTACTTGCTTTATCATTCGATCTATACTTTCTCTACATCCATACGATTTCACATAATATCGAATCTAAAGTTTTTGAAACTAACTTAAAATCGGCAAAACTATTCAACCCCCCTTCTAGTTTTCCACAGTAAAAGATAAAGTTTTACAAAAGAGAGGTCCCACAAATACGTTTTAAGCAAAAGGAGATGAATGATAATAGGTTTGGACGTCCTCATGTCCAATGTCACTCCGTGCCATAAGTCCTAAAGGGCTCAGTTACCTGGGATAGCATTCTTAAAAGTTAACAATAAGGTTGAGTGAATCCACATGTTTAGTTGTAATAGGTTTTGAATACAAGTTCCCCAGGGTTCAGTTGTTACACCCATCAAGGAAAATAGTATTATTATTGCACTAAGCTCATGACACCCCACGTTAACATGTCCAAGTCCAATCATGGCACTGCAGACCAATCAGTGACTAGGCGTAAGGTTAACTTTCTAAGGTTAACCTCTTAGCTCTCAAATATTGTGCTAATTAGTAACTAGCAGGGGCACACCAATGGGAGTTTTCAAACTCCAGATAGATCTATCCACTGTAGATCAGGGAAATCTGATTGATATCAAAAGTGACTCAGATATTGGATGGCCTACTCACGCAACCTGAGGTAGTGTGTATGTTAAGTCTTTGTTGGTTTGTCTACGTTTCAAACTATATTTCTGAAGTAAGTGTTTCTTAGAGTCACTAGATTTTAGATATAACGTAACAGCGTTCGAGCCATCGTAATTCATACGTCATGTAGTAAACGTTTGAGGAGCAAAGACACTTTAAGTCGTAAACCCAACAAACTCGTCAAAACATATACCCAAATGAAACCCATCACATGAAGATCCCTACTATTGTGATACGTTGTTAAATAAAAAGGTATGGTTTTGGATTTATAAGAAATATCTAATTTATACCCTTAAGTTTTCAAATTGGCAATATATACCCTTAACTTATAAAATTTTACAAAACTAGTCTTTTATAAAATATTTATATGTATACTAATCCTTAAGCTTTAAAACTTTACAAAATAGGTCCTTATAATTATATCTTTAGGAAAATGGCAAAACTAACCCTTATACGTATAAGTTTTAAAAGTGACAATATATACCCATTTGCATAGAAAGCGTTACAAAACTAGTCCAAAAACCATGCAAAGTATATTTTTATGATACAAAAGAGTTTTATAGCTTATACCTGATTAGTATATGCTTATATAAGTAGCTTTTACAAGCTTATAGCTTATGAGCTAAAAATGTCAAAAGGGGTCATTTTAGGGTTTTTAAAGAAAACGCGTAAGGTTCCTATGAGATTTAACAAAGCTTATGAACATCCTAAAACCATTGTGACAACTCGTATTTTCAGGTCATTTTTCAAAACATTACTCATGCTTCATCATTTATCATTTATCGTAAACTAGGTTTACGAGTATCAAATTCGCGTAACCTTAATGGTTTAGCTGTGAATTCATGAATAATCATAAAGGACATTCCATATAGACTAGGTTTAGGCTACATATCATTAACATCATTATCATCATATTAGTTCATGCATGGTTTTGCATATTACATTAAACGTATAAATTCATATTAAATAAACGCTATCGCGTAATTAATTATTTTGAACAATTGATCTGATACTTCCAAAAATTATCCCGATATATTTTTATACTTATATTAAGCTTATAAAATAATATTATGAGTTTATAATTGACCCGTTAAAAGTTATTTTTATCTAACGCTACCCTAAATACTCAAATGTGTATACAAGTTACCACATGTCTTCAATTAACTTACATTTAATTAAACTTAAACAGAAAAAAAAAAAAAAAAAAAAAAAAAAAAAAAAAAAAAGGTATTAAGCTAATGTAAAAACCCCCTTGTCGACACAAGAGGGGTGAGTCACTTAAAACTTTCCTAAATATCTAATCTATACTACTCTTATATCATTTTATACTCACTTAACAACACATACACACAAAACATTACAAGGTGAAATAGATCAAAGTCTCTCTTCTTCTCTCTTCTTGCTAGAACCGGCCACACCAAGGGACTAAGAAGGGATCATCAAAATATTTTCAAGACAAGTTTTTACACTCTAGTATCACTCTTGATTAAGGTTGTGAAATAAAAACCTTGGGTGATTAGGAAAAATCCTTTGTTCTTATAACCTCATCAAGTTAACTAGTAAGCATTCCATATGCATGATCATATTTCATATTCATTTTTATGTTCATTTCATTAAGCTTGAGAAAACATGCAAGTCATATGATGTTTATACCACTTTTTCATTGATTTTAAGAGTTATATATATTTAAGTCATCCTATAATTACTCCTTGTTATATATCACTCTTGGTGATGACTAGGAACCCATGACACCCTAAGAAGGTGTATGGTAGGATTAGTATAGCTTCGGAGTTGTTTTGAATGGGTTGGAATAGGTTTGGCGGGAGAAAAACACATTTCGACAAGTTTTCTAAAGGGTCTGTCCTTATTTTCGAAATCTGGAAAATTAGACAGTAGGTAAAAAATTTTGGCCTAGATATTGAGAAAATGAACTTTAAAACGAAAACGTGGCCGCTTGAACGGATTAAAACGGAGCTATAACGAAGAAGTTATGAATTTTTCAAGTTAGGCGAAACTAAAAAACTATAAATTTCGAAAGCATGTTACGTCTAATTTGTATGAGTCACAAATTGAGGCTTAGGCGTTATAAATTGTGTCGACTTATCAAAAATATATTAGTATACTTTGATACAAAGCTAAGGACATATAAGACATAGAAAACGGATTTGTAACGATTAAATTATACATTTACAAAAAGTTGTCGTAACTTTATTATATAAGAAAAACTATTAAAATTCTAATAGACAAGTTTTACGGCAACAAGTGACCATGTTGAAGGTCGTTTTTAACATTGATGTACAACTTTTCATAAAGTGATGTCTTCTAGTAAAAGTAAGTTCGCCAAGTATATTGTCCAAAATGTCCGACCGTTTGTCTAGCGGAGTTGTAATGAATTATATACGGTTGCTTAAAATTTGCCGAAAACCACCCTTAAACGATATTTTGGACAAAAATACCATACTTTACCTATATTTTTCTTCGAGATCGAGACCTCTAGGATGAAAACTTAAACACTAAAACTTTGAGATAATGATACAAGCTTCCCAAAACCGTTGAGTTCGTTTCCTAACGCTCGACCTGCACCATTTTACGACTAGCTTTTATAGGCCGTTTAGTCACTTTCATGAAAATTTCAACCACATTATTTTACGACGAAAAGTTATTATTTCATAATAAATCACTAAATGATTATCGTCGGATATCATTTCAACGTAAATACATGAGAAGTAATTTAAAAATTGTCAAGACGTTAAAAGATTAGTATTTCTTAAAAGTATTATTTTCAAAAATTCATAAGTGGTATAGATATCATCCGAATTGCATGCATAGCATTACATCATAACTTATTGCGTATCATATCATTCATAATAGGTCATGTTTTGAGATTCACGCTACATTTAGGTGTACTCACTTTTGTCATCGCATCAATTCATCAAGTGAGTTTTCATAGCCCCGATTTATTTAAGTTTTTTTTAACTTTATTTCAAACCTACGGGGGAGAATACATTGCACATCATTTTTATTACGATACCAAGTATTTCAAATTTATTTACATTTGCTTAAGTTACCTCATGCCAATTGAATGTCCCCATTATATAACATGAACCGTTAATTTCATAGAAGCGAGTGTGAGTGGATAGATCTATCGAGGGTGACTCCTCCATCCGGGTTGGTGGATTCCAACTGGTTAAACAGATGCATTTCATTTATATCATTATTTGAGTTGTTTGGCAAACACTCTGTTGGGGCGAACATCATGATCAGTCTTGTTTCGGTGTCATGGAATTATAGCAATTGTAACATTTTTGGGACATATTTGTCATACATAATTTATACTTGTGGTGGTCGTATTAAACATTTACCTAAACTCTATGAACTCACTCAACCATTGTGTTGACACTTTTAGAAATGTATTTTCAGGTAACTAAGACATACGCATCATGGCACGAATAAGGAACCCTCATAGAGTCGCCGGTCGACGCGTCTCATTGTATATTATGGCATTTCAAAACATCGTTTAGAGTTGTAATAAACTTATTTTCCGCAAACTTTATCAACTTTTGGGACCTATCTTGTAACTCTGAATGTTTTAAATAAATATTAAACGATGTGTTTATAAAACGACACTTTAGGTCGTTCAATATAACTGTGATTGTGATGCTATGACACAATCCCCAGAATTCCATTTCAAAACAAAATGGGGGTGTGACAGATTGGCAATCGAGCTTCAGTTATAGAGAACTAGGTTGCATCATTGACCCTAGACTATAACTACATCATCATAGCATCTCATCATTTCATCATGAGTGCATATTAACTTTACATACGGATTCATATACATTTTATTCGAGTTATTTACTTTCATTTCAAATCGATTGTCACATAGATTCCCTTAAATACCCATCCCATTATCATTTCCTAATATTCTAATGTGGAGAATGCTTTGTCATTCCCTATCGAATTTTAATATCACTGATTACACGATAACGTCGAATGCCGAGCTAAAACCTTTAAGTACGACGAAGTCACTCTCACTCCTTTGTTCCACCACTAACATGTCGAGTTACACGTTATTCACACATTAAGTCACTAAACCATCATACATTTGAAGCACTTACGACATCTCATAACCCATCTTTTGGGAACCCGTCGATCATTTTGAAAAATAACCTCAAATTTATCACCTCATATCATATCTCCTTAGAGCGTTATTAATATTTTTTTTTCTTCATAGGACTTTGCTACGTCTCATTTTCCTCTTATTTTGAAGAGTTATGGCGCCAAAGAAAGCTCCACCAGCTATGACACCAACTGCTATCCAAAAGTATATAGAGGATAGTATAGCTAGGGCACTAGAGAAAGAACGAGCAACGGTAGCTGCCTGCATCCGCGGTCGCTATTGAAACTGCTAGACTTGCTACTGTGTGAGCTGCGGAGAGGGTCTGGAGTTCAAATGGTACATATCGACTTTAAGAGCGGTAATCCCCGTTCAAGGACGAAGGAGCCATTGCTATTATCCGTTGGTTGGAAAAGATCGAGTCATTATTTCTTCTATGCGATTGCCCGATTCTTGCAAGAAATTCGCTACTAGTACACTCTTAGATGAGGCAATGTCATGGTGGAATTACACGCCTATTGGTATGGAAAATGCTTACAAGCCTACATGGGATCAATTCAAGAGGTTGTTGACTAAGAAGTATTGTCCGCACACTGAGGTGAAGAAATTGGAAATGGAATTTTATGAGTTAGTGAACTTGGTTTTGTGACATCGACCTACATCGGAAGGTTTCAAGAGTTGGCTGCTCTATGTCCATCTATGGTTTTGGACAATGAGAAACTACTGAAAGATTTCATTGGAGGACTTCCAAAATGTATTCAAGGAGATGTAACCTCTTTCGATTCACAATCAATTGAAGAGACCATTAAGATAACTCAAATATTCATGGCTCAAGTTGTGAAGAGGGAAAACATTATCGACAACAACAACAACAACGACGATAACAACAACCAAAACCGTAACACTAACCATCACCAACAACAAAACAGAAGACAAGAAGCCGCCAGGGTTTATGTTGCTGCACCAACAAATGGAAGAGCTTATGCTGGAAACTTACCAAGATGCCACCAATGCACGGTACAACATGATGGCCCATGTGGTATATGCTTTAGTTGTCGCAAAGTGGGGCACCTTACCAAGGACTGCAAAGTCAAAGGATATGTTGGAACTGAACCACTATGTAATCAATGTAAGTTTCATCACTCTGGTCTTTGCCCTGCCAAGTGCCACAAGTGCCAAAAGTTGGGACACCTAGCCATGGATTGTAGAGGTAAATTCGGAGTCACATGCTTCGGATGTGGGGAGCAAGGACACTATCGGAACCAATGTCCCCGGAACCAAGGTTAACAAGTTGAAGGAGCTCATGGGAAACCAAATATGTTAGAAGGAGGAGAAGCTCAATAAGGTATCAACAACGCGAAAGACTGAAGAAGTTCGGAAACTAATAGTCTTATCTTTCCTTATGTATTATGTCGTACTAAGTTTATGTCTTCCATCGTATCCGAATCTTTATAACTTAGGATGTATTATTGTTTGATAAACCACTTGTTGTAAAATATTCTCATCTATCGTACTTTATTTTCTTACGATTCGATATCACTTACGAGAATTTTAATTCCTTTTACTTTAACTACCATTTTAACGACACGGTTTAAATCATTCTAAACATTGAGAGTTATAACAACTAAACCGAATGTCACATTATCGTTCCCTAATTATACATAGCCTAGCTAACTATGTCTAATTCTGGAGGGATCATGTTATGTTGGGAGCAGTTATTTATAAATCTTAGTGCAAGCAAAAATTTTCACATCTTCCAAGTCAAAGTGTTACTCATGGGAGATTCATCTAATATTCTCTTTACTATGATGTTTTATACACCCTTAATCATAGATAACCATAACGACACCTCCTCATGTCTTCTCTCCTCGATATTCGTCATAAACTCAAATTCGATAGACTCAGTATTATATCATGCATCAAGACGGAGAAGTACATAAAGAAAGGTTGTTATGCTTTCTTAGCACATATAACCGAAGAAGAGAAGCGACTTGAGGATGTACCAATTGTCCGAGAATTTCCTGAAGTCTTTCCTGAAGACTTACCAGGACTTCCACCAGCACGTCAAGTAGAATTTCATATTGACTTCAGAGCTCGCACTGCACGAGCCTTATCGTCTAGCACCATCGGAGATGCAAGAGTTGTCGAACCAGTTGCAAGAACTTTTAGACAAAGGATTCATTAGGCCAAGTTCCTCGCCTTGGGAAGCACCGGTCTTGTTGGTGAAGAAGAAAGATGGATACTTCGAATGTGTATAGATTATGAGTGAACAAGTTAACGGTGAAGAATCGTTACCCACTCGAATCGACGTCTTGTTCGATCAGTTGCAAGGCTCTAGTATTTACTCAAAGATTGACCTAAGGTCAGGTTACCATCAACTTAGAGTTCGGGAGGTGGATATCCAGAAAACAGCGTTTAGAACTCGTTATGGAAATTATGAGTTTCGTAATGTAAGCTTTGGATTAACTAATGCACCTGCAGTATTCATGGATCTCATGAATAGGGTACGCAAACCGTATTTGGACAAGTTTGTTATAGTATTCATCGACGACATATTGATTTACTCAAAGAGCAAAGAAGAGCACGAAGGGCATTTAAGAACGATTTTAGGACTACTCAAGAATGAGAAGTTGTATGCCAAATTTTCTCAAGTGATTTTTGGAACCACAAAGTACAATTTCTTGGTCATGTCATTGATAGTCAAGGATTACAAGTTGATCCTACAAAGATTGAAGCCGTAAAAGATTGGGCTACTCCAACAAATCCAACAGAAATCTGACAATTTCTAGGACTCGTCGGGTATTAGCGAAGATTCATCGAAGGTTTTTCAAAGATAGCTAAAGCTTTGACCAAATTGACACAAAAAAACAAGAAGTACGAATGTGGAAAGAAACAAGAAGTTGCTTTTTAGTTGTTGAAGCAAAAACTTTGCAGTGCGCCAATTTTGGCATTACCCGAAGGAATTGAGAACTTCGTTGTATATGCGATGAGCTTCACATAAAGGCTTGAGCTGTATTAATGCAAAACGAGAAGGTGATAGCGCATGCTTCTCGACAACTTAAGGTTCATGAGAAGAATTACACCACTCATGATCTTGAGTTGGGGGCCGTAGTTTTTGCACTCAAGATTTGGAGACACTACCTTTACGGACAAAGTGCACAAGGTTTACGGACCACAATAGTTTACAATATGTTCTTGATCAGAAGGAACTTAACATGAGGCAACGTCGTTGGTTGGAATTACTCAACGATTATGATTGTGAAATCAAGTATCATGCGGGAAAAGCCAATGTTGTGGCTGATGCACTTAGCCGGAAAGAAAGACCCAAACCTTTAAGAGTCCGATCGTTAGGAATGACGATCAGTTCACCTTTACCATCAAAAATACAGGAGGCACAAATCGAGGCACTTAAGGAGGAAAACCGACCAAGTGAAAAGCTTTATGGTATGCCCGAAAATGCAAATGGCTTTGTAAAGAGAGCATGGAGTATTATGCTTCAAGGATAGAATGTGGGTACCATTTTATGGCGAGATGCGAGAATTGATTATGCATGAGTCGCATAAGTCAAAGTATTCTATTCACCCAGAATCTGATAAGATGTATCAAGATCTTAAGAAACTTTATTGGTGGCCGAACATGAAAGCGGAGATTGCCACGCACGTTAGCAGATGCCTTACTTGCTCTAAGGTAAAAGTCGTATCGAAACCTTCGGATTACTCCAACAACCAGAAATTCCCCAATGGAAATGGGAACGCATTACAATGGACTTCATCACGAAACTTCCTAAGACATCGGAGGTTACGACGCGCTATAATGGTAATCGTTGATCGTCTTACCAAATCAACCCATTTCATACCAATTAGAGAGACTTATTCCATGGAACAACTCACTAGACTTTATGTCAATGAAATAGTCTCAAGGCATGGAGCACCAATTTCCATCATTTCCGACAGAGATAGTCGATTCACTTCAAACTTCGGGAAATCATTACAAGATTCATTTGGAACCAAATTAGAAATGAGCACAGCATATCATCCACAAACCGATGGTCAAAGTGTAAGGACAATTCAAACATTAGAAGATATGCTGAGAGCATGTGTGATTGATTTTGGAAAAGGTTGGGCTAACCATTTGCCATTGATCAATTCCGCATACAACAATAGTTATCACACCAGATAAAAGCGGCACCATTTGAAGCACTCTATCGAAAGTTCCGATCAACTGTTTGTTTGGCCGAGGTTGGAGACGCACAACTCACTGGTCCAAATGGTGGTACGAAACAAAAAAGATAGTCCAAATCCGAGATAGACCAGAACTGCCGAAGCCGACAAAAGTTACGCAGATGCTAGGCGCAAACCATTAGAATTTCAAGTTGGCGACAAAGTGATGTTGAAAGTATCGCTTGGAAAGGCGGTACGATTTGGAAAACGGAAGTTGAACCCGAGGTACATTGGGCCATTCAAAATTTTCCATGAGTCGCCATGTAGCATATCGACTTGATCTTCCATCAGAACTTGGTCATGTACACAACACGTTTCACGTTTCAAACCTGAAGAAATGTCTTTCAGACGAATCACTCGTTATTCCATTGGAAGAAATTCAACTCGACGATAAACTCAATTTCGTGGAAGAACCTGTAGAAATCATGGACCGCGAGGTCAAGCTGTTGAAACAAAGTCGTATTCCTATCGTGAAGGTTCGCTGGAATTCTCGAAGAGGTCCTGAGTTTACGGAACGGAAGACCAGATACGCCTCAAATATCCTCATCTTTTCCCGACAACAATCAGGACCCAACAAGGACTGAATTCAGGGACTGAATTCCTTTTTGGATGGGTGAATGTGACAACTCGTATTTTCAGGTCATTTTCAAAACATTACTCATGCTTCATCATTTATCATTTATCGTAAACTAGGTTTACGAGTATCAAATTCGCGTAACCTTAATGTTTTAGCTGTGAATTCATGAATAATCATAAAGGACATTCCATATAGACTAGGTTTAGTCTACATATCATTAGCATCATTATCATCATATTAGTTCATGCATGGTTATGCATATTACATTAAACGTATAATTTCATATTAAATAAACGCTATCGCGTAATTAATTATTTTGAACAATTGATCCGATACTTCCAAAAATTATCCCGATATATTTTTATACTTATATTAAGCTTATAAAATAATATTATTAGTTTACCCAGTGTTTTAAATTAATTTTGTATATAAATTGTTATATTTATATAATTACGACGGTTTTCTTAAATACTACACGATAATTATTATTTCACTCAAATTTTGCAAGAAATGTATTTTTATAATTTTTATGATTTCAAAATATTTTATCTTGACCCGTTAAAAGTTATTTTTATCTAACGCTACCCTAAATACTCAAATGTGTATACAAGTTACCACATGTCTTCAATTAACTTACATTTAATTAAACTTAAACGTAAAAAAAAAAAAAAAAAAAAAAGGTATTAAGCTAATGTAAAAACCCCCTTGTCGACACAAGGGGGGTGAGTCACTTAAAAATTTCCTAAATATCTAATCTATACTACTCTTATATCATTTTATACTCACTTAACAACACATACACACAAAACATTACAAGGTGAAATAGATCAAAGTCTCTCTTCTTCTCTCTTCTTGCTAGAACCGGCCACACCAAGGGACCAAGAAAGGATAATCAAAATATTTTCAAGACAAGTTTTTACACTCTAGTATCACTCTTGATTAAGGTTGTGAAATAAAAACCTTGGGTGATTAGGAAAAATCCTTTGTTCTTATAACCTCATCAAGTTAACTAGTAAGCATTCCATATTCATGATCATATTTCATATTCATTTTTATGTTCATTTCATTAAGCTTGAGAAAACATGCAAGTCATATGATGTTTATACCACTTTTTCATTGATTTTAAGAGTTATATATATTTAAGTCATCCTATAATTACTCCTTGTTATATATCACTCTTGGTGATGTCTAGGAACCCATGAAACCCTAAGAAGGTGTATGGTAGGATTAGAATAGCTTCGGAGTTGTTTTGAATGGGTTGGAATAGGTTTGGCGCGAGAAAAACACATTTCGACAAGTTTTCTAAAGGGTCTGTCCTTATTTTCGAAATCTGGAAAATTCGACAGTAGGCAAAAATTTTTGGCCTAGATATTTAGAAAATGAACTTTAAAACGAAAACGTGGCCGCTTGAACGGATTAAAACGGAGCTATAACGAAGAAGTTATGAATTTTTCAAGTTAGGCGACGAAAACTATAAATTCTGGAAATTTCAGCATGTTACGTCTAATTTGTACGAGTCACAAATTGAGGCTTAGGCGTTATAAATTGTGTCGACTTATCAAAAATATATTAGTATACTTTGATACAAAGCTAAGGACATATAAGACATAGAAAACGGATTTGTAACGATTAAATTATACATTTACAAAAAGTTGTCGTAACTTTATTATATAAGAAAAACTATTAAAATTCTAATAGACAAGTTTTACGGCAACAAGTGACCATGTTGAAGGTCGTTTTTAACATTGATGTAGAACTTTTCATAAAGTGATGTCTTCTAGTAAAAGTAAGTTCGCCAAGTATATTTTCCAAAATGTCCGACCGTTTGTCTAGCGGAGTTGTAATGAATTATATACGGTTGCTTAAAATTTGCCGAAAACCACCCTTAAACGATATTTTGGACAAAAATACCATACTTTACCTATATTTTTCTTCGAGATCGAGACCTCTAGGATGAAAACTTAAACACTAAAACTTTGAGATAATGATACAAGCTTCCCAAAACCGTTGAGTTCGTTTCCTAACGCTCGACGTGCACCATTTTACGACTAGCTTTTAGAGGCCGTTTAGTCACTTTCATGAAAATTTCAACGACATTATTTTACGACGAAAAGTTATAATTTCATAATAAATCACTAGATGATTATCGTCGGATATCATTTCAACGTAAATACATGAGAAGTAATTTAAATATGGTCAAGACGTTAAAAGATTAGTATTTCTCGACGAAAAGTATTATTTTCAAAAATTCATAAGTGGTATAGATATCATCCGAATTGCATGCATAACATTACATCATAACTTATTATGTATCATATCATTCATAATAGGTCAAGTTTTGAGATTCACGCTACATTTCGTTGTACTCACTTTTGTCATCGCATCAATTCATCAAGTGAGTTTTCATAGCCCCGATTTATTTAAGTTTTTTACTTTATTTCAAACCTACGGGGGAGAATACATTGCACATCATTTTTATTACGATACCAAGTATTTCAAATTTATTTACATTTGCTTAAGTTACCTCATGCCAATTGAATGTCCCCATTATATAACATGAACCTTTAATTTCATAGAAGCGAGGGTGAGTGGATAGATCTATCGAGGGTGACTCCTCCATCCGGTTGGTGGATTCCAACCGTTAAACGGATGCATTTCATTTAATATCATTGTTTGAGTTGTTTCGCAAACACTCTGTTGGGGCGAACATCATGATCAGTCTAGTTTCGGTGTCATGGACTTATAGCAATTGTAACATTTTTGCACACATTTGTCATACATAATTTATACTTGTGGTAGTCGAATTAAACATTTACCTAAACTCTATGAACTCACTCAACCATTGTGTTGACACTTTTAGAAATGTATTTTCAAGTAACTAAGACATATGCATCATGGCACGAATAAGGAACCTCATAGAGTCGCGCGTCGACGCGCCTCATTGTATATTATGGCATTTCAACACATCGTTTAGACTTGTAATAAACTTATTTTCCGCAAACTTTATCAACTTTTGGGACCTATCTTGTAACTCTGAATGTTTTAAATAAATATTAAACGATGTGTTTATAAAACGACACTTTAGGTCGTTCAATATAACTGTGATTGTGATGCTATGACAGTCAATCCCCAGGAATTCCATTCCGCTGCAAAACAGGTAAATTGGGGGTGTGACAACCATAAAAGAGCTTATTGAACAAGTGGAATGGCTTATGTGGCTTGAAATGGGTTGAAGCTAAGGTTTAGGGTTTCTCGGCTTTACACGACTTGGATAGGGCTTCTAGGCTTGATTCTCTTAGCTTCTAAGGTGGAGAGGGTTTTGGATTAAAGGTTTTAAGGTAGAGAGGGTTTTGGAATGAGTTCAAATGAACTGAGGTGTCTCAGCTATTTATAGCCTTTGAAAACTTAGAGACCAAGTCTTAGGCGTAAAGTGGTGGCCAAAGGTGGAGGGGCGGTGTAACATCCCATAAAAATCCCCTAGTCATTTGTAAACGCTAATCACTAAATAATCTGTGACTACAGTTATTTAACCATTTTTACGTACAAATTTATTTTTTATATATATTATAAGACAACGAATCAATATATATTAAGTGATTCACATTTCTTTGGAACGAGCTCACAAGCATACCACAATATTCCAAAATAAAATAATAAAGAACCCGAGACGCCCTTTTTGGATCATTCCATCCAAAAGTAACTAAAATTCCAAAAATAGTTATCTGGTTCGTTTAGTCACAACGAGCTATCCATTGGACTAGTCTCATGTGCTAAAACGACACTGAACCAAACGCTCCTTCATGGACTTTAAATACAAGTATTTTAAGTAGTAATCCAAACACTCCTATAAGGACCTTTATAAACTCTTACGCTTATGAAATGTCGTCTTTATAAGGTTTCTAATGCTCCATAATAAATCATAAGTGATACCATAGCATTTTCTAAGGTTTTCAAAGCTCAAACGGACTCAAAAACGCTTAAAAACATCTATTTAATTTCCTAACAACAATGCAACTTTGACTTTTGCAGAAAAATGGTTCGACTTTAACCAAGCTTAAATCCCTCATTTTACACTTTCAAGCTTAAAAATCCAGCGACCCAAAGTAAAACATCATTTGGACAATTTCGTGTTTTACACTTAAGCCGGTTCGGATTAGAAAGGGTCCAACACCTCACTTTAAAGTCATATAAGCAAGTTAATTTCTATGGAATTGCTGTCAAAACTTCATGTATTTTGCCAATCTTAAATTGGTCGTATCTTCTTCGTTATGTGTCCATTTGCAATGTTTCTTATATGAAAATTCATCAATACGAAATGAGCTATCCAAAAATCAATCTTTTAGTTTGTCAAAATATTTTTAGTCACCCGAATTGTTAGGATTTATTAAATTCGTAAGTTAAAGACTCGGTCACCTCAAGTATGTGTAAGCATTAGAAAGCTCTTATCTTAGTCGTTAAGTAACACCGTGGAGGACAGATGGGTCTTTACCCACTGTATACCTGATCTACTACCCATAGGTGGCATTTATTATAAAACTATAAATACCTTCTACCTCCCAAGGTAAAAAGTTGGAGCTTCATAATATTACATTACTTTCTCTCAATAGAAGTTCACATTCTCTCCATCTTTCTCTCTCTAGACTCAAACATATTCGAACCTTGATCATTGTGTTAGTGTGTTTATGATAACCAATATGGTACAATTGGTATCAAGAGCCATGGTTTGATCATCTACATTGGTGGTTCTTGGATTCTTGATTGGTTATTCATAAGTTTTATTTTGAATGAGTGTAGAGACTTTTCACTCTTTTTGATCTTTATTTTAGTGGTAAGTTTGGTTGTTGG
>OU343220.1:185645129-185732830 GCA_910596185.1 Chrysanthemum makinoi | reverse complement strand
AAACACCAAATTCTCTTTTTGTAAATAGCTTTTCAAAACAAAATACAAAATTATAAAACATTAAAACAACAAAATATTCTTCTAATCTACTTTTCCTCCAACATTGCAAGTACATTTCTTCCGTCAACCGTTAATCTTTTCAAAATTCAGTATTTTTTCGATCAAGTGTTGAGGGGAGAAAATAATCTTTTAACCGCTTCAAAACATCCGTTACCTTGCATGTTATCATATCTCGGTTGATTTTTTACAAATGGTGGTACATTTTCCGGTTCAAAGACACTCCTCGGACTTAAATTAATAACCTTTCATTATTTTTCTCAAGTCGAGAGGGAGTGTCGTCAAGCTTCTTTCCTAAAATCTTCGTTTGGTAACCAAAATGGAAGTTAAATGGCTTGGTTTGAAAAAGGAAAAGGTGGAGGGACCAAAACTGTCAAAATGTTAAACTCACTTTTGATAAAACACCCCCTCCCACCTACTTTCACTTCTCATTTAATGCAAAATACCTAAAACCATCCTACGCTTAAAATTCCTCAAGAAATCCGGTTTTGATCATCCATTTGTAAGTGTTTTGTGATCACAACATGTTTTATCATAAGGTTTTGAATTTCATTGAAAATCGGCTTAAAACTTTTCTAAGCGTGATTAGGTGTTCTTTGCTTATGCGTAAGAACACACAATCAACTTGTGTGTGTTTGTGGTTAATGGTTTTGTGTCAAAACGTTTTAAAATACATCAATGATACCATTTTTACCATCAAAATACACCCAGAAACACGAATTGATGATTCTTGAAAATTAGGGTTTATGAGTCGATGGGTATTTTAAATATGAATGTTTTGGTCAAAAAGATTGTTGTGTTATGCTCTTGTATTATTGAATTGATGATTTCCAAGGTCTATAACCACCCAGAAACACTAATTGGTTAACAATTTGAAATTAGGGTTTAAGGTTCTTGAGATTGGGTATTTTTGATTCACTACAAATTAAGTGTTAAAACTTGGTCATTATGCTCTCACAACATCTAAGATATACCAGAAAAACTTTGGTGCATATTCCATGGCTAGATCTCATACACGTAGATTTAGGGTTTAGACTACGCGTATGCAGTTCTACTGGCATAGCTATTTCTTGTCCAAATGTGTTTTGATCTGTCATAATATGAATGTTATGTGTTTAACATTGATGATATGATGCTTTATTTCAGTCTTGCAACACTTAATATTCAGAATCAAGGTTGTTGTTAATCTACACATAAGGATCACCTTACGCGTAGCTTGTTATGCGTAAGATTTGTCTTACGGCGTAGCGTCTACATAAGGTTCTACATATGGGACTACGGCGTATCACTGAAGGATATGCGTAACATGACCTCTACGCATAAGGTCAACTACGGTAGCCTTACAGCGTAAGGTTAATATATGCCTACGCATAAGATTTACGCATAAGGTCCCCTTTTCCCTCAGCGTAACACTTCTTACGCGTAAGTTAAGACCCTACGCGTAAGTTTACGCCTGCATATATCATTCTGTCTACGCATAACTTTACCAATCCTTCGCATAAGCCGTGATCATACCTTCGTTATGAATTGTTACGTGTACAAACTTGTAAATAAACTAATCATATCATCACGAATCCTAAAATGTCACTAATAAACTGAAATCGTTTGATATGTTGTGAACAATAAGTGATAAAATAAACTTTAAAACTTAAAGTTAACTAACTCACGAAACATTTCACGGCGTCATTGGACTATTGAATATACAAGTGACTTAGGACTCGTAACAATCATTGACACTGTACATTCAATAACTAGACAATAAGACCTTCCGTTGACTAACATTATGTCTTTCGATATGTTGGTTCTTTTGGCTAATGTTATTTCAGATCACGACATGGCTGAACAAATGAATATGGATGCACCTGAAGTTCTCTCCATTGCCGATATCTATCCTCATGGCTATCCAATGAAGATAGGAAAGAATAATCTCCGTGTTGACTTTGACAACCTCACTTGCTCTGAATCTTTGTGTTTAATTGCTATTGACATTCGAGGACTCATCCGTGTCGAACATGCTTTCACACTCTGCAAGCGTTCTGAGATCTACATCCACAGTTCCGAACACTATGGAAGGGTCAAAGGACAAGCTGCGTGGCGGTGACTCAATCACAAACAAGTCACCATTACACTAGGACTTAAGGGCATTCTCCTAATTCACGATGTCGATCCAACCAAACTATATGCCACACTGGCGAAGAGCTCACTCTCAATTCTTAATCAATATCGGTTATGACGAGGGCTGGGAGTAATCACCAAGCATTCTCACGTAGAGCTTAAGAGTATTCCTCAACCACGGAGAACTCTCTACATGATCATCACCAAGTCACGTTTCGGTGCGTGGCAGTGGCTATGAGCACCCTAAGCTCATGGAACGCAAATATTACGGGCATTGGTCAACAAGAAACACATATCCTATCGAGGCTCGATTTGGGATGACATGATGTCATTTCTCAACAAACTTGGCTCAAAGATTCCCTACATCGGATATACAAAATTGTTGATCCGAGAGCACGGACTTCATCGACATTCCCAAGAGGCTCAATGACCCCAACAATCACGACATGTTGACGGAACCCATTCTATCTGTCAGAATCAAGGAAACGTATACAAAGAAACAAGGTCTTGTGCTGCAGTTTCCTTCTAACGAAGATGAAGCTGAAAGCATTACAAAAGGTATCGGAAGCAGTGCGGACAAGGCAAAGTTGGTCATCTCGACGAAAAATCTTACGGAACACCGTAAGGAGAACCAAGAGGAAGTACGAGGAAGTGCACGGCAAGTACGTGAGTCAAAGGAAGTTCCCAAGAGGAACCCTCCTTCAAAGAGGATTGTTCCATCTAAGAAGCTGCTCTATCCCAATTCCCAAACCCGAACCGCAAAAGAATTGGGACGAAAGCTCTGAGCCAGTCTGACACGGATGAAGAGATTACCTTCTGCGAATCGCAACCGTATCCCTCCTCCAGCAGCTAAATCTACAAGTCCAATAGCCGAACATGGAAAGGAAAGACTCACGTACTTGAGTCTCATGATGAAACTCTCGAAGAAGAAGAAGAGCAACTGGATCAATCCTACAGGAAGAAGTTTAAATTAGTTAGACAAATTCAAAAAGTTGAAGAATTTGCAAAAGATCAAATGGGTGGCCCCGGAGGATCGAGTGGTCTTGTCGCCCACTCTTCACCAGTCCCGATGCGTTAATCAACCCGATAAGGGATCCGTGCCACCACTCTTGTGCAACAACAAACGCTTGAAGGAGTCTGATCTTAACATTGAGGAACCAGAAAAGAATAAGACCGAGAAAGAGAAAACTGATGAAGAAGCTAAGGAACGACGGAAGAAAAGGCTAAATCCGGACATGATGACGAAGAAGATTATGATGACTTTCTTCTCAGTAGTCCAACTCGTTCCAAGGAGGATACTACGACCTCCAAAGGACCCCGAATCTCCTCATGTCCCCTCCTCATCAGATTCTTCATCTCACTCATCACCACCACCATCAAAAGATCAACAAAATCATCATCCAAATCTGTGAAGAAACCACCTCGATCTTGGATTTCTCAAGCTCATAAAACGAATTCACAAAAGCCGTCCAAACAAGTCGAAAGAAAAGCGTGCTCTACAAAAGCTAAATTTCTTTGTTGATCACATACAACGATATGTATGACGAACATGACAAGATGGAGAAAGAAAGGGAATTTGTTCACAAGTTCATGAAGAGTCATCGTAAAGAGGAACTGAACGAAATGATCGAAGGTTACACTAACAAGTACCTTCGGGATATCGTTCCTAAAGTCCAAAAGGAACTGGAAAAGACGAAAAGAGATCATACTCACAAGTTTCTTCGACACCGCCCTGCGTGTGACTAGAGAAATATTTTCCGCATAACTCACCCTAACATCGTAGCATTGGTTAAAAATACAATGGCCAAAGAAGCTGATCTCTCTGAATCCGAGTTAATCGCTAAACTTGTGATACAAATGTCAAAGCGATCTGGAACGTTTACTTCGTATGAAGCTAAATTTTTCGAAAATCTACTTGATTTTCAACTCGTGATCATCATGCAAGGAGTCAACCGATCAACCCAAACGACCAAGATATGACGATGATAAGGATAAGGATTCGCACCTAACGCCGTAAGCCCGTTGTAAATCTACCTCTATGCCACCTCCTCCACCACGACTTCTTTCTCAACAAAAGTCTCCTCCACCTCGGTCTTCTACTTATAAACCTCGGGACGAATCCGAGTTACCACCCCGACTCATAAAACGGTGATTACTTTGAGTATACGGGTGGTGACGATGAAGAGGTCCTTGAGCCCCGACAACAACCCACCACACCCAAACAAGTGCGAGAACCAAGATATCATCATCAAGGCCTTCCAAAAGAAGAAGAAGACGACTCACCGGAGTTGTCTCATGGCTAGATGACGATAAAACCGAAGAGTTTGAATGGTTCTCCACACTTGTCAATCAAACTCCCTACCCCGATGAAGGTCAAGAATTGGTAGACGGTTCTACATTGAGCACGCAAAACTTTTGCAAGAAAAGTTCCATGTGAAGAAAATGACGAAATCTGAATTGAAGCGAATCAAGAATGAAGCATTCAAACTTCTTAAAGACACCGAAAGCGCGTCGAGGTCGAATATCATCTTGAGAACATCGACCGAGCTATGTCTAACGACATGGATTGGCTCAATCCGGAAGCAAACATTGACTTCACACAAAGGGACAACCCTCCATACTACATCGATTGGACCAAACCCCTACCGACCATTGGCCAAACAGACGAACCACGGATTCCTTTCCGATACTTCTTTACAGAGACCGGATTTTCTCTTACACGGTAGCAATGGTTTGTGAAAATACGCTACATCATTGACTCTTCCATTCCCACCGCTATTTACTCAAACCCATAGCTATCGAGGAACGTGCAAATCACTTGTTTTCCGACAACGTGCAAGCATACGACCAAGATGCATTGTATGGGATTCATCATTGGCCGAACGCCAAGAATCTACTACGTACAGCTGCCGGTTCAGAAGTCTCAACATGCAATGTATAGTTCTAAGGACATCGTGGCCATCAAACACATTGATCTCAAGTCTAAGTGGGACTATTCATTCTTAAAGAATATCATAGTCAAACGACAAGATGAACAAGACTATGGATTCTCCGAGGCTGACTTTGAGAACTTGTCCCTCAACGACATCGAAGACATATACCTTGCCAAGGTAGTGGTCGTATGAGACAATTCTCGACTGAAGTTCAACGTGAATTTATCAAGTCAGTTCTCATCTTCATTAGACTCATTGTGATCAAAGAACGGTTGAAGATATCCGTAATGGTCGTTGAATCTTATCGACGCATGTCAACCTCACTCCTCCAACGCTTACTCTTCCCGATCTCAATCAGCTACCTCAATATACGCTCATCAGCAAACCTTTCGAGTTGTTTACATGCATGAACTTCAAAGAAACCGCTTAATGGCGTGTAGTGATCTTCAAATTGGGATCATACTTTGAAGCCGGTTAGGGACGGATTAGCATACGTGTTGAAGGATATACGCTGAAAGTGGTCTCGTAGTTACCGGAATTCTCGTGAAAGGAGGGATGTGAGAAGGATCATCACCATGATTGATGAACGGTTGTTCGAAGGGATCGGTTCGCAGCGATTGGAGAGCTATGTTGGTGGTCACCCGGAGAAACATCACCGCTTTCAACGCCCCGCGCACTCTCAGGAACATCACTACACTTCCTGGTACCCCTTGAATTGTTTCCTTCATAATTTTGGATGTATGATGATATATGTCGATGGCTTGTGCACACATAACAGTGTACTACCCGTAATGGTCAAGAAAGGACCACGTAGTGGTACGATTGCCACAATCCTTAGAAAAGGAGCGAAAGCTTCTTACTTTTGAGTAAAACCTATCAAACCTTTCACTTTTCAAGGTTTTGCTCAAAAGAACAAGTACTTTCCTTTATGATTTTCAAAACCTCAACCGCTTTATATCACGTTGAGGGGAGTATTTGAAACTTTGTTCACAAATTGTTCACGAGTGGTCATTCTTCCGCAACACTTAAATGGTCATATTTATTCTCAAACGTTTCAAAAATAACACTTTAATATGCCATTTTTGAGGGGGAGAAAATCGTGTGATAAGAAATATGTTGTACGAAATGCAAATGAATCAGTACCTCGGACTTAACCAACTAATTGACGATACTTAACCGTTAGTAACTCGAAAAGACTTGTCCTGACGGGTAATAATTTCAAGCTAGTTCGCTAGTGATGTAAACGTGTCTCATAAAGGACTTGTCTGAGTAGAATGTACCATTCGAGAAACTTTTGATAGACATGAACTCCGACGGGTTTGACAACCTTCCAAGGTTTGTCTACACCTTCAAGGTAGTTATTAGAGCTAGTTGTCACCTAAAAGCTGACAATGTAACTCTTTAACTATGCAACGTAACCGTGTCTCGCGGAGGATTGTCTATCTTCAGTGGATCAATTCAAAAGTGCGGCGCTTTTTCCTCACTGTGCATTTAACCATTAAAACTATTAAGCACATGTGGAGGGGAGTATTTATGCAAAACATCATCTCTCACAATGGTTCAAACATGTTTTTCATTAACAAACCCTTAGAGAGACATTTTTTCATGATGGTTTTAATGGCAAACATAGGATAGTCATGGAGTTATAAGGTGACTAAGGTTAGGAATAACCGTCCTATGATCCGCCAGAGCCAGAGGGATCTACCCAAGGACACTACAAATAGTTAGTATTTAGAAGTCCTTAGGTATGATTGTAAAAAGGAGAAAATGAGAATCGGAGAAAGAAGGAGTTGAAGAATTAAAAAGAAATGCAAAGAAAAGGGTGAAAAGAAATAGCCCTCCAGATTATTCAACTTAGGCAGAACCGGTTCAATTCATATGCTACCGGTTGTCACTTAGTGACGCCGGTATTGAAGATTAAAAGTCGTCATGGACCCAAGGACGCATGCACTAAACCTTCTTAGCCACTCAAGTTTCTCTCAAAACAAGCTTGTTTCATTCTCACAGGGAACCCTACGTAAACTATCGGCTTTCTCCTAGAGATTGCCGGTATTGAAGAAGGAGACCCTCTCCCTAGTCTCCGCCGGGGAAAACCAAACGCACTATTGAGTCTAGAGCCACGAGATTCATCAAAAGATCTCTTAGGAACACTTGACATTTAATCACTTGATGATCAACTAATAAGATCATCAGTGGTTCATATCGAGTCCTTCACAGATCTTAGCAATATGTCGAGAACATTTATGAGAGGTTCACATTTGTGATCCTCTGTGATTGAATGGAAACTCCGCCGGGGTCAACATCAAACGACTCACATCGGAGAAGTCACTTCGGTAACTCCCGTGGATTACGCTGAGTGTGTCTCAAACGGTCTGACTGGTGAGGTGATGCTTGGTGTACCTCGACTCATCACAACTGTAGATGTACTTCGATTTCATCGCGTTATCTCACTTGTGGGACTCAGTTCCAGAACGCCTTTGTAAGAATTAGAGTTGTGTTTTCACACTATGCTGTTAACACTCGAAGTTCAAACTTGTAAGTGCCGGAAACCGCTTATTACTAACCTTTTGAAATGTTTTCTTCTTATGGAAGCTCTGGAGCGGGATGATCGTTCTGATTCTTCTCATGCTCACGCCAACATCATCAATAATGGAAGTTCTATCCAAATGCAACACAACAGCCGTAATGATTCTTCGTCAAACCAAAGAATCTACAAAGTCAAAGACTTAAAGAACTTCATCAGGATTGATTTCCAACGTCAAAGAGCGTGTGAGCATGTTGAAGAATGACATGGAGACACCGGAGCAACGGCGCACTGGCGGCGATCTGATGCGCAAAACAACATACTATCACTTTCACCACAAAGAACAATGATCAAAGAACAAAGTTAAAGATGACGCCAAAGCATAAGCGCTCAAAGATAACTATCTCTACACCGGGAGATTGTTCGAATCAAGGCAATTCTTCTCACAAGAAAGAAGAATGTCGAAGACGCCAACGCTACTATTACATCAACGCCTTCACCCTTTACATTCATATATACTTGAGGGGGAGATTGTTGGAATCACTCCTAAACAGGATTTCAAGTATTTATATTTCATATGTAATAGGTAGCTTTATTATGGCCTTTATGTTTGTTTAAGGTCAAGCTTATGTAGAAGGCCCATAAGCTTAGGCCCAAGCCCAATAAGGAATAGGGAAGGATAGGAGTGTTGCCCTAGCTCCTTGCCTATATAAACCATGTAATAACCTTCATTTGAAGGTTGGTTGTTCAAGTTATTTCCTTTCATAATCCTACGCGTAAACCGTATTATACTATATCGTGTGTGTGTGTGGTTATACTTGTTCAATCGCCTCATCTCCTTTCTATATAACTTGTGTTTGTAAAACTAGTGACCTAACAGGAAGTAAACGATATCATTTGGTCTTTTTAGGCCGACTTCCCAAGCGATAGCCGTAAAACATCGTTCCGGACAACTTTTGTGTTTTAAGTTTTTGATGATTCGGAACAAAAGTACCACTTATTTTAACACGATCGGCTCACATAGCAATTTGGTCATTTCTAGGTTTGTTAACTTCTTTTACCATAACTTTTGACTCGCTTGTCCGCTTTCGAAGTGATTCAAGTTTCTATGTTTACCTTTTTATTTTTTCTACAGTAATATATAAGTGACCAAGTGCATAAATAGTTATTTTAAATGGCTTCAAATATGTAGAATATGACTAGTTTACTTGTTTGTTACTTTTATGACAATATGTGAATTAAAACATATGTTTGAGTATATGCACATCATGAATCAACATAATAACCATATATATAGCATGTATTTGACATGATTAGTAATAATAAACATGAGACAATGGAGTGGTGGTGGTGATGGGTTGCTTACAACTTTTGGCTTTCTAAAGAAAGGAGTAACTAGTAAGGATTAGGACTTTGATTGGTCATGCTTTCGACACCTTGGTACCCTTCTACACTTCTTGTAATTTTCAAGGATTGGTGATGAAATCTTAAGTGACTTGAGTAGATTTAAACTCAAGAATATCACTTAAACTTGCTAGAGATTTGATGTAGTAACTTGTTACTTGCAACCTTCTTAGCATCAACTTGGAGTCATGAATCAAAGTATGGAATGTATGTTGGTGTTATGATAATAACGACCAAGGAGGGGGAGGATGAGGGATTTATGAAGTTTTTCTCTTGCAATTTATAGGATGGAAGGTTTGGTTAACCATGTATTGGGTTAAATCTTAACCATGGTTAAGTTAAAGCCACTTGTATGTGTTTACATGCAAAATGGCTAAGATGAAGCCACCACTATGGTGACTCACCCATAAGGGATGGTCACATAGTGTGAGTGGGTTAAGATATTATGTCTTGATAATATCTTGATTTTATGATGTTTTTTGGTTCCGTTAAATGCCAACCGTAATTTGTTAAGTCATAAAACGTAAAACCGAGTATTGAAAAAATACAAAATTTGCAGGAATGATGAGACTCGTCATTATACTCCGTATAAAAATATAATGAGTGATAAGTCTCATTGGGTGCTAAAACGCTGTCTAAAGCTGGAAGCTTGTAAAAAACGCCACGAATTCAAAAACGTAAAATTCTAAAATTTGTGGAATTGTCGTAAAATGGTAGAATTACATCTTTCTAATGCTTATAGTGATTTATGGATACATTGGGATGCCCGAATGACATTTAAACCCTAAAGTAATTCTCAGTCACCTTTTTGTGAAATTGGTTCTGAATGGATTCAAGCGTACGCCGTCGTGATCTAATTGTCGAGTTTATTTATCTTGTCATGATAGTAAAATAATTGATGCAGGTTTTACTGACCAGGTATTAATATTTATAATGTCTCATTATACCTATGGTCTAATTACTAGTGCACTAACAGGCGTGTACCCGGTGTGTAGTTTAGTAATCGGTATTGAGGCCGAGGTCGATCCCAAGAGCTATGTGTGTTGATTATTAGTAAGTCTAGGTGTCAGCAGTTAATAATGGTTTCGATAGAGGATTTAATTAATTCAACTACTACGCAGAGTAAAATAGAACAAAAGCAAATAAATGATAAAGGCAAATCAATAGAGGAGAGTGGTGCTAACCTAGTTAATCCTCCTAGCTAGTTATGTCTACGTCTACTTACTTCCAATTACTTCAGCGGGGCTCAAAGTCGAAAGGACTGAAGATTCGGTCAATTAAGCCTCTAACCTATCGCAAAGATGCCACCACAGAGAAGTGGGGTTTCCCTCATAAGTCTTGTTGTTCCCCGTCCCCTAAGCCAAATCATTAAGTACCGCTACATGCTAGATTTATAATAGTGAATGCCCGACCGTTAGGAACTTAGACACGCACCCCTTAATTCTTAAGTTCATCCAAACGATAGGTGATCACTTGGTCAAATGCGCAAGTAGAAAGGGTCGTCGATTGGTCATATCTTACCCTTCCCATCTCAATCCAGCCACCTAGTGGTCGGTTGCTCATATCTCCAGGCAATGGACTCTACAACCATTCAAAACTACCGAGCCAAGGGTGGCTACCAATAAACTATGCATGCATACACTTAGAAATAATTGTACCGAAGTAAAGTAAACGCAAACAAAACAATTAAGGAATCATAACTAGGCCATCACCAAGAGGTGCTTAGCGCCATATTAATCATGCAAACCAATTCAATATTCAAAGGTACTAAATACATGAATTGAAAGTAAAAGAAATATAAAACGCTAATGCTTATCGTAGGGGAGTGATTTATCCCTTGGAGATAGCTCCGTATGCTCCTCTAGACCTTCCTTGAGCTTTTTCCCACGTTCTCTGAGTGTTGTGTGTGGAATGGGTAATTTGCCCTAATCGCCCCCTTTGAAAGGGAGGAGAAGAGATGATATGAAATGCTGGAAATCGTGGGGTAATTATAGGCCAGATCTAGGTTACGGCATAACTAATATAAGAGTTACGCCGTAACCATCAATTCCTTCGTATTTTGCACTAGATCTGTTAGTTACGGTGTTAGGAATTAGAAATTCCATAGTGAAGAGTCGGTCACCCCAAATATAATCAAGCATAAGTTAGCTCATAGACATATCGTTATTTACTGTTTTATTAGTTAGTTATTTAGTTTAGAGCAACACCGTGGAGGAAGGACGGATCTTTACCCACTGTATGCATGATCCACAGTCCGAAGGAGGACATTTAGTTTGTAACTATAAATACCCTCTACCTCCCAAGGTATAGGGTTGGACCTTTCACTCAATCTAACCTTCTTTCTTTTGTTTTACTTTCTCTCTCTAGAAAGGCTCCCATCTCTACTTTCTTTCTCTAAACTCTTACATAATTCGAACCATATATTGTTATGTGATGTGTTTGTGAAATCCAATATGTTACAAATGGTATCAAGAGCCATGGTTAGATCATCTCTTACATATCTTTGGATTTCTAGTGGTTTTTAGGTGGTTTTTGAGTTTGAGAAAGTTTAGTGGTTTTTGCATCATTTGGTGGATTTCTAGTGTTAAAGTTTTGATTTTGATTGTACTTTTGTGTTTAGGATCATCACAAGTGTTTAGGTTTTGATTTGGAAGGCTTGAATCATCGTGGTTGGGTTGTTTTTGGATTGAAAAGTGTGTTTTAAAGTTTTTTCTTGCTAGCGACTTGAGCTACGGACTTCTTTTCTTGGTAGCGACTTGGTTTGTAAAACGGTAGCGAGTTCTAGTGTGTTTTGGTAGCGACTTGGTGCTTAGCAACTTGTCTATTGAGACAAGCCAACAAATAGTACAAGTTAGTGGATTCTCCACTACGGCTAGCGACTTGGTGAGGTTAGCGACTTGCTTCAGAAATTGTTAGCGAGTTGTAGTGTAAATTGTTAGCGACTTGGTGTTAGCGACTTGTACCTTAGCGAGTTTCTCTTTAGTGACTTGTCAGCTTAGCGATTTGGTGCTTTAGCGACTTGTGGTTAGCGACTTGGTTCATAGCGACTTGTGCTTAGCGACTTGAGGCTTTAGCGAGTTGTTACTTGGCGACTTGGTGACTCTAGCGACTTGTCTTTCTAGCGACTTGTTGACTTTTCCGGACAAAACTTCAAACGGCCATAACTTTTGAACCGTAACTCCGTTTTCAGCATTCTACCCATCAAAACGACCGTGAGAACGAGAAGAATGGCACACCGAATAAACGGTCAACCTTCGAGGCCTAAATCCGCTCCGAACAGAAGTTATTGAGGTTTTTCTATTTTCTGACCTAAATTTCTCAGTAAAAACGGGCATAAACCAATCAAAATCTCAACCAAACAACATCTCTGCTTATCCTACAAACAATCATAAGACCTAACATACAATTGTCTATCATTGTGTCGATCCATCAGTCATCTTAACACATTCCATTGGTCATTGCTTAACGGTTTGGTCTTGATTTTAGTAAAATCCCCCGAAAGATTCTATTTCTCGGTTTAAATCATAGACTTGTAAAATCCCGTGCATTCTACCACATCATGTCTTACTCTACTGACCTAGTGATTTCAGAAGTGCTTAAACTGTATGATACTGTGGACAACAATGATAATGTATGCACAACAATGATAATGTATGCTTCACTGATCGATTAAAGATGATTGAATTAAGCAATGAGGATGTGAGATCTCCGTGTTCAGAATCTAAAGAGAGAGAATTGCACCAGTTTAGGCTACAAAATGCTGTGGAAAACTAGAAGGGGGGTTGAATAGTTTTACCAATTAAAACTTCTTTTTAATCTATTTAGATTGACTTATGGCAATCTATTTGGATGTGTGTGTTGGATGTTGATAAACAAGCATATAAAGGTAAGTAATGAAAAGATAAGAGTAAGAAGCACAAAACCACAACACGAGTATTTATAGTGGTTCGGCTACAAGGTCACCTTCCTTGCCCTACTCCACTTCCCGAGTCACCTACTCGAGAGTTCGTAATCACTACACCAATCTCCTTATGGCGGATAAGCCTTCACAACGTCGCTTAACCTTTTTTCGGTACAAAGCTAAATACCGAGTTCTTTCACACCAAGGCGAACCACACCTACACAACGTCGCCTACCCTTTATAAGGTACTAGGCTAAGTACCTAGTTCTTTCACACCTTAGGTGAACTACACCTTCACAACGTCGCCTACGCTTTATAAGGTACTAGGCTAAGTACCTAGTTCTTTCACACCTTAGGTGAACTACACCTTCACAACGTCGCCTACCCTTTGTTAGGTACTAGGCTAAGCACCTAGTTCCATTGCAATGGAGGAACTACTACCACACTACACCAACGACTAATCCCAAAGGAGATCTACTCCTTTACAACATCATCAAGGATATCAATATCCTTGGATCTAATACTAGTCTATCTTGTACATCGAAACACACCATATCGAATGTAAATCTAAGGCACCTTTCACTAATGCTTTTGACTAGATCTACAAGACACCTTTCACTAATGTCTTGTGTCTTCACTTCTAAGCATCTTTCACTAATGCTTCTTTGTCTTGACTTCTAAGCACCTTTCACTAATGCTTCTTTGTCTTGACTTCTAAGCACCTACCACAAGTGCTTTATCCTATAGACGATAGATACCCTTCACTAATATCTTTGTCTTGACTCTTGAGACATCTTTCACTAATGTCTTCAACACTACACTTCTTTGAAGAAAGAAAGGAATCATCAACAAGAAGACTTCAGTAACCTTGATGATGAGGAAGCATGGCAACTCATGGACTTGAGCTTGCTCGACTTCAAAGGTGGTGATCTTGCCTTTAAGAGGAACCAAAAAGATCACACAAAAATAAAACTACAAACATAGATCTCTTGGATCTAAGGTTAGTGAGATTTAACTCACGGGAAAAGTGTGTTAGAGAGGGATTGAAAAAGGGTTGTGAATAATGAAGAAATGACTCACTATTTATAGAGGAAAAATCCTACTATTCCCCGGATCCCACGGATCCCTACCATAAGGGATCCGGCTAGCACAAAGCTAGGGATCCGTGGTCCGCTCCTCTTTACCCATGGGTATTTTTGGTTATGGGACATGGGTTATGGGTTGATCCATGGTTTTCTTTCTAGATACAATGAACTTGGTTAAGTGGTATATATAAAACCATGGGTTGTGGGTCAAAACCATTTGCTAGTATTTACCCATTTAGTATATACTTAGTTTTTACCCATTTTAGCATACTTAGATTAAGTATATGTTTAACCCAATATGTAAACACTAGTTGTTGTACATATGTATCTAAATCATAAAATCACTTATACTTGTTTTAGTGTTTTATGTGAAAGCGTAAGTGTGTTAGAAAACTATTAACTCAAACTATTTAGGTACTTTATTTGTTTCGTTAAAATGATTTTACTTTTGTTATCGACAAAACAATAGATGATCGTAGAATATAAATAAACATTTTTACGGCTTATTTGTATTAACAATCTCCCTTTTTTTGTTGATGACAAAACATAAAATTGTTTTAAGGAAAAGCTAAAATTCGTAAAAGTTTGAATTTGTAGTTTTTACTTTTCTCCCCTTTTGTCGAAACAAAAGTGTTTGAAGGAAGGCAACACATTGTTTTTAAGAAAAACATGTGAAAGAATTAAAAGTAAAAAAATAGAGAGCAAATAACGGAAAGGATCTCGTTTTACTCCCCCTTGACGAGTCCATCCCTATGTAAAGGCGTCAAGTAAATGATACTAATCTAGTTTGTTTGCAAATAAGTTTGCAAAAGATATCGTCTACGAGACGAATGTGCTCCCCTTGATGATTGCAATTTTTGCAAAGGGATGTCACGAAATGTAAACCTAGTATTGCAAGTAATTTGCAATGTATTGCTTTGACATAAAGCTCCCCTAGCTTTATGATGTCAAAGTCTTCATATGTAAATTGAATAACTACAAAACAAAGGTTAGAAATCAAGTATAATTCACAATTTCCTGCAAATGTGATTCAAGTGAGTAGAAAGAAAGCTTGTCTACGGATCCCGCGGTTCCCTCCTAGTAGGGATCCGTCTAGGCAATTCTGAGGGATCCGTTTTAGCTGTTAAATTTCAGCAAAGGTGATATAACAAGTAATGTTATCACAAAAAATTAGATATGAATACAAGGTAATCATATCCTCAGAAAAATAGCAAGTAGCATGTAATTCCATTTAATAAAACTAGAGTTATGATATGATACACATGACTCTAAAAACTAAGAAAATAAGAAAATACATTACTAGGAATTTCTAAATCAACTATCGCTTGATGCTAGGACACCACTAAAAATCTTCTAGCTGAAGTTTTGTTTAGGTTTGATCTCGTCGAAACGTTCGAGGAGATGATAGAACATGAAAAGTTGGTCTTCTCGTACTTCATGTATCAAACTTTCAACATGTTGACAATGATAGCAATCTTTGTCATGGCTAGGTAGTGGTGGTGGAGGAAATGAAATGGCTTGATGCGAAGGATTAAGTGAAGAGGCTTGTGGAGCTTCAAACGATGGAGGGATTGGTGGAGGTGCATTTAAGAATGACTCAACCAAGAAGGATGTTGGTGGTAGAGAAGTGTCAACTTCCATATGGTCTGGTAGTTGACTTTGATGATTTGTCATAATCCAAATGGGATTATATGATGAAAACACCGAGAAGGAAGCCGGAGCAAGTGTTGACTCAACCCCTTGATTTTGAACCATTATTCCTCCTAATGAGGAGAATGTTGTCGGCGGAAGCGGATGAGACGGCCTAGGAGGCAAGTCCTCTAAATTGTAGAGGTGTGGTGATGATAATGGGGATGTAAATGAAATAGCTCTAGGAACCAATGGTGATGGTTTGGTGGAGATGATATTGTTTGGCCTAGGAGGTATGGTGGTGTTTGGCATAGGTAGTTTTGTGGGTACTATCCTTTTATGAATTGGTTTTATTGGATGATGAAGAATTCTATCATTTGTTGGTTTGATGGGAGATGATTCGGTTGAAGAAATTTCGTGTATAACACGAGCTCTTTTAATGGGTGGTTTTTTGGTGGATAAGTTACTACTTGGGGTTTTCCTCATGATGAGATGATTTCAAGAGTTTTCAAAAGCTGAAAGTTAGGATGAGAGTGATGACTATGGAGGTCCTAACAAGGTGGTTTATAAACTAAGAGATTTGGCAAGTGCATTTAAGCTTTAAGCCACTAGGATTCATTGGAATGTGATGATTGACATGCACAAGAGTCAACTTCAGAGGTTGCTCTGATCTAGGAACTCATTTAAGATGAGATGGAGTGTTTGAGTTAGGAAGATGAGTTGAAATGATTGTTTTAGCAAGATTTGACCTATACTGTCATACGGATCCCACGGTTCCCTCCTCAGAGGGATCCGTCTAGGCTAATCCTAGGGATCCGTCTCTCAGCAGCTATGAAAGAGTGGAAATGATGTTTCTAAGATCTAAGACCTATATCATCTTGAGTGTTTTAGTCCTCCTAAGTGTTTTAAATGAAGGGATGCTTGAGTACTTGAAGGTAATGAGTGATGTAGCTAATGATTGTCATTTATGGAAGGATTTGGAACTTTCAAGAGTACCAATGGATAAGCAAGGATGACACTAAAGATTTAGAGTGTCAATTGAAGCTAAATGATCCTAGAGATCAGGTTGTGTCTTAGGATAGTGTATTGGAAAATATCCTAGAAGCTTTGAGATGAGAAAACTAGATTTTGATCAACTTTGATCAACTTGGAGGTGAGGATGATTTATGATCAATTTTGCCATAATTGAAAGATTTCTAAGACTAGATGTGAGGGATCAAGTAGAAAATGAGGTGTGAGTTATGTATGAATGGGAAAGATTAACCTATCTTGATAAGGACTTAATTTGCCTTAAGACACTATGTTTAGCTTAGTGTGAGGTGTTCTAAGAATGTGTTTGAAATACAATGCTTGTAATTGCATTTTCTGTTCGCCGGATCCCACAGTTCCCTAAGAGTAGGGATCCGTCTAGTGTAATCTTTGGGATCCGCTCATCTGCTCAGCAGGACCTTTACTAAAGGTGTGCAATGATCTTGACAATGCATTATATCTCAAGGATAGTCTAAAAAGAGTTTTAAGATATCAAATGTAAGATGTCTTATTTCATGAAAGAAATTGGATTACATTGATAAAGCACGAGTACAAGGGAATTGATCCTATTTTAGAATACTACTAGTCTCCTTAAGTGTTTTTGCTAGGAGGATCATTAAGTGATTGATGAGTGTTGGTGAAGTCAAGAATGAAGAAAGTCTTCATGAGGTATATGTTTAGCGGTTCCATCATCTTGTTCACAAGTACGTACAACGGACTTTGAAATTGAGGATGGAAGTGCATAACATTATGATAGAGGCGTGTCAAGAACATTCCATAAGGGATGAGTTTATTCTTGGAGCCTTGAAGATTTGTAATTCGCCTTGCGAAGAAGTAGGCGAGATTGTATGGTTGTTGTGTTAGCAAACAGTACAACATGTGAGCACAACAAGCGGGAAGGATTTCTCGATTTCCCCTAAGATTCCAAACATTTTCACGTAGGATGAGTGCAAGAGGCTTGCACTCTTCTCGGATATCCCTTGTAAAGATAATGTTTGGATCGGAGTAATATGGTCGAGGTTTGCATATTATGCGATTTAAATCTTCCGGAGAGGGTATGTGTGAACAATATGGACTATTTTCTTCACGAAAGTTGAAGAGAGAATCAAGAGACCAATCTTCGGTGAAGGCACATTATCCATGATTTGGAATCCGGAGGATGTGAGCAAAATGCCCAAAGGTTAGAGTGAACTTTTGGTTTTTGATATAAAACCAAAGAGATAGAGAGCGATCCTCGTTACGAACGAGTTCGACTTGACGGAAGAATTCCATTATGAACCTTGGACATATCTTCTCGTTGATTTCAAGAAGGCATTCTATTCCTATGGCTCGGAAGGAGGTATTGATACCTTCTTCGAATTGTAGAGAGGTGTCTACAATACGTCCTTCATGGAAGTGACGGTTTTCGAGATTATTGAACCTACGGACATGATTGTCAGGCGTGTTGGGTTCGAGAGAGATGTTCGGAGTGTAGACGCTAGTGAGTGAAAAATCAAACTCATATTCATGCATCATAGTTGAACCTATAGAAATGACAAGTTGATAAAAGGAGATGTTTGTGGTCAACTTATGATAATCTAATGTTTTTACTAGATTTTTATTAACAATGGTTTTTAACAAGAAATACACTTAACTCACTTATGGTTTTGACATACAAGTAGAGTATTACTCTTAGAAGAAAAGAGGTTTTTGATTTGCATGAAAAACTGTTTTCCAGTAGGACGGATCCCACGGTTCCTTTTCAAAAGGGATCCGGCTAGTATATTTTCGGGGATCCGTGGATCTCAGTAGTAAACAGATTTTATAAAAACATAGATTTTACAGTTTTATACCACGAAAATATGTTTTATCCTACATTTTCCTTTAGCATGCATACATGACTTCTAATGTATCACGAAAGAAATATAAAACATATAAATCAAAATAAGTGACAAAAACATTATGATAAAAGTAACCTAGATAAACTAGATTATTAATAGTATTGCATTTCAATACTAAGGATGATAAAAAGGATTGGGTATATGACCCCAATATAGATTAACAACACAAAGTAAATGTCTCCGTATGTGAAGTTCATCATAGGGAACACAAGTGCGATGAGTGTTATGGCGATGAGCACGAGTGCGATGTAAACCATGTTGATGATGGATCTTCTTGGTTTCGGTTGAGATGGAATGAGGAGGAAGATGAAGTTTTTAAGTGAGAGGAAATTTTTGAAATTGGATGGTTTGAAAAAAAAAAAAAAGGTGAGGATTTGATAGATAGGTCGACGGTGGGAGTTTTTATAGGGAAGGAGGAATTTTTGAAATTCGTGTTATGTTTTATTATTGGATTAAAAAGAAATAAAACATAAGTTTAATATACTATGACTATAGACGAGAAATATAGCACGTATGTCAGAAAAAGGCTTCCTAACGAAGCTTCATGTAAACCATGTAATTGCACAAAAGATGATCATATAAATACCTAAAAAGGTATACTTAATTATCAAGCAAAATAAAAAGAAAGTCATACCTCTAGCGCACTTAGGAATGTCTTTACAAATGACACAGCAAATGTCACTTAGACTATTCCCGCTCCTTTGCGTTTAAGATACCTTCTTAAGAAAGGTATTCTTGTTACCAAGCGACTCTTAAAGCTTGGTGGGTATGAGCTTTGACTAATCAACATGACAAAGAAGATTAGTGCATTTAAATGAAAAGAAAAATGTTGTTATCAACTCAATATCCAAACATATAGTTTTGAAATACATGGTGTTTGCTTTTATGAAAAACCTTCTTTGTAGTTTTCAATTAACCATGGATCGTATCAAGTTTTTAAAGTACAACATACTTCAAGGAACTTGGTAACGAAGCTCTGATACCAATTGTGGAAAACTAGAAGGGGGGGTTGAATAGTTTTACCAATTAAAACTTCTTTTTAATCTATTTAGATTGACTTATGGCAATCTAATTGGATGTGTGTGTTGGATGTTGATAAACAAGCATATAAAGGTAAGTAATGAAAAGATAAGAGTAAGAAGCACAAAACCACAACACGAGTATTTATAGTGGTTCGGCTACAAGGTCACCTTCCTTGCCCTAATCCACTCCCCGAGTCACCTACTCGAGAGTTCGTAATCACTACACCAATCTCCTTATGGCGGAGAAGCCTTCACAACGTCGCTTAACCTTTTTCCGGTACAAAGCTAAATACCAAGTTCTTTCACACCAAGGCGAACCACACCTACACAACGTCGCCTACCCTTTATAAGGTACTAGGCTAAGTACCTAGTTCTTTCACACCTTAGGTGAACTACACATTCACAACGTCGCCTACCCTTTATAAGGTACTAGGCTAAGTACCTAGTTCTTTCACACCTTAGGTGAACTACACCTTCACAACGTCGCCTACCCTTTATAAGGTACTAGGTTAAGCACCTAGTTCCATTGCAATGGAGGAACTACTACCACACTACACCAACGACTAATCCCAAAGGAGATCTACTCCTTTACAACATCAACAAGGATATCAATATCCTTGGATCTAATACTAGTCTATCTTGTACATCGAAACACACCAAATCGAATGTACATCTAAGGCACCTTTCACTAATGCCTTTGACTAGATCTACAAGACACCTTTCACTAATGTCTTGTGTCTTCACTTCTAAGCATCTTTCACTAATGCTTCTTTGTCTTGACTTCTAAGCACCTTTCACTAATGCTTATTTGTCTTGACTTCTAAGAACCTACCACAAGTGCTTTATCCTGTAGACGATATATACCCTTCAAAAATATCTTCGTCTTGACTCTTGAGACATCTTTCACTAATGTCTTCAACACTACACTTCTTTGAAGAAAGAAAGAAATCATCAACAAGAAGACTTCAGTAGCCTTGATGATGAGGAAGCATGGCAACTCATGGACTTGAGCTTGCTCGACTTCAAAGGTGGTGATCTTTCCTTTAAGAGGAACCTAAAAGATCACACAAAAACAAAACTACAAACATAGATCTCTTGGATCTAAGGTTAGTGAGATTTAACTCAGGGGGAAAGTGTGTTAGAGAGGGATTGAAAAAGGGTTGTGAATAATGAAGAAATGGCTCACTATTTATAGAGGAAAAATCCTACTGTTCCCCGGATCCCACGGATCCCTACCATAAGGGATCCGGCTAGCACAAAGCTAGGGATCCGTGGTCCGCTCCTCTTTGCCCATGGGTATTTTTGGTTATGGGTCATGGGCCATGGGTTATGGGTTGATCCATGGTTTTCTTTCTAGATACAATGAACTTGGTTAAGTGGTATATATAAAACCATGGGTTGTGGGTCAAAACCATTTGCTAGTATTTACCCATTTAGTATATACTTAGTTTTTACCCATTTTAGCATACTTAGATTAAGTATATGTTTAACCCAATACGTAAACACTAGTTGTTGTACATATGTATCTAAATCATAAAATCACTTATACTTGTTTTAGTGTTTTATGTGAAAGCGTAAGTGTGTTAGAAAACTATTAACTCAAACTATTTACGTACTCTATTTGTTTCATTAAAATGATTTTACTTTTGTTATCGACAAAACAATAGAGGATCGTAGAATATAAATAAACGTTTTTACGGCTTATTTGTATTAACAAATGCCATGCTAATGGAAAGTAACATTGAACCTTATCAGTTACTTCACTCTTACCTCGTACAGCTTTTGTCCACAATTAGGGATCGAACATGTAGTGCCATCTTCCGTCAGGATTTACCTACACTGACTAGAAACTTGCTGTTGAACTTAGAAAAATTGGAACAACAACTTGATAAAGAAAAGGTTCAAAAGGATAGTTATAGTGCTGCACTTCAGGGGATCCACAAACAATTTCAGTCAGTCATCAGTGGGGAATTTACATCACATTATGATCAAGACATGACTGAAGTGTCTTTCAAGAAACACACTGGAATGGAAATAAGCGTGTTCATAAAGACACTTACCCATCTCATGGATAATGTGGAGAAGTATATTGAGGAAGTTACTCAGACAGATGAAAAAGTGGATGAGTGTCCGGTGCAGTTGAGAGATAGTTGTGATAAGTTGGGTAATGTATCTCGTTGAAGAATCGGGTGTTGCCTTTGAATGCGAATGTCGAGGCAACAAATAATGATGAGTCGGGTAAAGCACCGGATGATGGATCAGTTGACACTGAATACAGAGGCTCAGAGATAGATAGGCTTGACACGCCGGTCCAGTGACTCTTGTTACACATGATGTGGATGCGATATCGCACCGAAATTGAGCAGGTGTGTCATCTCGATGAGGTACCCTTAACTGATCAAGATAGTGCATCTGCTAAGGTACCTAAACATTCTGATCTTAATGCTAAACATAATTCTGATAAATATTCCTTGGTTGAGGCTGAGTCTAATAATTTCATAACGAATGATATGGTTGATAAAAAGGTTTTTGATGAACTTTCATACAAATTCTCAAAACTTGAAAAACATTGCATTTCACTTGAAATTGTGATACAGAGTAAAGAGGAAAGTTTTCAAACTAAGAAACCATGTAAAAATCAGGAATTTCCTGAATTTCGTGAATTTTTTGAAATAAATGATTTAAAAGCTCAACTTCAAGATAAAGACTTTACCATCAACAATTTGAAGAAACATATTTCTGGCATGCATGAAAAAAATAATTTGGTTACAAGTAATTCTGATGTAAATGCTATTGATGATATTCAAATGAGAAATAATGAATTAGCGGTTTGTGTGGCCAAATTACTAAAGGAAAATGAGTCTTTGAGAAAGCATCACATAGAACTAAGTGACTCTGTCAAAGAAGCTAGAACTAATTCAATGGAACAAACAAACCCTTTGATAGCTAAGATTGATGAACTCAAAGCTCAACTTCAGGAAAAGAGTTTCGCCATTGTTGCCTTAAAGAATGAGCTTAGAAAATCGTAGGGAAAAGTGTGAACACTAAGTTTACAAAACCATCAACCTTGGGGAAGCCAGTTTCTCATCCCACTAGAGATCGATCCGTTGTTAGGCAGACCTCGCATTTAAATCTGAAAGAACAAAATTTTCAAAAACACGGTTTGCCTCCCAAGTTGATGAGAAACAAGTTTTGTCAAAACCAGTCACTTCACCAGAGTTACCTAAGAATAAGGCTTCTAGCTCTGTTAACTCTCAACACGTAGCCATATCTAATCCCAGCACCTCTAGGCTTAGTTCGAAAATAGTGTCAAAACCAAGCATTAAAACCCAGAATTCATATGATATGAATGACTTGTGGAAGAACTATTATCTAGAAAAAGCTAGGAAAAACGCACAGATTCGAAAAGACGGAATTTTAGGTGCAAGACCTAGTGTGAGGAATTCTACGAGATTTCAAGACACTGCTAGTAGTTGTAAACCACTACCTAGGAACATTCAAAAGACTAGGGATTGGCGTGCATCAAAGAGTAGTTATGTGCATAAGAATGCTAAGCATGTAGAAAACAAAACTAGAAATTCTGAGTCTTCTCCACATAAGAAACATTTTCCTAATTCACATGCCAAGGTACAATCCACTAAGACTACCTACATAGCTAAGGTTCAACATGTTATGATGCAAAACGAACCTAAAACTTCGTCTAGATGGATCCAAACTGCTAAATCTTTGGAGTCTAGGAATAACGATAAGTCTTCCAATTTGCATAAGAATATCAACAATCGTAGACCTTTCCATAAGTGGATGCCGTCTGGTAGAATATTTAAGGATGCTGGACTTAGGCGGATACCTACAGGAAAGCTGTTTTCTGATGGCAAAATCAAGGTTGACCGTGAAACCCCAAAGGGTTTGGATACTAATGTCACTAACCAATATATATGCAAACAAGCTTGTAATGTTAGTGCAGGAAGTCCTTACTCAGTTGCAGATACTTTGATCCTTCAATACATGGACTGGTTTAAAGTGTGGATAACACAAGGATTGATATCTCATAACTCACGGGTTCAAGTAACTCAACCTTGATATTCAATCGGCTATGACTTATGAACACAACAGTTCATGCCTCGTTCTCTAAAGAAAAGAAAAGTGTACGTTTCAGTACGCTTTATCTTCTGAAGAAGAGAAATCTTCTCATTATGACCGTTCTCATCCACATGCTTCATACTTTTTCCATGCGCTTCAGTCATCAAGTTAACCGGGCTACCACTGATTTCTTTCTCATTCCACATGCTCGATTATAATGAAGATGGCGACATAATGTGCTTATTTTGTGGGAGAGAAGTGTGAATAGAACATTCGGATGATTTTCACTTATTTAATCAAGAATGGCAACTCCGTATGCAATTCTTGAGGGGGAGAAGAAGTGTGAATTTTTGCATGATTGATTGATATTTGAGAGTATATGGTCAAACGGCTCCTAACTCATGTAAGAACCGAGATTCTTCTTATCGGATCATCTTCACACTTTGTTTCTTCTAAGAGCCGTTGGTTGACATCTTCACACGGGCTGATATGATTAAATGACAAAGTGCTTCTAGTTGTTTGGGTGATTTCTTTGATGAACATCTTTCTGTTCTTGTTTGATTGGGAGGGATTTTAATTAAGGGGATTTTCTATTTACAAGTTAACAGGAATGCCTTTGGTGTGAAGAAGATGTTAACTGTCTATTTCCCCATTCGGACAATCTTGAAGAAGGTTGAGTCTATAGTCTAATCTACATTTTCTGCTACATGATTAGAAGACTAAAGACAAATTGCATTTGATGATCTAAAGACTTCTTCTTAATCTGGGCTGAGAAGAACACTTGAAAATCTTCGTCAGTTTAGGGGAGAGCACTAATTGGGGGAGATTGAAAAGCCAAAATTTAATCCCCAATTAGACTTGTTCGTATTCTTTAGCAATGATTCATTACTTGATTTTTGATGACACTCCTCCTACGCCTAGTGCTTCAATTAATAAGGATAACTGGGATTCATTGTTTGGGATTCATTGTTTTTCAAAGATATGTTTGATGAGTACTTCCAACCTCTAACGAATGTTGATCATCCAGCTTCTAAAGCTCATGCTCCGGTTTCTACTGACTCAACTAGTTCACCATCTAAGAAGTACTTCTCAGAACTCTCAAGAAACCTTATCTCCAGTTACTTCACAAGGCATTGATAATGACTATCATGATATTGTAGTTGCACTCTTGAATAATGATCCGCTCTTTGGTATTCCTTTGCCAAATCTTCACGGATTATTGTTCATGAATAATGATCCGCTCTTTGGTATTCCTTTGCCAAATCTTCACGGATTATTGTTCCTGTCATTGTGCACGCTATAAATCAACCACATGAACATTAAGGAAAAATGACTTCCTCATCCGCCAGAAGAAATTTTTAGTAAATCTTCCAGATCAGCTTCTACATGTATACCTTGAGGAAGAATGCATTGATGTTGAGGAATCATTTGCTCCGGTTCATTCATTCGGTCAATGTTCATCCGATTGTATGTTTATTCAAGTGTTGGACATTTGACACAAGTTGATTACTTCGAAGTTACTCTTTTATCACTTATTAGAGGTTGAAGTTGACATTCACAAAGGCGTGTTCTTATTTGATAACTTGCTCGGGCTTAAGAATTTGAGTTGAAGTCTTGGGTTATCTAGTTACCAGCAGTCGAGGTGGATGGTTGAAGACCTGAATAACTATCACTATTAGGAGTTACTTTGTTTTACTCAGTGTCACACGCATATGTCGGTGTGGATAATCACAAGAGGTGTTAATGTCTCATACTTTTCTTGAGTAGTGAGTACTTAGAAATTTGCTTGAAGCATAAATTCTCGACACCGTTCTTCCATTATTAAGTGCAAGCTTAAGATACAAATGTGGGAATTTGACTTCAGTTTCAAGTTTGGTATATCGGGTATTCTTCATCAGTGGTCACTTCAAATTGTCTACATATAGGTTGATAAAGATAGTCAGAGAGAGTTTCCGTTGGAGTTGATTCTCACAGGATTCATTTGGGCTATTTGAGTTCTTCTCACAAGATTTCGAGTTTATAGGTATATTATGTTTTTTGAATCGAGGTATCAAAACCGCAAGGGGAAAGAGACATATATCTAAAAGCAAAACGAGTACACATGATGAACTTAACACTTCTACCTGATTAACCGTAGAGAAACTCAGTGTTTAATTCTTAGCCTTTGGTGTATTATTCCAACTAATTGGAGGAAATGGTCTCTGGAGACTTTTGGTATGTGTTACTTTAGCGTTCAGTTAGAAGAAATGTGAAAAGAATATTTGGTTCGTGAGATGATATTGCATATCGACATCTTCTATATGATTTATGATAAAGTGCTTCCGGTTAGTGCTTCATGTACACAATGTAATGATGATTCTGATAAGATCGCAACGATCGGGGGAGATATATGTGTACATCAGGGTTGCAAAACATATTCACATGATCGTGCTTTATCAGTTATTCCGGAGTTGACATCCGCAGAGAAGATCAGTGATTCAACCAGTTACTGTGATGTCGTTGTCTCTACTCTGGTTGGGTACTTGTGTACATTATGGACTGATTGGTTATATGGAAGATATTTGGAATGCACTAGGTAAAATGAAGATGTTGATGTATTGTTCCCATGAATAGACAACTGGTCAATCTCAAAGAGTAATGTGTACATCGGAGACGCACAACAAGTTCATGTGATCGGTTCATCGTTATTCGGATTTGATAACCACGATATGATTTATGTTTCAACTTGTTACTTTGGTGTTCTCGTGTTCTTGGTGCGAGCTTCATTCAATGAGACTGTTTTCATTCATTTCTACTTCTTGGAAAATGGTCTTTATACTCAGTTTGTCGGTTTGAGGGGAAGCTACCAAAGATTCACTTGTTGAAGGCTCAAGTTCTTTCGACTATTCAAGAGCCTCGAATGCTTTGGTGGTGAAAGTTGAAGACATGATGACTTCTATCATCTACAAAGTGTTGAACGATTTCCTTATTTCGGTACTTGTATCATCATCCTCTTAAACTATTTCTCTATATCTGTAAATATTTATCAAAAACCAAATACAAAAATATAAAACCAACAAAAAGAAAATAGAAAAATATAAAATCTACAAAAGCCCATAAAAATCAGAAAATTGAAAAATACCAAAAATATTGTTTTCTCAAGACATGTCTTCTGGTATCGATAACATCTACGGTCTTAGAAATGTCATTCAATAATGGCACGGGAATTTAGATGAAATTCGAGCAGGAGGTGTAAATATTCCTTTCTAAACATGTCTCAAAAATGGCTTGCGTTATTTCGGTGTGACCGCGCTTAAATCATGGCTTGTTATTATTTCGATAGCAACCCGTTTTTCAAGAAAGGAAAGTCTTTGCACAAAACTTATTTTCAAAAATATCGTGCACTTATCCTAAAAACAAATTTGAGGAAAGTATGTCGAAGGATTGTTGTTCCTTCACAAATGTTTTTCCGTCTAAAATTCTTGAGAAAAAATTTGTTGTATTTCAAAATGGTGGAAAATGAGTTGCTTGAAAAATCAATCAGAATCAGAGTTTTCGTATAATTTGAAAACTCAATCAATGACTTCAGCACTTTTAAATCTTTTATAAAATGAGTCATTGATTGTGGGGGAGAATGTTTTCAAATCTATATCATCTAACAGACTTTCTTAATTATCCTATATGCTTAATTAAAAAATGATGTTAACCTACGTTGAAGGACTACGTGCATAGGATATGATTGTTAGGTTTAGATGATTAGAGTTTGATGAACACATTATTCCCATGCCTTTACATGATCTGATTGAGATGTTGCATTGACTTTTATTAGTCGATTGCTGTTTGGGTGATGTCGACCACCATATATCAATATGTGTGTTCACTAACGTATGCAGGTGTATTGGTATATAAGAATGTTCCCGATCCGGATCCCACAAATGATGATTGGATGCCGAAAGGAAAGGGTAACTATATCTTGGGTTGAATAATGAAGAAACGGAGCTTAATTGGACTTCTATGGAGTGTTGGCATGGAAAAATGCAACGTAAGAGGTCTCACTGCATCAGCAGATGGTTTTCTTCTAAGTGATTGAAGAAACAGAGCTTAATTTGACCTCAGTTGGCATTAAAATGCAACGTAAGAAGTCTCACTGCATCTGCAGACGGTTTTCTTCCAAGCCCTACAACAACATCAACAAAAGCAGCTTATGATTCTCTCCACCTAACGTATCTTGTGCAGGAAAAGTAGTGAATGATATCATTTTTAAACAATTTTTGAAAATATTGTTTTGCAAATGGAAAAATATTGTTTTGAAAATAAATTGGTCTTAATTTTGAAAATCACCGGACTTCTTTTATCAAAACCTATGTCACTCAATTATCGACTTCGGTCATCGATTGAGGGGAGAGTGATTTAAAATATAATATTTTCATACAATATTTCTTCATAAAAGTTCCAGTTTGTACATTAAAATGTGGTGATCTAAAGATTTAATGTTATGTCATGGTATGATTTTCTTTAAAACTCAAAGATCTGTCAAAATGAAATTCTTTCTGTTCTTGTTTGATTGTGAAATTGTTTTATTTTACTAAAAGATCTATTAAAACAATCATACCTGACACTAACAATCTTTAATGTCTTAAAACGGTCCTTATCTGTCATTTTTCAAAATTAAATCAAGCCACGTCTTTCCCCAAAATCTTTTGGGAGCACAAATCTCAAATGGTTTGAAATTTGTTGATCGGGGGAGAGATCGTGATTTAAATCTCAAATCTGTTTTAATGGAATTGGTTTTAGTCCTTCAAAGGCACTCCTGCCTCCATGTGTCAAACGATTTCAATATATATAATGCACATGTTGAGGGGGAGCATTTATCCAAATACAAGATGATCTTTTAAATCTGGCACATTTTCTCCCATGTTTTCTAAACCTTATTAAATCACGTGGGATCCAAAATCTCAAAGGGTTTGACATTTTTGATCGGGGGTGAATTTGTGATTTAATAATGAAATTTGATAAAAGGTGATTGTTTTGATTCAATTGTGCAGGCTGCTCTCTCATATGTGCTAAACCATTTCGAATCACGAAGCACATATTAAGGGGGAGCATTTTAAAAATGATCAAAACAATTAAGGTACAAAATGCATTCATATTATATCACAAGTACCTTGATTGTTTTTCCAAATGATTTTTCAATTGGTTTCAAAAAAGAATGAACTTTACCAAAAAGACCGACCATTTTACTTTATGTATGGAGTTATAAGGATGGTGAGGTTAGGTATTAGTTCCCACGATCCACCAGAACCGGAGGGATCTACCCAGGGACAATCCACTAGATAGTGTAGAGTCCTTAGGTATGATGAAAAAGGAAAAAAATGAGAAATGGGAAGAGTGCGGACTGAGACAGAGCTAGAACTGGAATAAACCCAACAAGGTTCTAGTAATAAAGTTTCGGTAAGCACTGAAGGGGTTGAAGAATGAAAAAGAAATGAAATGAGAAAAGGGTGAAAAGAAATAGCCATTCATTAATTCAACCTTAGGCGACACGGGTTCAATACATATGCATGGTGGTTACTAAGGTAACACTGGTATTGAAGACAAAACGTCATGGACCCAGTGACGCACTGCACTAAACTTCCCAAACTACTCAAGTTCCTCTTAAAAGGGCTTGTTTCATTCTCACGGGGAACCGACATTATCTATCGACTTTCTCTTAGAGATTGTTGATATTGAAGTAGGAGACCCTCTCCCTATTCTCTGGCATAGGAACCAAATGTGCACGATTGAGTCTAGAGCCAAGAGATCATCCACAATATCTCATTAGGACACTAAATTCTTGAAGACTTGCTGTTTCACACAATGTGGAAAGTAAGTATATATTAAGAGTTCTACGCATTATCCTTGTGGTATTGCCAGAACAACCGAGTGATATGAAAATATTCACGATGAAGATGGAAATCCTTCTAGAGCCAACATCAAACAAGCTCTTGGTGGGTGACATGTGAGATCTTTTCTAAAGATCAAGCTTGTGACAACTGGATAGAAACGATGGGGCGATTCATTCATGAATCAACCTTGGTCCAGGAAATGGATTGACGGAAGCTTTTGGAAAAACCGTTCGATGTGCAAATCTTTTCTTTTCTCTAGCACATTGAATGTGTATTCATATTTCAAATTCAAAAAGTATCTCTGATTGAAAAAAATACTTTTGGAAAAACTGTTCGATGTGCAAATTTCTTATTTTCTCTATCACGTCGAATGTGTACTCTTTTAAATGCAAAAAGTATTTTGATTGAAAATTGATCTTTCTCATAAAACCTTCGTCGTATTGCAAAACTCTTTCTTCTAAGCAATATACGATTGTTTTTCAATTCAAATTTTCATCAATCAGTGAATCTCAATTCGCTGGTTCACTCACTCCGTGTTGTCTTCTTTGAGATGTTCCGGTTTCAGAATGGCTAGAACAGCTGCGAAACCCTGTCAAGGAGATTCTGAGGAATCCTACCTGATCACATGCAGTACTTGTACTGATCAAAGGGGAACCATGGGCCGTGTACCTCAATTCAACGAAAGTGATCAAAGACACTTTCGTGTGTTTTATTGCTAACTGTCTTATGCAGGTACACCTCGATGATTGCAGCTAATCAGAATTGAGGAGTCAATCCAAAGCCGCATGCTCACATCATCCACACTTAATTGAAGAAATCATGACTTGTGCATATCTACAGAACCTGGCTCTGATATTCTAATACTATGTTTCCGCTACGCTGCTGCAAATATCATGAGCCAGTAAAGCTTCCGCTACTCTGATGAAAAGATGTCATGATCCAAAAGTGTGAGCATGTCGTTCCGAAAGTCACAACAACACATGATGGCAACACAATAAAGGGTGATCCAGAGATTTACTGTGGCTGATGATCTCAAAGAAAGCTCAAAGATCATCAAAGATGTGGATAAGTTCAAAGACCTCCACTTAAAGTACAAATCAATGCGGACTTTAAAGAATCACTGCTAAAGCACAAAGATGCAGATGTTGAAGAATTAATGTCTACGAGCTCAAGACTGAAGATTAAATAGAATGCTAGGATTCGAAATGTAAAACATGGGGTGACCTCCCTTAGGAGGAGATTTTTAGGAATTAGAAATTCCATAGTGAAGAGTCGGTCACCCCAAATATAATCTAGCATAAGTTAGCTCGTAGACATATCATTATTTACTGTTTTATTAGTTAGTTATTTAGTTTAGAGCAACACCGTGGAGGAAGGACGGGTCTTTACCCACTATATGCTTGATCCACAGTCCGAAGGAGGACGTTTAGTTTGTAACTATAAATACCCTCTACCTCCCAAGGTAGAGGGTTGGACCTTTCACTCAATCTAACCTTCTTTCTTTTGTTTTACTTTCTGTCTCTAGAAAGGCTCCCATCTCTACTTTCTTTCTCTAAACTCTTACATAATTCGAACCATATATTGTTATGTGATGTGTTTGTGAAATCCAATATGTTACATACGGCGTAACCTTATTGATGGTTACGCCGTAGTCTTCAATATACTTGATTACTCCGTAGTTGATGGAATAGTTACGGCGTAGTTATCAGCGGCGTGGAACCTCATTTGACCTAATATAGTTACGTCGTAACCTTGGGAAGAGTTACGCCGTAACCTTCTGATAAGTTGGTTTAATGAGTCACGCAATAGTTACGGCGTAATGTGAGAGATGAGTTACGCTGTAACATCTTCAAAGTAGCATACTGTGATAAATCTTTAGATATTTCTCTAGTTCCACGTCTCTTTAGCTCCAATGCTCGTAATTTACCTGAAAGTGGAAAACAATGGAAAACAAGCGTAAATCCATATAAATGATATAAATTACAAGCATTATTGGGGGAAATTGACACTTAATAATCAGGACTATTTGATGTTATCAAATATCCCCCCACTTGAACTCTACTTGCCCTCAAGTAGACCTTATTAGAAAGATTTCTAAAAAGATATCTCCCATAACCTGGAAAATGTAAGTTTACAAATCCCTTATGTTAGAATAAAAAAAAGCCGAACACCTCACGAAAGGGGAACAAAACAGTCAAATCTCTCAAGTATTCTATGTGTCAATTTCGGGGTGATCACTCAATCGCACAGTCATAGAATGTATTCTATCATAAGCTTGGCGGTTACACAAATCTCCACTACTAGAGTTAAGGGCTAAACAATTTCTCGAAGGCAATATGTGTAGACACGACAAAGGTTAAGGGATGATTCGTCATTACTAACATGTCATGGCTAAGTGGACAAAATCAATGATACATGACCAAATCCATGGCCAAGACACCAAAGATTGCTGGCTGCATCACCTAGACACGCTTCATGACTAAAGGGTAGGATAAGACATGGGATATATAAATGGTGTAAAATAAAAAACAAGCAGGTAGTCTAAATCTATAACCAAGTAATCACCACTTACCGTCCGCCCAAAATTCAAGCTTTGAAGTCAGGAAAACGGATCATGAAATATAAGGTAGATGTGTCATTAGAGGACGTCGTGATGGGTACACTACCTTTTCTCCAACTGTTGGCATAACTACCAACTCCAATCTTCAAATGTGACCGAGGTGGCCTCCTCGATACTAAATCTATAAAGCTCATAACACAGTGCTTATAACATTGCACTTTACAGTAACTAAATCATAACAACTTTTTTTTTCAACATTACAATAATAACTAAACATAAAATCCCCCCACTTGAGATGAACAATGGGAATTTGGGGGGTCTTCAATGATCTTCAGGAATGTTTTCGATGAAAGCGTGATTTCCAAACATTTCCACTCGAAACTTGAACTTAGGCAAATGATGACTTGCCAATAACAAATAAAGACTATAAGGTAGGCTAAGGTGTATAGGTGTATTGAAACAATATATTGGGTAAACAAAATGATAGGAATGGCTCAGAAGGGTGTATCTAGGGGTATCTTGCACTAAAGGTGAGTGCAACAAAAGGGTTTCACATAGGGGTCGAGAAGTCGAGGTGACTAATCGATAGACACACAATGGTAGGCTGTTTGGGTGATAATCCTATAATATTGCCTTCTAAAACTGAAAAGTCCAAATACATCGAGCTAACTCAACATACCTCGTCTATGGTCTCGAAATGATGCAAAGGCCAAGTTCTAAAGTTTACAAGCTACCGGCACACTCATAATTTGGTGGATTTGGGGTAAAATATTGGAAACGGATAAGGCTAAGCTCACCATAATATATCAAGGGTTGTATGTGCTCGGCTAAGGTCTACTCTAGTTAGGTTAAGAAAAACATGTCAAAATTTTAAAAATGATGTCAAAATTTTAAAAATGGCATAATTTTTCAAAATAATCTAGAAATACGAGGGCAAAGTAATGTTCAAGAGATAATTCTACTCCCGTCCCCCCACTTGAATTGTACAAAGTCCCTTTTGTACTAAACATTAAATAAAGGTGAAGAGAAAAGTAGAATTAGAGCGAGAACTTCCCTGAAATTTGCTCCATAAAGAAAGAAGGCCTACGAAAAAGAGAGGTGCCTTCGTGTATGCATCCATGAGAAAACTTAATTCCCTTAAATCACACTACTGACAAGCATAATTCTAAAAAGAAAAAATGTAAAATGAAAAATGAAAAACAAACCTAACTCACTTTCGTAGGAATCACGGTTGCATTTAGCATATGCAACAGGCCTTTTAAACCACTTGGTGTCCCAAGTGGATGAATGAAGTCTCTTGAGGGTTTACAGGGAACACACCCACAAAGTTCATACAAGGTAATTGTGTTTTAAAATGAAAGAATTAAAGCAGAGGAAGGTTACGTCGTAACTCTTTTGAGGGAGTTACGTCGTAACTGGCAAAACCTGACATAAGCTGCAAAGTGAGTGGGTACAGCGTAACCACAGAGATGGTATTACGCCGTAATGATTAATGCGTCAAGAATTCTGCTGCAAAAGGTTGGTTATGGCGTAATCACATAAATGAGTTACGCCGTAACTATTGTAAGATCAGGAAACTGCAGCAGCAATTACTTCCTTGTTTCCTGCAAAAATGGTTAAAAACACAAAACCCAGCTATACTAATAAAATGGAAAAGAAAAGATAGGCATGGGGTACCTCCCACGAAGCACTTGTTTTTGTTCAAGTCACGAGCTTGACTCCACCCTTATTTACTAAGTAAGAGGGTGTTTCTCCCTTCACTTGAAACTAAGTGTGGGTGAAAATAGAGATAAACACCATGAGGGTGTGAAATTACTAGAGGATGGGGAAATGATGGATAATGATCATACCTTAAAGGAGATGCCATTACCCTCCTTACCTTACCCCGTTTTAGTCGATGAACTCGATGAATTGTTCACCTCGTGATGTGGCTGATTAATTGACTCATATGACTCCTTGTTAATCACTGAAGTGTTCAAAATCATGTCCTCAATTTCCTTTGCAAGATAAACTAAAATTGGTTCAGTAGCCAGAGCTATATAACCATCATCGGGTGATGTGACGGGTTGCACGATTTCATCGATAATCTCAGCACTCTGAATAGAAAAACAAGCAAGATTGTTAGGAATAAAAGAAATGCTAGAAGTCATACCGTTTTGTGTTGTGGTTGATTCCTCATCTTGTGGAACTTCATCACCCTCTAAGCTCTTTGCTTCCATCTCTTTAATTGAGCATTGCTTGTTTCTTCTTTTCTCGCAATCTTCAAACGTCCTGGAAATCGGATAGGTGGTACATAAGGTCTGATATCAGGTAAATCACGAGGAATCGGCTCCTTGCTGACTTGTTTCATCTTTCCCACCATTGCTTTGATAGATCCAACCGATTTCTTTTTACTTTCCAGGACCTTTTGGTTTAATCCTTCAAGCTTAGCTTCCAAGCTTTTCCTCTTATCGTCAAGCTTCTTTAAATTAAAGTCTGCGCCCTCCTTGAATTTCCTAATCCATTCGTCATTCGAGTCGTGCATCCTTTTTAAATTATCCGAGAATTTATTGACGGCTTCCTCCAATGACTAAATATACCTGACCTGCTCATATGCTTTGCTTTCTTCATGGAGGGAATGAACATCTTCCTTAACCATCTTCATATCTCATCCGAGCTTATCAATTCCTTTGGTGATATCACCAAAATTTTCCAAGCTATTGCAATTAGTGGCCTAAGTGGTAGCTTCATCGTACCATTTTCGTGAATGGTCAGCCATATTTTGAATTGATGTAAGGGCTTGTTCCGGAGGCATCATAGGGATCGGCCCTTGAGAGTCGAGAATTTGGCGGGAAGGGATGTTTAACCCGTTGTAGAAAATAAGGACTTTTTGATAGTTGTTGAGATCATGCATCGAGCAATTGTATAGAAGGTCATTAAATTTTTCCCAAGCTGCATCTAACGTTTCATCCATCTCTTGCCTGAAAATCCTTATCTCTTCTATCTTTTTGGCAATCTTCGAAGGAGGACAATATTTTCGAATAAATGCATTTTTAAGAAGATACCATGTATTGATCGGCCCTGCTAGAATTCTGTCAAACCATCTTTTGGGTGCTCCAGTGAGTGTAATAGGAAATATCCTAAGCATAAGAGCATCATAAGTGATTCCCGGAACATGAAAAAGATCGGCTATCTCCAAAACTCTTCGTACATGTAAGTGGGCATCATCATTATCAGTCCCCGCAAAAAGCTTTTTTCTCAGTTCCCTCATGAACTGACAGCGGATTTCAAACTGGACATCAACTCCAATCGCCGGTCTTATGAGCCCCGGCCCTTGTTCTTCTCTTGTCAACGTCAAATATTCCTCAAGGGTGAGGTCATCAATGTTAACAACTTCCATAGTACCTGAAAACTTGAAATATGATCGTGAGAAAAGTTTAAAACTAAATGAAAGACTTAATATTAATCCTAATATAACTCCCCGGCAGCGGCGCCAAAAATTTGATGCAGGTTTTACTGATCAGGTCTTAATATTTACAATGTCTCGTTATACCTATGGTCTACCCTAGTGCACTAACAGGCAGTGTACCCGGTCGTGTGTATGTAGTAATCGGTAAAGCCGAGGTCCTCCCAAGAGCTATGTGTGTTGGATTATTACTAATTCTAGGTGTCACATATTAATAATGGTTTCGATAGGGATTTAATTAATTAAACTACTAATACAGAATAAAATAGAACAAAAGTAAATAAATGATAAAGGGAAATCAATAGAGGAGAGTGCTGCTAACCTAGTTAATCCTCCTAGATAGTTATTTCTACGTCTACTTACTTCCAATTACTTTAGGTGGGGTCAAAGTCGAGAGGACAGCATTTGGGCAATTCGCCCTAACCTATCAGCAAAGATGCCACCACAGGAGAAGTCAGGTGTCCCCTCATAAGTCCTGTTGTTCCTGGTCCCATAAGCCAAGTCATTAAGTACCGCTACATGCTAAATTTATAATAGTGAATCCCCGGCCGTTAGGAACATAGACACGCGCCCCCTAATTCTTAAGTCCATCCAAACGATAGGTGATCATTTGGTCAAATCGTACAAGTAGAAAGGGTCGTCAGTTGGTCATATCTTACCCTTCCCGTCTCAGTCCACTCACCTAGGGTCAGTTGGTCATATCTCCTAGGCAATTGGCCTCTACCGCCATTCAAAACTACCGAACCAAGGGTGGCTACCAATAAATTATGCATGCATACACTTAGAAATAATTGTACGGAAGTAAAATAAACGCAAACAAAAAAATTAAGGAATCATAACTAGTCCATCACCAAGAGGTGCTTAGCCGCTCATATTAATCATGCAAACCAATTCAATATTCAAAGGTACGAAATACATGAATTGAAAGTAAAAGAAATATAAAATCCTAATGCTTATCATAGGGGAGTGATTTCTCCGTTGGAGACAGCTCCGTATGCTCCTCTAGACCTTCCTTGAGCTTTTTCCCATGTTCTCTGAGTGTTGTGTGTAGAATGGGATGATTTGCCCTAATCGCCCCCTTTGAAAGGGAGGAGAAGAGATGATATGAAATGCTGGTAATCATAGGGTATTTATAGGCCAGATCTGGGTTACGGCGTAACTAATATAAGAGTTACGCCGTAACCATCAATTCCTTCATATTTTGGACTAGATCTGCTAGTTACGGCGTAAACTTATTGATGGTTATGCCGTAGTTTTCAATATACTTGGTTACGCCGTAGTTGATGGAATAGTTACGGCGCCGTAACTTCTGATAAGTTGGTTTTCTGAGTCACGCAATAGTTACGGCGTAATATGAGAGATGAGTTACGCCGTAAAATCTTCAAAGTAGCATACTATGATAAATCTTTAGATATTTCTCCGGTTCCGCGTCTCTTTAGCTCCAATGCTCGTAATTTACCTGAATGTGGAAAACAATGGAAAACAAGCGTAAATTCATATAAATGATATAGATTACAAGAATTATTGGTGGAAATTGACACTTAATAATCAGGGCTATTTGTTGTTATCACTAATATATAAAAAAAATTTATGGTATAAATAGTGAAAGTGAATAGTAAATTCGAAAATGAAAAGCAACCTGAAAATGCGGGTGATTACAGTCTTCCCCCGTTAGAGAAATCACCTCCTCGTGATTTAATTGTTACTTGATGGTGATGATCCTTCAAAAAGGTGAGGGTACTTCCGACGCATTTGGTCTTCTCGTTCCCATGTATATTCTGGACCACGTTGGGAGTTCTAGCCAACTTTGAAAATTGGTATTCGACTCTGTTTCAGTTGTTTGGTCTTCTCGTTCCCACCTCCATAGGTTGTTCAATGAATTGTAGATCATTGCCGAGTTTGAGTTCATCGAGTGGAATAACAAGCGATTCGCCGGATAAACATTTCTTTAGGTTAGACACATGAAAAGTGGGATGTACATTACTGAGTTCTGGTGGAAATTCAAGTTTGTATGCCACTGGACCAACCCTAGCTAGGATTTTGAATGGACCTATGTATCTTGGGTTTAGCTTTCCAGGTTTACCGAATCGTATGACACCTTTCCAAGGTGAGACTTTTAGTATAACCTTGTCTCCAACTTGGAATTCGAAAGGTTTGCGTCGTATATCAGCATAACTCTTTTCTCTATCTCTTGCTTTTTGTAAATGATTTTTGACTTGTATGATTTTCTCTGTTGTCTCACGAATAATTTCTGGAGCAGTGAGTTGAACATCTCCCACTTCGGCCCAGCAGACAAGCGATCGGCACTTTCGACCGTAAAGTGCTTCAAAGGGTGCTGCCTTGATACTTGCGTGATAACTGTTATTGTAGGAGAATTCGACTAATGGTAAATGGTTATCCCATCCTTTTCCAAAGTCAATTATACAAGCTCGAAGCATGTCTTCCAGCGTTTGAATGGTTCGTTCACTCTGACCATCAGTTTGAGGATGATACATTGTGCTCATGTCTAGGTTTTTTCGAAGGCGTCTTGGAGTGATTGCCAGAAGTCTGAGGTAAATCTACCATCTCGGTCAGATATGATAGAGATTGGTGCACCGTGTTTTGACATTATTTCTTTGATCTAATGTCGAGTCAACGGATACATCTTGTAAGTCTCTTTGATTGGTAGAAAGTGTGCGGACTTTGTGAGACGATCCACTATGACCAGATGGAGTCATAACCATTGGATGTATTTGGGATTTTAGTGATACAATCCATTGTGATTCGTTCCCTTTTCCATATCAGAATCTCCGGTTTTTGTAAGAGACCGGATGGTTTTTGGTGTTCGGCCTTCACTTTGGAACAAGTAAGGTATTTACTGACGTAGGTGGCAATGTCGGCTTTCATGTTTGGCCACCAGTAGAGTAGTTTTAGATCATGATACATCTTATCAGATCCTGGATGTACGGAAATTTAGATTTGTGGGATTCAAGAATGATTAAGTCTCGTAGGCCACCATAAAGTGGTAACCAACTTCGTCCTTGGATTCATAAAGTTCCATCGGAACGGGTTTCAAATTTCTTCTGTATCATGCCGTCCAATTTCTCCTTCTCAATGTCTTGTTGTTTCACCGCTTCGTCTCGAGCGTTGAGTATTTGAGTTGGGAAATTTGAATTGATGGTTAGGACTAAAGCTCAAACTCGTAGAGGTTTAACCCTTTCCTTCTGGATCAGGGCATCTGCTACTACGTTGGCTTTCCCGAATGATAGCGAATGTCGCAATCATAGTCACTCAGCAGTTCCAACCATCGTCGTTGCCTCATGTTTAATTCCTTTTGATCAAGAATGCGTTGGAGAATTTTGTGGTCGGTAAACACAGTACATCAAGTACCATATTGATAATGTCTCCAGATTTTTAGTGCAAAGACTACTGCTCCTAACTCCAAATCATGAGTATTGTAGTTTTCTTCATGTTTCTTGAGTTGTCGTGAAGCATAAGCCATGAACTTTTCTCGTTGCATGAGTACGGCTCCTAATCCTTGGTGTGAAGCATCGCAATAGACTACAAAATCTTCGATCCCATCTGGCAATGCTAGAATAGCGGCACTACAAAATTTTTGTTTTTGGATTTGGAAAGCTTCTTCTTTATCTTCGCTCCAGATGTACTTTTTGTTTTTCTGAGTTAGCATAGTCAAAGGTTTGGCTATTGAGGAAAATTCCTCAATAAACCATCGATAATAACCAGCCAAACTTAGAAATTGATGAATTTCCGTAGGTGTTGTAGGTGTTGGCCAATCCTTGATAGCCTCAATTTTAGCGGGATCAACATGCAAACCTGTGCTATTGATAACATGCCCAAGGAATTGTACTGACTGAATACAGAATTCCCATTTAGAGAATTTTGCGTACAACTTCTCTTTCTTAAGCAAATCTAAAATCGTCCTCAGATGATCTTTATGTTCTTCTTCGCTTTTAGAGTCTATGAGAATATCATCGATGAATACGATCACGAACTTGTCCAAGTATGGCTTACACACCCCGATTCATGAGATCCATGAATACTGCTGGTGCATTCGTTAAGCCAAACGGCATTACTTGGAACTCGTGATGACCATAGCGAGTTCCAAAGGCAGTTTTTGGAATGTCTTCCTCTCGAACCTTAACTTGATGGTAACCCGATCGAAGGTCTATTTTTGAGTAATAGGTCGAACCTTGTAGTTGGTCGAATAGATCGTCGATTCTTGGCAAAGGGTATCGGTTCTTTATGGTTAATTTTTTTAGCTCACGATAGTCGATACACATTCGTAACGATCCATCTTTCTTTTTCACGAACAAGGTGGGAGCTTCCCAAGGTGAGGAACTAGGTTGGATAAACCCCTTGTCCGAAAGTTCTTGTAGTTGATTGGCCAGTTCTTGCATCTCGGATAGCGCTAGTCTGTAGGGTGCGCGGGCCACTGGCGCCGCTCCTAGCACTAAATCAATTTGAAACTCTACTTGGTGTGATGGTGGAAGTCCGGGTAAGTCTTCAGGGAAGACTTCAGGAAATTCACGAGCGATAGGAACGTCTTCACGTCGTTTTTCTTTGGATTCCTTCTCGGTAACATGGGATAGAAATGCGTAACATCCTTTCTCAATGTACTTCATGGTTTTCATACATGAGATGATGTTTAAGCGAGTTCCACTTTGATCACCACGGATGACCAAAGTTTCATTGTTACAAGGAATGTGAACAACTTTTTCGCCACAGATGATGTTGGCTCGATGTTTTGACAACCAATCCATGCCAATAACAATATCGAAAATTCTAAGTTCAATTGGCATGAGGTTGTTGCTGAATGGATGATCTAAAAGGTTGAGGGTACAATTTGGGAGTATAATATTGATCTAAATGGATGATCCAAGTTCAATACTTTAGTGAGTATCTATAGTGGTTGGTGCAATATTAAGTAAAGGTGCAATTGTGGAAGATATAAAGCTCATATCAGCACCGGAATCGAATAACACCTTAACAAGATGGTTATTGAGTGAAAACGTACCCATGACTACGTTCCGGTCTTGTTAAGGTTCACCGTTGCCCATAACATAGGCTCTACCACGAGCATCTCCACCTTGTTGGCCACGGTTTTGAGGATAATTGGTCTTGACATGTCCTTTTTCCCCACACCCGAAACATGTATTGCTTCTACAGTCTTTAGCAAGATGCCCTGGTTTTTGACACTTGTGGCACCTGGCTAAGCAAGGACCCATATGATGATAGTTGCATTTATTGCATTGTGGGTAGGTTCCACCATAATTGCCTCCAACTGGTGCTGCAACATAAGCCGTTGTGGCTTCTTGTCTTTTGTTTTGTTGTTGATGGTGTTGGGTGTTGCGGTTTTGGTTTTTGGAAGTGTTTCTTTGGTTGTTATCCCATTGTCGTTTGTTGTTGTTGTTTCGGTTGTTATTGTTGTTGGAATTGTTGTTGTTATTACGGTAGTTGGTGTTGTTGGCGGTAGTGTTGTTATTGAGATTCTGTCTCTAGATAGCTCCTGCTCGAACCACTTGATCCATGAGACTTCGAGACATTCGCATAGCATCATCAAGTGACTTTTGATCAAACGAAGTCACGTTTCCCTGGATGATAGGCGTAAGTCCCCAGATATATCTCTCTAACAGCTTTTCTGTTTTCGGAACCATTGATGGACATAGTATCGCCAATTCTTGAAATCGGCGGTTGTAAGTTGCGATGTCAACACCTTTGAGAACATGGTTCCAGAACTCCACTTCCAACTTCTGTATTTCACTACGAAGGCAATACTCCTTGATCATTAAAACCTTTAGAGCAACCAAAGAGATTTTATAAGTAGTCATGATGCCTATTGGTTGAGCAACTGCATTCCACCATGATAATGCCTGATCCAGTGTACAAGTGGCATATTGAACTTTGTCACTTTCAGCGCATTTGCTAATTGAGAACACAGACTCCATTCTTTCAAACTAGCGAGTTAAACCTACGGCTCCTTCTAAACCCTTGAAATCTGTGGGTTTGGAACTCATAAATTCTTTGTATGAGCAACCTCTAGTTGCTGGATCAGTAGTTATCACTGGAGGGCTAGTTGGTCCTCCACCAGCTATGGCAAGTCTAGCAGCTTCAGCGGCTATGGTAGTTTCAGCGGCAGCAGCAGCTTCAGCGGCTGCGGCGGCTTCAGCGGCAATGGAGGCTTCAGCTGCAGTGGTGGTTACAGCGGTAGCGGCAGCGGATTCTTGCGGCGGCGGCGGCAGCGACGGCTTCCGAGCTATGGCTGCTCGTTCAACGATAATTGCTGCATTCACTCGGGTAGTAATCATTCGCTCAATGGCAGTTGGAGTCATTGGTTGAGGTGCTTTCACTTTCTTTGGCGCCATGATTCTATTAATTATATAAAAGATATATCGTGAGTTAAAAAAAGATCATGATTTTTTGTGGGAAACGTTAGAAATAATAAAGTTGGAGGTTTAAACCATAACACATGATAGCATAAAACAAGCATTTTTATTCATATAACGTTGATTGATTTACAAAATCAAAACTTATTACAAGCTTATTCAAAATTTACTAACTGATACTCTCAGTTTAGTAATTACAATGTTTTACTACTGCTAACTATTACATGGATTACATAGAGTTTTCTAACTGTGTCTAAACAGTTTAGATTACAAAAGGTTACTATTAATGCTAATCTATTTCGAGCTTGATGGTTCTTGCGGTGGTCGAGAATCCCCTTTAATAGTAAGAACATCAATACTATCAATGTCCATCTGACACATATCGGGGTGTGTGTTTGCAATTCATGATCGTACTTGGTATAACTCTCTCTCTAGCCTATTTTGATCAATCCTTGTAAAGTCGTTACTAATTTTAGCAGATGTTAATTGATGTTTGAGTCTTTTGATTTCTATGTTGTGTCTCTTTTCTCTTCGTTCTTCGACATTGCTCTCTTCTAGGATAAATATATCGAGGCGCTTGCGGGCTCTTTCAGCCTCAGCTTGAGCTTTAGTAGTTTATGTTCTAAGTATTTTCATTTCTTGTGATAGGGTTTCGGTAATGCCTTGCAGTTCGGTGCATTTTCGTTTAAGCCAATACAAGTCGTATTTAGGAGAGGGTTTCATGGCCATTGCCGAGGAGGTCCCACCATCCTCATAAGTGGAGGTTGGTCCTTAAGTAGGAGTAGTAAGATTAGGTTCGGAAGAGGTTTCCGATGCAGGAGGTGGTGATAATGGTATTATATCATATGCATAGTCCACCTCTTCAACTTTCTCGGGTTCAATCTAATCTTGAACATTATACTCGGGAGAATCTGGTACAATCGGATCCTCTTCTTCTTCGTCGGCCAAATCTTCATATGGTTCATCATCGTAATCGACGGCATCAAGGTAGTAATCATTGATATCGGGAAAATCAAGTTCCGGAATAGTTGGAATGTTTGGAAATTGTTCGGGTGATGCCGGAACGTAATCTGGAGATGCAGGTACAGACATAGTGTCAACAAAAAGGATATGATGTCAAAATAAACTCAATGTTTATAAAAAAATGTTCAAAATGTGCCAAGTGTGTATATATCAATATACTAATATGTTAGTGTTATTATAACATGTCTTAAAATTCCATAATCGTCTAGAGGATGGAAGGCACGGAGAACGGAAGGCTATAAAATATTTTTGTTTGTAAAAGTAGTTATAGTTTAAGTCTCAATTTAGACTCGTTTCTCTAAAACCATGGCTCTGATACCAATCTGTAACACCCCCTATTTCATGATATGCAGTGGTACTCAAACTAGGTGTTACTCGATGGCACAACAGTCATAATAATAGAAAACGATCTCTAAAGGAGTCGTTTTAAAAAGGATTTATCATTCAAATATAACAGAGTTTACAAAATAGTTCCCAGTTGGTTCCATTGTTTACAAAATACATCAATATAAAGTCTTTGATGTTTTGTGAATGATAAAATATTTATAGCCTTCTTGATCTTGTCCTTACCCTTCCGTGCCAGTTTCTGAGATTATGAACCTGAAATACATGCTTAAAACTATCAACACAAAGGTTGAGTGAAATTCATTGAGTATGTTTGATGGTTGAACACATTATGTTGGTAGTGTGAGCTATAGACTCACACCAATGGTTTGAAAAAAAAACAGTTATTATTAGACTAAGCATCATGCTACCAAGGCATTAACGTGTTCCAAAATAAATTGGTGAAATTGTTGGTACCAGCCTTAATAGGTAAAATTGCCATTTTTACCTAATGTTACTCAAATATAGTGCGTTTATTTGCCTTTAACTAGGCCAACACAAACGGGGATTCATGAATCCCAATAGATCTATTCACAATACTCGTGCTCACTCTCTCCAGTGATTAATGGTTCATGATTTAGGGACTTATGTTTGGCAAATGCGGTAACTTAGTGCTAATAAAACAATCAGATAAGCATACAGTTTGAAAGCAATGTGTTCGGTTTAAAATGAAGCATGTATTTCCCCCAATGGTTTGTAAAACAATTAAGTAATAGAAAGTGCACCTATGAACTCACCTAGAGTTAATGATGTTAAGTACTTTAACGGATGTGATGGATAAATCGGCAAACTTCTACGTGCAACCTAAAAATGGAATGTGCGACTTAGGTTGGGAATAATGTTTAGGAAAAACATAAACCATCCTATATATGTCTCTATGTTGATCATGATGTAGTCATTTTTATTTTGATGTTTATAGTAACAGTTTTAATATGTGAAAACGTATTTAGTTTATAGATATCGTACTACCGTTCGGGCCATCATAAATCAGAGGTCATATAGTAAACGTTCGAGGAGCTAGGACACTTTAAATCGTAAATCCAACAACTCGTCGATACGTTTTACCCAAATGAAACCCCTCACATAAAGCTCCCTAGTATTGTAGCACTTAGTAGATAAAATATATGTTTTGAGTGGAGATTATCATATTATAAAGTTTTATTATGTTTTTAATAAACATCTAGTTTTTACAAGTTCTCCTAGTTTACTAGTGATCACAATTTATTAATATAGTCAAGAACGAAATTTTAGTAAAAATTCAATATGTAACTAGTCTTGAAAATGACATGGTTTTTATATTTTTAACTTGTAAAAATCCAATTTTTGCTGATAAAAACTGTTTTATAAATATTGGGCAGTAAATTATCTCATTTGGTCTTTTTAGGCCGACTTCTCAAACTATAGCTGCAAAACATCGTTCCTGACAACTTTCGTGTTTTAAGTTTTTGATGATTCGGACCAGAAGTACCACTTATTTTAAGACAGAGTCAGCAGTAAGCAATTTGGTCATTTCTAGGGTTTGTTAACTTCTTTTTACCATAACTTTTGACTCGTTTGTCCGTTTCGGGTGATTCAATTTGCTATTTTTACCTTTTTATTTTGTCTATAGTAATATTTAAGTTACCAAGTCCATATATAGTTGTTTTAAATGGCTTCAAATATGTAGAATATGACTAGTTTATTAGTTTGTTACTTTTATGACAATATGTGAATTAAAACATATGTTTGAGTATATGCACATCATGAATCAACATATTAACCATATATATAGCATGTATTTGACAAGATTAGTAATAATAAACATGAGACAATGGAGTGGTGGTGGTGATGGGTTGCTTACAACTTTTGGCTTTCTAAAGAAAGGAGTAACTAGTAAGGATAAGGACTTTGATTGATCAAGCTTTCCACACTTTGGTACCCTTCTACACTTCTTGTAACTTTGAAGGATTGGTGATGAAGTATTAAGTGACTTGATTGGATTTAAACTCAAGAAGATCACTTAAACTTGCTAGAGATTTGATGTAGTAACTTGTTACTTGCAACCTTCTTAGCATCAACTTGGAGTCATGAATCAAAGTATGGAATGTATGTTGGTGTTATGATAATAACGACCAAGGAGGGGGGAGGATGAGGGATTTATGAAGTTTTTCTTTTGCTATTTATAGGAGGGAAGGTTTGGTTAACCATGTATTAGGTTAAATCTTAACTATGGTTAAGTTAAAGACACTTGTATGTGTTTACATGCAAAGTGGCTAAGATGAAGCCACCACTATGGTGACTCACCCATAAAGGGAGGTCACATAGGTTGAGTGGGTTAAGATATTATGTCTTGATAATATCTTGATTTTATGATGTGTTTTGGTTCCGTTAAATGCCATCCGTAATTTGTTAAGTCATAAAACGTAAAACCGGGTATTGTAAAAATACAAAATTTGCAGGAATGATGAGACTCGTAATTATACTCCATATAAAAACATAAAATGAGTGATAAGTCTCATTGGGTGCTAAAACATTGTGTAAAGCTGGAAACGCGAGTAAAAATCGCGTAATTCGCGTAAAACGCAGAACTGGAAAACGTAAAATTCCAAAATTTGTGGAATTGTCGTAAAATGGTAGAATTACGTATTTCTAATGTTTATAGTGATTTATGGATACATTGGGATGCCCGAATTACCTTTAAACCGTAAAGTAATTCTCAGTCACGATTTTTTTAAATTGGTTCTCAATGGATTCAACGTACGTCGTCAGGACGAATTATCGAGGTTTATTTATCTTGTCATGATAGTAAAATAATATATAAAAAAATTTACGGTATAAATAGTAAAAGTGAATAGTAAATATGAAAAGTAACCTGAAAGTGCGGGTGATTACAGTTCACATCTTCAAGGTAGTTATTAGAGTTAGTTGTCACCTAAAAGCTTACAATGGAGCTCTTTAACTATACAACGTAACCGTGTCTTGTGGGGAATTGTCTATCAGGAGTCGATCAATTCAAATGTGCACGCTCTACTCTCACTGTGTAGACTTAAGTCAAAACTCATAAGCACATGTGGAGGGGAGTATTTATAAAAATACAAAACTCTCAAAGTGTTTCAAAACATGTTTCTATTCATAAACGCTTTGAGAGATTTTTCAAGTGAATGGTTTTATGGAAAACATAGGATAGTCATGGAGTTATAAGGTGACTAAGTTTAGGAATAAACGTCCTATGATCTGCCAGAGCAGGAGGGATCTACCCAAGGACATCGCCAATAGTTATAATTTACAAGTCCTTAGGTATGATTGAAAAAAAAGAAAGAATATGAGAAATGGAGAAAGAATGGGTTGAAGAATTAAAAAGAAAAGTTAAAGAAAAGTGTGAAAAGAAATAGCCCTCTATATGATTCAACTTAGGGCAAACACCGGGTTCAACTCATATGATACTATTGTCACAAATATGACACCGGTATTAAAGACAAAGTCGTCATGGACCCAGTGACGCACTACACTAAACCTGCTAAGCCACTCAAGTTCTCTCAAAAGAGCTTATTTAATTATCACAGGAAACCCTACATAATCTATCGACTTTCTCTTAGAGATTGTTGGTATTGAAGAAGGAGACCCTCTCCCTAGTCTCCGCATAGGAAACCAAAGCGCACTAATCGAGTCTAGAGTTATGAGATTTAATAAAATATCTCTTAGGAACACTTGTTGTTCAACAATAAGGACACAAGTGACACATTCTAGAGTCCTCCACAGATCTTAGCAATATGTCGAGAACATTTATGAGGGAACTCACAATTGTGATCCTCAAAGATTGAATGGAAACTCCTGCCAGGGTCAAAATCAAACAACCCTGACAGCAGGTCACTTAGGTAATCCCTTGTGGGTTAAGCTTACTGTGTCTAAAACAGTCTACAGTCATAAGGTGATGCTTCGGTGTACCTCAACGACTTACCTGAATTGTAGATATACTTCGGTATATCATGTTAGCCTACTTGAGGGCCTCCAGTTCAGGAACAACCTTTGTAAAAATTAGATATGTGTTTTCATACTATGTTGTTAACACCCTCGACATTCGAACTTGTAAGTGCTGGAAATCTCGCTAAGGAAATTCCTATCATGAATTGAAACCTGAAGATGTAGGTCATTACTTGAACATTCAATGTAATGCCAACTATTCCTAATGGGATTTGGACGGCTGATTCGCCCGACCAAGGTGAATAGAATCAAGAAATTCATCAGTAAAACAATGTAGTGGTCAATTCTTTAAGAAAATTCCATCGTGATCGATTCGTATTTTTCATTAACTCATTTATGCAGGTACTGATGATTGTTCTTTGGAGGAAAGACCGCACCATCTCCCCATGATCGTACCAAAAACATCACGCATGAAAGTTCTCATCAAATCAAAGGCAACACAAAGTTAATAAATGATTCTTTGTCAAAATCAAAGAATCTACAAATTTTAAAGACTCGAGAACTTCATCAAATTGGAAAGTCAAAGTCATAAGAAGTGTGAATTTGGTGGAGAAAGTCGTGGAGACACCTAACCAAAGAAGTTGATGAACGGTGGACAACAACATATGATCACCACATCCACAAAGAACTATGAACAAAGAAAACAAAAGACGTCAAGCTGATAAAGTCAAAGAATTCAAAGCATGTCTACTCACAACAAAGAAGAATGCTAGAAAGACGTCAAGCAACCACATCTATTTAATAACCAACCCTTAGGGGGAGATTGTTGGGATTATGTGTAACTAGTATTCAAGTGTCGGTCATTAATATTGTAATAGGTTGCTAATTAGGCTTATATGTTTGTAATTAGTGCTAGGCTTATGTAATAAGCCCATGAGCCTATGCTTAGGCCCAAACGAACATAGGAACGGACTAGAAGTGTTGCTCTAGCTCCCTTTCCTATAAATACTATGTAAACCCTCTTAGGAGGGTGTTGGTTCTTTCATTTACACTTAACCATTTCTCATTCGTGTGTGTGTTAAAATCCGACCATCTCTTTCTCTCATCTCTTTCTATGTACATCTTAACTTACTTGTGTAATCATATTATGGTGACCTAACAAAGAAGTTGCTAGATTTCTGGATCAAAAAAGATTGGCTAAGTCTGCTGAACTAACTCAAGAACAGTCAGATAAATTATTAACTTAGATTTTGCAAGATGAAGGAAGACTTGTTGTTCCAGAAGATAACAGAGAAGAGGCATTTCAAGATCTCATGTGTATGATAAGGAAAAAGCAAACTGATATGATGACAGGAAAAAGGTTCAAGCCTCCTACCAAATTTCAAAGGTTGAATAGCATGAACTTATACTTGAAACATCAAGATTGCAAGGAGGATGCTCAACTCAAAGGGTAATCTTATGAAGAAATTGAGGAGATGTATGTCAGAGCTTACAAAAGGGTACAAGACTTTATACCTATGGGAACTAAACCTGAAAGAAGCAGTCTAAAAAGGAAGGCCACCTTAATGGAATCTAAATTAGAAAAGAAGCAAAAGATTGAAGAAGATCCTACTGTAGAGGCTGAAACAGATGAGTTGACAAATGAAAAGCTGAAATAGATGATAGTATTTTTTCTTAAAGATGTTAATGTAGATCCACTGTAGTCTAAACGTCCCATCATTGATTGGGAAATTCACGCAGATAAATTTGGAAAGTCTTGGAAGATTATCAGATTGGGAAACATTGTGGAAATGTACAAGACTTGTGCTGATATGGTCAAGGCATTTGATAGAGATGACCTTGTAAAACTATAGGAATTGGTCAAAGAGAAGTTTAACCGAGCCGAGTTTGAAGATGACAAAGAAAAGGACCTATGGGTTGAGCTGGACAGATTATTTAAACCTGATCTATTTGATAGTCTTTGGAAATTTGAAGCTCATGACAGAGCTACCACATGGAGGTCTTGGTTTAAAAATGCATGCATCATTGCATAAATTGCGCGCATCATTGCATTGCATTTAGGATTTCGCATCAGGGTGCCTAATGCAATGCCCTTCCAAAATGCATTCGCATTAGTTCGCAATTTGCCGCATTTGTGTAATGCTAGCAACGGTCGCTATTATCGCAATATTGAATTTAGGTCATTTTGGAAAATTAAACCATTTAGAAGAAGCTAAAATATTTTAGTGGACTTTGAAAAATAGAAGTTGTTTAAAGACGTCCAAAACAAATACAATAATAATAACTTAATTGCCCTTCGGTCCATGATTATACATCATTAACATGATTTGAAATCCCACTAACAATCTTCTTATTCAGACATCATGTTGTGCAAGAGTTCATATTGTTATTTGATCATATATAATCACATATGTTAAATAATTGAGCTGGAAATCATATGTGTGATTCAAATTTGACATTTTCAGCTTTGACTTTTGCTATTAATTTACTTATGAATGAATTAAGATTGTTAGCCACAGGGTAACTTATAAGTATACCTTTAATGCATTATAACATTATAACATCATATCATCATGTATATATATAGAATGTACTCTAATTCATCCACGTTTAACTGCATCGACTAGGAACTCTAAAAAGGATCCATGTTGAAATTATGGAATTCCAGATCCAAAAATTAAAAATAAATTTACATGTTCGTTCTGTTCGAAAGCAACTAAAAGAGGAGGGTCTCGTTTGTAACGACATTTAGTTGTAAGTTATAATGTTTTTTTCTTAACTATTATGTGTCATGACTTACTCACTTATTTGTTTTACAAATAGATTATATTGGGTTAATCCCAATCGACCCATCACAATACCCAATCGACCCAAGTCAACACCCATATGACCCGGTCAAACCAGAAGTCAAAGTTGAAAGTCAACCAAAGCAGCTTAAAAGACAGTTACAAAATAACTGCTATTTGGCAGTTATACCATCAACCGACACATCTGTTGGTTCTTTTGAACCAACACAACGTTTCAATTTGTACCGTTTCAAAGTGTATAAATAGATAGAATCTGTAACAAACAAATTATGACTAATAAATAAGAAAAGTTTTTTCGATTCAATTGTTTCTTGTTACTTTCGGTATATCTTGATTAAAGGCTAATTTTTATATCTTTGTGACATATTTGTAAATTCATTGCATATACTTGGTACTTTGTATATACTACGTATAATTAATTTTTTTATTTTTTAACACAAAATGCATCGCGTCCAAAATGCGCTCGCATTCGCAACACGCATCACGCATCGGCCTCTGGGACCTTTAACGCATCGGATCGCAAAACGCAATTTTAAACCAAGATGGAGGTTATATGACACATCTGGTGTTCACCATGTATCCACAACCAATGGTACATATGTGTTCATGCTAGTAGAGAAGGAGTACCCACTCAGAGCTGGGATATTAATAGTCATGTTAGCTGCTAAGATTACCGTTGATGAAGACTCTGAGATGGCAAGAGAGCTGATAAGGAAGACTATGGATCATTGTGATAAGGCCATGACGACTACAAGAGGAAACTAGTATTTAGAAGAATCCTCTGAGACCACATACATAAACTTGTCATTAAAGGCTAATAACAAGTTTAGTGGAGGATTGTTGGGAAATAAAAGAGCTTCACACTTAGTACTGCAGGTATAAGTTAGTACTTCCAATTCTAGTACTAATAACTTAGTACTGCTAGTTATATCAGTTAGTACTACTAGTTCAAGTTAGTTGATGCAGGTTTTACTGACCAAGTTTTAATATTTATATTGCCTCGTTATACCTATGGTCTACCCTAATGTACTTACGGGGTAGTGTACCTAGTCGTGTGTATTGTAGTATTTCGGTAAAACCGAGGTCGTCCCAAGAGCAATGTGTGCGGATTTAAACTAAGTCTAGGTGTCACAGATTTTAATAGATTTGAAGGTTGAAATAATTAATTAACTACTAAAATAAAGAAAGCAAATAGAGGCGAGGGTTGTGATCAATAGGGGAGATGTGTGCTAACCTAGTTATTCATCCTATCAAGCTAAGTTCATGTTTAATTACTTCCAATTACTTCAAGTGAGGGTAAAAGTCGCTAGGACATCATTTGGTCAGTTCGTCCTAACCTGTCAGCAAAGGGTTCCACTGGAGATGTCAGGTGACCCATCGAAAGTCCAGTTGTTCTTAGTCCCCTAAGCCAAGTCATTAAGTACCGCTACATGCAAGATTTGTAACAATGATTGCCCGGACGCTAGCATCTTAAACACTCATCCCTGACTTCTTAAGTTCATCCAAACAGTAGGTGATCAGTTGGTCAAATCGCACAAGCAAAGAAGGGTCGTCAGTTGGTCATATCTTACCCTTCCCACTCAGTCTACCTACTTAGAGTCAGTTGGTCATATCTTCTAAGTAACTAGCCACTACCACGATTCAAAACTTTCGAAACAAGGGTAGCTACCAACAAACTATGCATGCATACACTAGAAATAATTATACGGAAGCAATGTAAACATAAACAAAGAAATTAAGGAATCATAACTAGGCTATCACCAGAGGTTCTTAGCCGCTCATATTAACTAAAACAATTGATTCAATGTTTAACATTACGAAATACATGAATTGAATGTAAAGAAAAGATAAAATGCTAATGCTTATAGTAGGGGAGTGATTTCTCCCTTGGAGATGGCTTCGTATGCTCCCTAAGATCTGCCTTCAACCTTCTACTCACGTTCACTAATGTTGTGTATGAAATGGGATGATCAGAAATGCTGGGAATCGAGTGGTATTTATAGGCCAAAATCTGGTTACGGCGTAACTTAAGTTGAGAGTTACGTCGTAACACCATTATCTTCGTAATTTGCACTAAAAATGCTGGTTACGGCGTAACATCTGGAAGGAGTTACGTCGTATCTTCAATAAATCCTGGTTATGCCGTAGTTGACACAATAGTTACGGCTTAGCTTGCAGCGGCGCGGAACCTCATTTAACCTAGTTAGTTACGTCGTAATCTTTGGAGAGAGTTACGCTGTAATCTTCAGTTGAGTTGGTTTTCTGAGCCATGCTTTTGTTACGGCGTAATGTGAGAGGGGAGTTACCCCGTAACATCTTCAAAATGAGCATACTATCATATATCTTCAATAAACTCTCCAAATCCGCATCTCTTTATCTCCAATGCTCGTAATTTACCTGAAAGTGAAATATAGAGGAAAACAAGCGTAAATCCATATAAATGATATAAAATACGAGCATTATCAGGGGAAATTGACACTTAATATTCAAGACTATTTGATGTTATCATTAGTACTGTTGTTAGTTTTGAAAAGACGTGTGAAGGTTGTGACAGAATATATTCTATGTAATTAGAAGATATACGTAGATAGCTTTCTTGTAAAGGACTCATTAGTCTATAAAAGGAGATCCTAGGTCGTACTTAGAGGTATATCATTCTGTGTAAAGCTTCAAGGTTGTATACCCGGATACTAGCTTGAGTATCCGTATTATTGATTAATAATATTGAAGTGTTTTGGTTATTAGATTGTCCATTGCATTACTATTGTTTCATTGGTCATTCTTCTAAGTGTTATCAAGTTGATTCCACATACTTGTTAGCATCAAGCTTTGTTTCAATCATAGTTTTTTTGTAATTATCCAAAGCAATACACTTATACAAGCTAAGTAGATCCGAGGTTTGGGACTCACAATACTAATATAGAGGAGTTTAAAGAGCCAGATATTGAAAGCTTTGGACCTAAGACTAGTAAGAGTGTTAGTGAAGATATTTCTAATAACATTAGGGAATCTTCTGATACACCATTGGTTAAGGAGTTGGTGTCAGATAATAGTTAGAGAAAAAAACTTTTTTTCCTACTATAGCTAAGATAGAATCAGTTAGACCTAAACAACCAGAAAAACCAGTTAGGAAACCAGTTAAGTATGCTGAAATGTACAGGTCATAAGGTCCTAGGGGAAATCAAAGAAACTGGAATAATTAGAAGTTCCAATAGCTAGGAAGTAACTTTGTGATGTACAATAAAGCTTGTTTTGTCTGTGGAAGTTTTGACCATGTGCAGGCTAGCTACAATTATAATCCAGGGAAAAGGGTGGTATCTGGGAATACTTATACAAGGGTGAATTACAATTATTTTGCTAAAAAGACTTACCCTAATGCTCACAGAAACATGGCTCCTAGAGCAGTTTTAATGAAAACTGGCCTAAGATCACTTAATATTGTCCGGCCTGTTAATATTGCTCACCCTAAAACTACAGTCTATAATGCTAGACCAGTGTCACATTTTTCTAAAATAGCACAATCAACTATAAAGAGGCCCTTTCAAAACAAAACAGCATTAACTAACAAAAAATTTAATCAAAGAGTTAATACTATTAAGGGAAAAGTTAATACTGCTAGACCAAATTCAGCAGTAGTTAATGATGTTAGGGTGAATCTGGTTAATGTTGTTAAGGCATCAGCATGTTAGGTTTGAAGACCTACCAAACTCAATAGTGCATCAATTTCTTTGAAGAAACATAATTATATTGATGCACGAGACAGATCCAAGTCAGTAATGGCTTGGGTCCCCAAAGGAAACTAATTTCCTTATTTTTATGTGTAGGGTCATCCACAAAAAGAAGATCAAGGCTATATTGACTATGGATGCTCAGACTTCAAGAAATTTGATGGAGGATATGTTGCCTTTAGGGGAGGAGCAAGAGGAGGAAAGATTACTGGTAAAGGAACTATTAAGACTAGTAAGCTTGATTTTGAGGACGTGTCCTTTGTTCAGGAGTTAAAGTTTAATCTTTTTAGTGTCTCACAAATGTTTGAAAAAAAAAGAACATTGTTCTTTTTACTGACACTGAATGTTTTGTTGTGTCTCCAAACTTTAAGTTAGCTTATGAAAGTCAGGTTTTACTTAAAGTTCCTAGAAAGAACAATATGTACAATGTTGATATGAAGCATATTGTTCCTAAAGAGAGTTTAACTTGTCTTGTTGCAAAGGCAACACTTGATGAATCTATCCTATGGCATATGAGGCTTGGTAAAGTAAATTTTAAAACCATTAATAAAATTGTTAAAGAAAATCTTGTGAGAGGTTTACCTTTAAAACGTTTTGAAAATTACCAAACTGGTGTTGCTTGTCTTAAGGGGAAGCAATATAAAGCCTCTTGTAAGTCCAAGATTCAGAACTCTATTACTCAGTCTTTATTCTTGTTGCATATGGACTTGTTTCGTCAAACTTTTGTGAGAAGCTTAATGAATAAGAAATATTGTCTTGTTGTCACCGATGATTATAGCAGATTTACTTGGGTTTTCTTTTTAGCAACTAAGGATGAGACAAGTGGCATTCTTAAGAGCTTTATTGCTGAGATAGAAAATATAGTTGATAAGAAAGTAAAGATAATCATGTGTGGTAATAGAACAGAGTTCAAGAATAGATTTATGAATGAGCTTTGTGAAAAGAAAGGTATTAAGAGGGAATTTAGTGTAGCTAGAACTCCTCAGCAAAATGGTATCGCTGAAAGCAGAAATAGGACTAATTGAGGTTGTTAGAACCATGTTAGCTGACTCTAAGTTACCTACTACATTTTAGGCTGCTTGCTATGTGCAAAACATGGTTTTGGTAGTTATGCCTCATAACAAGACCCCTTATGAACTATTTAGAGGTAGAAAACATGCTTTATGCTTTGTGAGACCATTTGGATGTCATGTTAAAATTCTTAATACCTTAGATCATTTGGGCAAGTTTGAGGGAAAGGCTGATGAAGGATTCTTTGTTGGATACTCTATGAATAGTAAGGCTTTTAGGGTATACAAAATTAGAACTAGGAGAGTAGAAGAAAACTTGCATATTGAGTTCTTGGAGAATAAGCCTACTATTGCAGGAGATGGACCTAAGTAGCTACTTGATATTGACATTCTAACAGAATCAATGAATTATGTGCCAGTTGTTATAGGTACAAACTCTAATAGTTTTGCCGGTACAGAACAAAGTATTGGTATAGGTCATTTTAGCAAGGAGGTAAGATCTAGCCAAGACTACCTTTTGATGCCACTGTGGAAAGATGGTTCACTATTTAATTTTTCTTCAAAGAATGTTAGCAATGATGAACCACAGCCTTATAGTAATGCTGGAAAGAAAGATGATGAAGGTGTCAATAAATAAAGTGGATATGATGATCAAGAGAGGCCTGAAAATAGTACTCATGATGATAATACTGATGGGCCAAATATTCATATTGTTAGTCCAACAGTTAATACTGCTCCACTTGAAGCCACACATGTTGATTTCTTTGGTGATGGAATAGAAGTAGATATGAACAACATTCCTACCACATATGTAACACCCCTAAATTTTGTGATACGCAGCATAATTCAAGCTGGGTGTTACTTCATGGCACAACAGGTATATCAATAGAAAACGAACCCTAATTGAGTCGTTTTAAAAGATTTATCATTCGATTTATATAAATATCAGAGTTTACAAAATGAGATCCTAGTGGTTTTACAGTTTATTAAATAAGTTTTCGAATGATAATATAGCCCTCTTCAGTATCCGTGCCTTTCCATGTCATCCTCGTAAATTATGAACCTGAGATAAACATGCTAAAAGTGTCAACACAAAGGTTGGTGAGTTCATAGAGTTTATAGATAAAACGGTTAAGATCAATAGTTTGATTATTTTAATAAATACAAATATCGATGAAATAAGTAGTGGACTACGTTGTTATGCACCCATAGTCATTTGTTTGCCCTAATCGGGTCAAAAGTTGAGTGAATCCATAGAGTTTGTATGAAAATCAGTTGAACACAAGTTTCAAGGTTGGGCCACGTTGTTGCAGCCATAAATTCAGTAGTTGCAGCATTTGTATCATTGCAACATAGTATATTTTGCCTTAAGTCTCATGAACGCAAACCTTAACACGAACGCGTCACAATAATGACGTAAGTTACAAACATCATAATGATATGAGCAACAATGCCCTCTGGTAGGAGTTTGCCATTTTCCTAGTATTCTCAAATAAAGTGCATTTGGTTACCTATCCGGTTAACACAAATGGGGCGTCAACTGCCAATAGATCTATTCAGTATATTCGCGTTTACTTGCAAGTGATTAATGGTTCATGATATTAGGGACTTTTAGTGGCAACAGTGTATAACTTAGGCAATAACAATCAGGATCGCATACAGATAGTAATTGTGTTCAAGTTTGTAGCAAAACGTGTAAAGTGTGATTATGAAATCATAGTAGTATGTAAAAGTATAGAGTACTTGTGAAAATGTAAGCAAGTAGTTGAGCATGTATCTCCCCCAAAGAGTTTATGAAACAATTCAACGAGTAAAAGTGGGGCAACGAACTCACAGTAATTCTTAAGAGTTTAAAATAAATGTAAAAATATAAAGCAATATTTGAGCATGTATCTCCCCCAAAAGATTCAAAATAAGGAAAATAGGGGCTATGACTCACCTTAGAGTGTAGTGACATAAGTAATGCAACGGTGCCAAGAAGTATGGTAGAACACTATAAAGAAGCATAGCACAACGATACGGAATGTGTCAAAATATAATTCGCGAAAAGTAATTGATGCGTATCAGTTTTCAAAAGATAATACGTTTTAGTTTCCGTGGAAGTTTCGTATCAACGCTTATAAAATGTTTAGTTTCATCATTCGTGTGGTGGTTTGAAGATCATAGACTCAAAAACACACACCAAGCTTGCTAAGAATCACATATGTTTTATAAGAAATTACTAAATAGAAAAATTTATTCTTTTTGTTTGTATTGTCGGGGTTTACTTGATATAAGTTTTAGCTACAATAAGCATATAAATACAAGTTTGAAATGATTCATTTTCAAAGTATGTTGGGATAATAATTGATCCGGTTAAACGAGTATAAATCATGTAACGGATCAAGAGTACTAAATAATTATTGGACTTTTCGATAGTAATCTGTTAAGTCTAATATGTCCAAAATTTGTCCAAACAATGTCAATCTATATTGGTTCAGTGTCCAAGTCTCGAGTCAATATTCATCCAAGGTTGATTATTTTTAGTCTAACATAAGTCTATAAAGTTTATCCAATTCTCTAATATGTTTTGTCCGATAGTCCCAGTATAAGTCTAATGTTCAATATCCGGAAAACGTTATCACACGCTATATAAATTTAACAAAGTGAGAATACACTAAATTCTCTTAGTTTTCACTTATGGGCCTTAAAGCCCAAGACAATACAAACGCACCCTTACTGGAAAAATAAGCTCAAACTAACGCACTCTAGTGGGGTTGTGGTTTAAGCCGCAACAGTAGGAATCAAACAAACACCACCCTCTTGGGTTGGTGTTGAACGGAGAGGCCACAACACACCACCCTCGTGGTGTTTCTTTTCCCAGCCGAGACCAAACCAGAAAGCCATAAGTCTTAATAAGCTATAAGCTTAGTAAATAAGCTAAAAAAATGAAAACTCAAACAAAATAACCCATAAATGATATAAGCAGTTTCAAAATAAACACATAAGTTTACAAGATAAGCTAAAAATAAGCTACCAAAAATAAGCTTGAACGAATGCCCTTGGGCTGTGGTGTGGGTCGATACAAAAAACCCAGACACACCCTTTTGGTAGCTGTAACACGTAATAGCAGACAACAACCACGACAGCAAATAAACACCCTCTTGGGTGCTTCGTTGCTGGTCCGAGGCAAGCAAAACAAACACACCCATACTGGGTGGTCCGTGTCAGCAGGTAATAAACACCCATCGTGGGTTCGTTAGCTAGCCGAGAATCAAAACAAACAAACACCCTTGGTGTTCTTGTCGCTAAACCAAACCAAGACACCCTAAGTGGATGTTGGCCGAATCACAAGCAAAAACCAAACACCCCTTTGGGTCATGCTTTCCAACTGAGACACATGAACTAAAACAATTAAGCCACAAGTTCAAATAAACAGTTAATAACAATCCAATCAAGACTAAGCTCATGGCCAAATCGTGACCCAAATGGGTCGATTGACCCGAAACCCTAAACGGGTTCACATCTGACCCGAGACACAATTCAATCAAATAAGCACCTTTTGTTGATCTTTACCACACCGTATTAATTTCAAAAACGTGTTAATCAGGTTTTAATTTCCACGAAAACTTGTATAATCGGTTTGAATATACGAATTTATAAGTAACGAAATAACAAGATGAATTTGGGTTTAGATATACCACAAGGATCGAGTAAGATGAAGGGTACAAGATGATGGGGGTGGCTTGGCTGCGTGGCTGCGATGGTGTGGCCGAGTGGTGGTGAGGAGATGGGATGTAATGTGAGAGAGATATAAGATGGATTAAGATCTATTTGTGTTATGTGGTGAGATCAAAAGAAAAGAAAGAAACAGATATATATATATTAAAAGAAAATAAAAAGGCGGTGTAGAAAAGTAGGGAGGCCTGGACATTGATCCTATCTCAAATTATTGGGTGGGTGTCGGTCTAGATAAAGGAGAAAATCAAATTGCGTTTGATGTGCTTCAGATATTTTGTTTAGCTTAATAGTTAAGTCTCGGTATAGCGGGTATGATTTGATCCCGGTAATTACAAACGTTAGGTCCTTAAGTTGCGAAGCTTAATATCGGGTAAGGTAAAAAAAATATAAAGCTTATAAAAATGTTAAAAATATACTCGATTATAATACTAAGTCGTGGGTTATTGGGGTGTTTAAACGTTATTTAATCTAAAACAAGTTTAAAGTGATATTAAGTAGAAGTTAATAGTAAATTTAATAACCTGAAAAGTTCCATGAAAACTCAAGTAAATGGCTAACGTTTAGTTTGAACGTTTAATAATTGTATGTTAACAAAATAACGTAATGTGGTAAATAAAAGTTGAAGGCTTTTATACTTGACATTAAAGGATGTTTATTTGAAATAAACATAAGGCATGTTGGTGTCGGTCCGCGTGTGAGCACGCTCATTGAGAATGTGCGTTACGTCACATTAGCTAGTTGTTGTGATCAGGTAAACTAATAACTTTTAATCTAAAAAAAATTAGAAAATGGATAAGTATTCTTTCATTAGAATATTATATTAATTTAAATCAAGGTGAAATTTACCGGTGGTTACAGTCTCACCCCCTTAAATTGAATCTCGTCCCGAGATTCAGTCCCTGTTAAGTGTTGATTAAATGTAGTTTCACTTGTGAAAGCTTATAAGTTAGAATTTATTGTTTTTACATGTGAATAACATTATTCCGAAGGTCCTATAAACTAAAAAAAATAAAAAATTCTTTTGAACGAAGATTGTTATTTTATAAGGTCTATCATGTTTTTGTAATTAATTTTGAAAATAACATGGTTCATAATGGCTTGTGAAAATCAAATTATTAATATCAAAAAAAAATTTCGAATGAGAGAAAGTTGTTGAACTTCAGCTTTTGTAGATGATGAATTAGTTTGTTCCTTAGTAAGGTGAACAGTAATTTTTAACGATCATGAACAGTAACCCCCAACGGTCGTGAACAGTACCCCCAACGGCTACTTTATCCTTTTATAAATACGCCATTTTAATCCTCATTCCTTCATACTAACTTTTCACCTACATTTCTCTTATCACACTTTAAAATGCCGCATTTTATTACCATTATTTCCCTCGTGTATGTTGTTGTCGCTGCTATTTACTTGGCCTACATTCCGGAAGAAGACTACGAATTCCTGGCCGTGGTCCTAGTGATTCTTGTACCACTCGTGATCCTAGCCATCGGCGTGGATAAAATATGGGGGTAATAGCATTGTGTTAGGAATAAATCTTTATTTTATTTCCATTATCGTGTAATCTTTATCTCTTTTTGAGGGTAATAAAAGTATGTGTTAGCACTCATTGAGTTGCGTCGTGTGTTGGTTGTTGGGTTGAAATCCAATACTCTTAATGGTGTGTTTTTTTATGTAATCTGGGCCGGGGACCGTTTTAATCTAAATGTAGGGTGTGTTTGTTCGTTTTACTAATGGGTTGAAGCCCACTTCTTGTTATAAAAAAATGAAGCGTTTAGTATTGTTTACAGATTTTTTTTTTCAAGATTCTTAGAGTTACGTCTCTTGTTATTTCATTCACTGATTTATATTTGTTATACAGAATCATCAAGATACTGCATCCAGTCATGATTCTCGCTCTCATAGGTGTAGTCGTATTTTTCATTAGCTTGGCGGATCAACCATTTGGCGATACCATACCTTATTTGGTGATTTTTGTAACATTAGCACTACCGATGCTAATTATATCATTATGTATTAATATTTACGGATTCTAATGTAATAAAAATTTACGTTATTTGTGTTTGCCATATATCTTTGTGAATTTTTTGTGATCCTTGAGTTTGTACTTATATCATTTCAGATACAAATAAGCCCACTTATTTATAATTCATTATTTACATAGAGAGGCGTCCCAAACAATGTAAATAAAGAAATATTAACTAATGGTTCGGCGATTCACAATTTCTTTATTTAAATAAAAAGCGTCCCAATCCATTCAAATAAAGACATTGTAAGTCATCCTACTTAAGAATTTCTGATTTAACATTCGTACATAACTGATGAGTTACATGGAGATTTGGGTATTCTCGGAGTACAGAAAGATTGTTTACACTAATCTTTTAGAGATGGGAGTAAGAAAATCATGGAAAGTTGACATATTACTCAAAATAGTGAGTATGTGAGGTAAGAATTGTGTAATCCCCAATGTCTTAGGAAGGTATTTGAAAAAAATGCAGAAGTAGGTACATGATTAGGAAAATGTTATTAAGCCGTAATACCTTAGAATAAGCATATTCAGATATATTTATTTTGTGTAAAGTGATCAGAAGTATATATTAGTATACTAGAGTTTTTGTGTAGCATAAACTGTCTAGAAGTCACATAATTACCTGGAGGATAGAAGGCACGGAAAGCGAATGGCTATAAAATGTTTTTGTGAAAAAGTAGTTATAGTTTAGATCTCAATTAGACTCGTTTCTCTATAACTGAGGCTCTGATACCAATCTGTAACAATTCAATCAAATAAGCACCTTTTGTTGATCTTTATGACACGGTATTAATATCAAAAACGTGTTAATCAGGTTTTAATTTCCACGAAAACTTGTATAATCGGTTTGAATATACGAATTTATAAGTAACGAAATAACAAGATGAATTTGGGTTTAGATATACCACAAGGATCGAGTAAGATGAAGGGTACAAGATGCTGGGGGTGGCTTGGCTGCGTGGCTGCGATGGTGTGGCCGAGTGGTGGTGAGGAGATGGGCTGTGATGTGAGAGAGATATAAGATGGATTAAGATCTATCTGTGTTATGTGGTGAGATCAAAAGAAAAGAAAGAAACAAATATATATATTAAAATAAAATAAAGAGGCGGTGTAGAAAAGTAGGGAGGCGTGGACATTGATCCTATCTCAAATTATTGGGTGGGTGTCGGTCTAGATATAGGAGAAAATCAAATTGCGTTTGATGTGCTTTAGATATTTTATTTAGCTTAATAGTTAAGTCTTGGTATAGCGGGTATGATTTGATCCCGGTAATTACAAACGTTAGGTCCTTAAGTTGCGAAGCTTAATATCGGGTAAGGTAAAAAAAATATAAAGATTATAAAAATGTTAAAAATATACTCGATTATAATACTAAGTCGTGGGTTATTGGGGTGTTTAAACGTTATTTAATCTAAAACAAGGTTAAAGTGATATTAAGTAGAAGTTAATAGTAAATTTAATAACCTGAAAAGTTCCGTGAAAACTCAAATAAATGGCTAACGTTTAGTTTGAACGTTTAATAATTGTATGTCAACAAAATAACGTAATGTGGTAAATAAAAGTTGAAGGCTTTTATACTTGAGATTAAAGGATGTTTATTTGAAATAAACATAAGGCATGTTGGTGTCGGTCCGCGTGTGAGCACGCTCATTGAGAATGTGAGTTACGTCACATTAGCTAGTTGTTGTGATCAGGTAAACTAATAACGTTTAATCTAAAAAAAAATTAGAAAATGGATAAGTATTCTTTCATTAGAATATTATATTAATTTAATTCAAGGTGAAATTTACCGGTGGTTACAACATATCTAGCTCTGTTGGAATCACTCCTAAACTATATTTCAAGTGTTTGTAATCAATATGTAATAGGTTGCTTAATTAGGCTTTTATGTTAGTATTTAAGGCAAGGCTTATGTAGAAAGCCCATAAGCCTTGACCCAAGACCAATAAGGAAAGGAAGGGAACTTGTGTGTTGCCCTAGTTCCTTCCCTATAAATAATGTTGTAAACCTTCATTTGAAGGTTGGTTGTTCACTTCTCATTATATCCTACGCATAACATTTCATATTCTATCGTGTATATTGTGTTTAGTGTTCATCCAATCCCTTCTCTTCTATATTTCTAACATATTGAAGCTTGTGTTACAATATGGTGACCGAACAGTGGTATCATTCGCCATCTAGTTGGGTGAAACACTTTTGTTTTTGAAGTTGTGTTCTATACACGTGGGTTTTGCGTTTACTACTTTCATACGCTTAAAAGCTTCATTTTTTACGCTTTAAAACTCAAGATTCTTGTGGTTTTAGGTTTATTTAGTGTTAACGTGTACATTTTTAGCATCAAGTTTGAAACTTTATGTGTGTAGATTCATTTTAGAGCTTGGTTTTGTTCGTATAGTACTTTCTACGCATAAGGGTAAAAGTTATCTTGGATCATCAAGTTTTCAACTTTATTGTTATATTCGTAATATTGAAGCTTTTTCATCCAAAAAATCAGGTTTCTAAACACTTTTGGGCAAAAAAATCAGTTTCGGTTAAGTTTGGTATTTTCTACGCGTAGTAAAACCCTAATCTTACTCGTAAGCACAAAGTCTACGCCTAAGCATCTGTTACGCAGTGTTTTCTTGCTTGGATAAGCCTGAAAACACTTCTACTTTGGATATCTTTTACATTGGTATAAGTGTAAAGGATTTTTTGGGCAAAACCCTAGTTTTAGGCATAAGCAAATTATTACGCGTAGAATTCTCTTTGCCTAAGCATTTTTCTTACGCCTAAGCCTAGTCTTATGCATAAGCTAATCTTACGCATAAGGATTATACTACTAAGCCTTTGGTTTATGCCTAAGCTAAGTTTTCCTCAAGTCTACGCGTAAGCTATTCCTACGCGTAAGTTCTCTTTTACGCGTAAGTTGGTTTTTTACGCATAAGGTATTTTCTACGCTTAAGCTGGTTTCTACGCATAAGGTAACTTCATCAACAAAGTTTCATTCGACTACAAAGATCCATCATCAACACAAGTTTCAAGATGTCTCAACCACCATACTCTAGCTACTTTCCTCATATGTATCATCATCAACAACAACAACAACAACTCTATCAACAACATCCTCCACCATCACCACAACAAATGCAAAAATTTCAACAACAATTTCCTCAATGAGCAATTCCATCACAAATGATTCAACCACCACCTAGTCTACAAGTACAACCTTACACAAACTTTCAAAATCAGCACCCATCCAAGTATTTTATGAAGGAACCGTCTTGGTTTGCAAAGATGTGTGAAGCTTTAAGCAGCCAACAATCTATTCATGAAGCTGGATCACTTGATAGACCTCCAATGCTCACTCCCGGAAACTACGATCAATGGGTGATAAGGTTCTTTAGGTTTTGTGATCTAAAGAAGCCACATGGAAAGTTCTTAAAGAAGGTTATCCTTGAAGGTCCATTTGGATGCCTACTATCACTGTACCCGAAGATCCATTTGCCAATCCACAAAGAGATGATATCACCAACATTGTCGGTATTGATCAACTTACTACTGCTCAACTTCTTCACTTAGAAGCTGATGAACTTGCAATGCAATATATCCTTTTAGGATTACCCAATCCGATACTTCGTAGTGTTGATGCTAAGAAGACTGCTAAAGCAATGTGGGAGCACATTCATCTTCTTATGGAAGGCACTGAACTCAATTAAGAAGACATGGAATAAAAAATCTACTTAGCCTATGAACACTTCATGATTGAACCAGGGGAGACATTAGAGTCATATCATCATCGATTCTCAGACATCATCAATGACTTGGAAAAACATAACATCATTAACACTAAGTTCCTTAGTAGTCTTGGTCCTGATTGTGAAAAGTATGTTATTTTCATCCGTCAAGCGAAGAATCTTCATCATGCTACATACGGATTGTTGTACGACTATTTGAAGCCCCACCAAAAGGAAGTTGACAGAGAAAGAGTCATTCGTGGAGCTCCTGTTTCACCTTCACTCTTGGATAATCAAACTCTTGCTTTGTGGGCTCAAGCATGTTATCCTCAATTCCCGACCTTGCAAACTGTCTTCACAAACCCTCCACAATCAACTGTTCAGATTACACCATATGATCCTTCACAACAACAATCACAAGAAACTCAATTGGTTCCATACAACAACAACAATGATCAGGCACTCTATAGTGAATCAAATGAGGATGCTGATGCCTTCGATGCAATGAATCAAGGATTTGCTATGCTTGCAAAAGCCTTCGAACGATTTGCTAACAAATCCAATAATCGCATTCGTACCTCATCCAACACAAGGAATCAAGCTGTTGTTAACAATGGACGTGTTGAAATTCAGAATTGTGGTTATGTTCGTTAGATGGGTAGTGGTCAAGGGTTTAATGCTAATGGAAGGAATAACATAGGTGCTCCACAACAACGGGCTCAAGTGGTTGATAAAGGAAATGCTCAGACTGGGGTTAATGGTATTCGTTGTTATAACTGTAATGAGAAGGGTCATCTGGCTAATGCATGCCCAAAGCCGAGGACAAGAGGCAGCGCTTATCACAAAGAAGCTTTACTCTTGGCTCTCAAGGATGAATCTGGTGGAACTCTTACCAACAAGGAACAAAGCTTCATGGAAAATGCAGATTCTGACGATGACATGGAGGACTTGCAGGCTAATGCAGCAGTTATGTTAATGGCTAACATGCACAAACTCCACATGAGTGACACAAGCCCAGTGTATGACACTGAAGCTTTGTCTCAGGTACCGGATAAAACTATATTCATTTCTGATCTGATATCTCCGCCAACATTTGCATCCGACAAGGCTCAGAGTGTTCAACATGAGCCATCTACATCTCAGTCCGATGATAATCAAATAGATCCCGTAGTTATATTTGACGATCAAGATGACCTTATGGTTAATATTGATAATCAAGTTGACTCCATGGTTATATTTGAGGATCTAAATAATGATCATGTTGAGACTCACGTTGAACAAGCAGAACCTGTGTCTAATCCAGATCTTGAGCTGATGACCAACTTAATTTCGGACCAAAAATCTCAAATGGAAATGTGCGAAGTCATCAATAAGAAATTACACGAGAAAATTGAACTGTTGACTAAGGATAATGAATGCATAAAGTTCCAACTCAACATTTTTCAAACAAAAGAGAAACGTGAAAAAGGTTTTGAAGTCGCATTTCCTAAATCCTGCCAAAATAAAAAATCTTTGGAAAAATAGATATGTGATCTAGTTGCATCCAAGAATGCTTTGTTGTCTCAAATAGAACAACTGAAATATGATCATAAACAACAACTTAACACTCTCACTTCGGAAACTTAAAAAGCCAAGTCTGAGTTGTTAACCTGTCAAAAACAGTTTTGTGAATACAAAAAGCATTCAAGGAAAGAAATAGATGACTATCTTGAGGAAATTGTTGACTTATGTATCATTTTGAATTTCACAAACACATCAAACCATGATGAATAAGAGGCGTACACAATAAGGTTTTATAGTGAGAAATAGTTAGAGGTTTGGGAACTTAGTGAGAGAAAGTAAAAGTTTTATTATGAGCTCCAACCTTCTACCTTGGGAGGTAAAGGGTATTTATAGTCTTACATAAAACGCCACCTACGGGCTGTGGATCAGGCATATAGTGGGTAAAGACCCGTCCATCCTCCACGGTGTTACTAAACTAAATACTACTTAACATTAAATAACTACGACTATGAGCTTTCTAACGATTACATATACTTGAGGTGACCGACACTTTAATAACTGGATTTACTATATCCTAACAATCTCCCCCTAAGGGAGGTCACCTCAAATTACATTGAATACAAAAAGATATTACATTAATATTGTTCTTAGATTCTTGATAATGCTCTTTGCTCTATAGCCCGTAGTCATTGAATCTTCATTTTTGCATGTTTGGTTAATCCAAGTGGAGGTCTTTAACTGATCCACGTGATAATGAGTTTTGAGCCAGCATTGAGATCATCAGCTACCATAAATCTCTGACTCTTCCATTGTGGTGTTGACATTATGTGAAGTTGTGACTTTTGAACCGACATGCTCACATTCTGGATCATGAAATCTTTTCATCAGAATGGCGGAAGCTTTACTTGATTCATGATATTTGTAGCAGCGTAGCAGAAGCATGGAGTGAAAATATCAGAGTCATTGATTCATTTATCATGATTTATTTAGAAATGAATGTGATGAGTGAGCATGCGGCTATGGATTGACCTCTCTATTCGTCAGTACAAAGCGTCGGACGTACTGCATACAACGAGTTAGCAATAAAGCGCACGAAAGTGTCTTTGATCACTTTCGTTGAATTGAGATACACGGCCCATGGTTCCCCGTTGATCAGTACAATCTTTGCTGTGTCGGGTATAATTCCAAAGAATCTCCTTGACAGGGTTTTAGCAGATGTTCTAGCTGTTCTCAAACCAGAGCGTCTCAAAGAAGACAACACGGAGTGAGTGAACCAGCGAATTTGAGATTCGATTGATGAAAACAATCAGTCTTGCTCAATAAAGTGTTTTTGCAATACATCGAGGGTTTTTGAGAAAAATCAATTATCAATCATAAACACCTTTTATATTTGAAATATTAATACACAGTCGATGTGCTAAAGAAAAGAATTTTTAAGCACAATGACCGGTTTTTCAAAGGTATCCGTCAATCCATAACCTAAACCAGGATTGATTCATAAGTTTAAATCTCCCCATTGTTTCTATTCAGTTGTCACATGGTTGATCTATTGGATAGATCTCACATGCCACCTACCAAGAGCTTGTTTGATGTTGGCTCTATATGGTTTTCCATCTTCATTGTGAATATGTTTGCATATCACTCAGATGTTCTGGCAATACCACAAGGATAATGCGTAGGACTCATAAGATATAACCTCTCTTTCCACATTGTGTGAAACATAGAGACTTCATTGATAGTGTCCTAAAGAGATTTATTTGATGATCTCGTGGCTCTAGACTCAATAGTGCACATTTGGTTCTATCGTTAGGAGACTAGGAGAGGGTCTCCTTTTAATATCGGCAATCTATAGAGAAAGTCGATAGATTATGTAGGTTCCCGTGAGAATGAAACAAGTCCTTTTAAGAGGAACTTGAGTGGTTTGGGAAGTTGTAGTGCGGTGCATCACTTTGGGTCCATGTAACATATTGGATTTCACATACACTAAACCATAATCACAAAGTTACAAGAAGGTTTTAGAGAGAGAAAGTTAGAGGTTTAGGGAACTTAGTGAGAAAGAAAAATCTTATTATGAGCTCCAACTCTCTACCTTGGGAGGTAGAGAGTATTTATAAGTCTTACAATAATGCCACAACGGGCTGTGGATCAGGCATACAGTGGGTAAAGACCCGTCCGTCCTCCACGGTGTTACTAAACTAAATACTACTTAACATAAAAGAACTACGACTACGAGATTTCTAACGATTACATATACTTGAGGTGACCGACTCTTTTAATACCTAGAATTTCTAATTCCTAACAATCTCCCCCTAAGGGAGGTCACCTCAAACACACATTTAAACTTACATTGAATACAAACTGATATTACATTATAAATTGTTCTTGCACTCTTGATGTAGTACTTTGCTCAATAGCTCGTAGACATAGATTCTTCACATTGCATGTTTGGTTAATCCATGTGGAGGTCTTTTACTGATCCACGTGATAATGATATTTGAGCCAGCATTGAGATCATCAGCCATATTAAATCTCAAACTCTTCCTTTGTGGTGATGATATTATGTGATGTTGTGACATTTGGACCTTCATGCTCACATTCTGGATCATGATATCTTCTCATCAGAGTAGCGGAAGCTATAGTTGATTCATGATATTGCGCAGTGAGCGAAGCATGGAGTGAAAATATCAGAGTCATTGATGCACAAATCATGATTTCTTTAAAAATGAATGTGTAGTGTGAGCATGCGGCTATGGATTGACCGCTCCATTCTGATCAGCTACAAACGTCGGGGTGGACCTGCATAAGACATTTAGAAATAAATCGCATGAAAGTGTCTTTGATCACTTTCGATGAATTGAGGTACACGGCCCACGATTCCTCGTTGATCAGTATAAACGCCTGTGATCGGTATAATTCGAAGAATTTCCTTGCGAGGGTTTCGCATTGCTCTAGCCGTTCTCAAACCGGAGCGTCTCAAAGTAGACAACACGGAGTGAGTGAACCAGCGAATAGAGATTCACCGATTGATGAAAAGAGATTTGAAAAACAATCGTGTATCGCTCAATAGAAATTGTTTTTGCTATACAACGAAGTTTTAGTGAAAAATCATTTATCAATCATAAACACCTTTTGATTTGAAATAATTGTACACGGTCGATGTGCTTAGAGAAAAGGGTTTTAAACACAACACTGGTTTTCAAAGGCATCCGTCAATCCATTTTCTTGGACTGGATTGATTCAATTTTGAATCGCTCACCGATGAGGTCCATGTGACACAATCAAGTCTTGGCAATACGACAAGGATGGTGCGTAGGACTCATAAGATATAATCTCACATTCCACATTGTGTGAAATAGTGAGTCTTCACGAAATAAGTGTCCTAAAGAGATTAATTGATGATCTCGTGGCTCTAGACTCAATTAGTGCTCTTTTGGTTTCCCGTGCCGGAGACTAGGGAGAGGGTCTCCTTCTTCAATATCAACAATCTCTAAGAGAAAGTCGATAGATAATGTAGGTTCCCGTGAGAATGAAACAAGTCCTTTTAAGAGGAACTTGAGTAGCTTAGGAAGTTTAGTGCAGTGCGTCACTGGGTCCATGACGTCTTGTCTTCAATACCGATGTTACCTTGGTAACCACCAGTAGTATATGAATTGAACCCGGTTTCTTCCCTAAGGTTGAATAAATGGAGGGCTATTTCTTTTCACCCTTTTTCACATTCAATTCTTTTTCATTCTTCAACCCCTTCAGTACTTACCGAGACTTCATTACTAGAACTTTGTTGGGTTTATTCCAGTACTAGCTCAGTATCAGTTTGCACATTTCCCACATCTCATTTTTCTCCTTTTATCATCATACCTAAGAACTCTACACTAACTAGTGGATAGTTCCTGGGTAGATCCCTCCGGTTCTGGCGGATCATGGGAACACATACCTAACCTCATCGTCCTTATATCACCATACATAATGTAAAGTTGGTCGGTCTTTTTGGTATTGTTCATCTGCCATAGGAACCAATTGAAAACCATTTGAAAAATCAATCAAGATACTTGTGATATAGAATCAAAGCATTTTGTATCTTAATTGTTTTGATATTTTAGAAATGCTCCCCCTCAACATATGCATAAAAATTTAGAATCTATTTAGCATATGGAGGCAAGAGATCTTTGAAATCGTTAGATTAAGAATGAAAGGTCCAATCTTTTGATTAACATTTTCTAAAATGATCATCATCACTTCCCAATCAATTTGAGTAGATAAACATTTTGAGGAAGGATGAGGTTTTCACAAGTTTGCTCCCCCTCAAAATGTGCCTCGAATTATGAAAGAGTTTTGCACATATTTGAAGGAACCTGCACTTAGAGACAATTCAGTCACGTTTCGATACTTTGAGGTTTAAAATAGATGCTCCCCCTTAACATGTGCATGGAAAAATTGAAATCGTTTGTCACTTGGGGAGGAAAACACTTGTACATCCTTATAAAACCATTTATCGATTTATCAGTTTAAATCCAATTTAAATCACAAATTCTCCCCGATCACAATTATCAAATCATTTGAGATTTGTGATCTCTTATAGATTTAAATTGATTTTGAAAGCTTTTAAGGAGAATTGTGACATGATTATGAAAACATTTTAAGCGATAAGGATCAAAATTTGAGACTTTAAACTCCATTGATTAAACATGCATGATTATCTTTTGAAAACATAATAGTGACCAAGATGCACCATTGTTTGAAAAATACACTTTTTTGATTTAATTGAAAAATCATTCTCCCCCTCAATCAATGACATAAGTTGTTGATTGAGAGATATATATTTTTGACAACAGTTAAGTACAGATGATTTTCAAAAATTGAGTCCGAGTAATTTTTCAAAGCAATTAGTTTTCATTATATAGTAGTTGATTGTTTTATAGAATCAGAGCATGAGATTTGAAAATCAATTTAAAGCATGGCTATGTTCTTTCGTTGAAAAGCGGGTTACTGCCTGAAATGACAATAAACCATAGTTTCTCTTTCTCCCAAATTTTTTTATTTTTTATTTTTTTTAATGAATATTCGAACAACATCTAAAGTCCCGTGTCATTCTTTGAATGACAGCACAAAGATCGTAGATATTATCGAACTGAGAAAAAGATGACATATTGACAATAATTTTTGAAGATTTTTTGAATTTTTCAGATTTTTATGGATTTTGAAAGTTTTCTAATTTTGTATTTGATTTTTGAGTAGATATATACAAGAGATAGATGAGGATAGACCTTTACTCCTCGTCTTCCTCGTGAAGACGTTTGAGTGTTTATGGTTGAAGGCTTTTCATGCCAAGGCGTGGAATAATAAACTCAAAGCGTTCTCTTGGAAGAGCTTTGGTGAAGATGTACGCTACGGTATTGATCCTTACAAAATAGAGTTCCACCACACCTTTTTCCACTTGTTCCTTGATGAAATGATGTTGAATGTCGATGTGCTTTGCTCTTGAGTGTTGTACGTTGTTGCATGAGAGAGCAATAGCCCTTTTATTATCACAAGAGAGGATTTTGTTAAATTCAAAGCCATAGTCGATAATTGGGATCTCATCCATAGGATTTGAGCACAACAAGATGACATGGCTATGTATTCAACCTCTGTAGAGGAAATAGAAGTACTCATTTGCTTCTTTGAAGACCATCTCACAAGCTTATCACCCAAAAAGCGAGCACCTCAGGCGTGCCGGCGAGTATCTTGACATCTGCATGATCAACATCGCATAGGTTAGTGACATACCGGTGTCCTTCGGGTACCAAAGACCCATATTGATGGTTCCTTGGAGATACCGAAAGACCCGTTTAACCACTTCAAGGTTCTTTTTAGTAGGCTTAGCCTGGTATCTAGCACACATGCAAACAAAGAACAAGATGTCTGGTCTACTAGCTGTGAGGTACATCAGGGATCTAATCATACTACGATATTTCGTTTGGTCTACCATGATCCCTGAGTGGTCCTCATCAAGCTTGGTTCGTTCAATCATGGGAGTGTCAACAGGGCCACTTGAATCAAATCCAAATTTCTTTAAATTCTCATTTGCATATTTAGATTGATTTATGAAAATGCCTCCGGGACTTTGTGAAATTTGTAATCCCAAGAAAAATGACATTTGTCCCATCATTGACATTTGAAATTTGGAACCCATTTCTTTTGAAAAACGATCACATTCATTGGGGTCAGTCGAGGCAAAGATAATATCATCAACATAAATTTGAACGTGAATTAAATGTTTGCCTGACTTTCGGTGAACAATATTGGATCAAGCTGCTCCTTTGGCCGGTAGCGAGAAGAAACTTTGATAGCGTATCATACCATTACCTTGGAGCTTGCTTCAAACCGTAAAGAGCTTTCTTTAGGCGATAAGCGTGAGTAGGATGCTCTGGATTCACAAAGCCTTGAGGTTGGTGGCGTGAACAACTTCTTTAAGATCTCCGATTGAAATGCGCCTTTACATCCATCGATAGACTACCATGTTCTTACTTGCGGCATTGGCTAAGAATATTACGATTGCCTCGATTGAGCCAGCGGAGCAAATGATTCTTCAAAGTCTATGCCCTCCTCCTGACGGTATCCTTTTGCAACCAATCTAGCCTTATATTTTAAAACATCACCATGCTCATCAAGCTTTAGTTTGAAGATCCACTTGAGAGCAATGATCATAGCACAATCTGGGCGGTACTAATTCCCATACATCGAGCGATCAAACTCATGAATTTCTTCTTGCATGGCATTGAACGGTTTGTCTTCATTCATGGCGGTTTTAACATCTTTTGGTTCGATCTTAAAGAGTGGGAGTTGAAAAAGCACCATAAGGCATCGGTTGCAAGTTGTTTCCGTGTGGATCTTGGACGAGAGGATTTCCAATGATGTTGTCTAATGGATGATCGTGAGTCCATTTTTCTGAGGTGTTCATGTGGCGTTGTTGTGGGAAGTAGCGAGTCGATGTCTCTGTAGAAGATGGTTGGATGATGATTGAGAGCAAATATATTTTCAAATGGAGCATCTTCGGGAGTAGCAAAGGGATTAACTTCATCCTATGAACAAGGCATTTCCATGATGTACACTTGATGATTGAAGATTTGTTGATGAACGGATTGGTCACCGCAGCCAGCTTCTTGGTTTAATGACATAGAAGTTGAAGGGTTAATTTCATTGGCAGGGGATAGAAGCGACCTCTGTTGATTGGATTGACATATCATTGTTACTTGGCTCATATTGTTCATCAAACATTGGATCAAACAGTTTCTTTAAATCATCTTATGAGGGGGTACATATGGTGTTTGCCGATGGGGAGTTTGGTACAAGAAATGAACCAATGGGGTTTTGAAGTCGGGTCGGCTGGAATGTCCAGGAGCCATTTGACCGGTCACTCATCAAGCGTGCGTGAATTGTTTCCATGATATTTCGGGTTCTCTTGTTATAGATTCGGTAACCTTTCCTGTTTGGTGCATAGCCTACAAAACTCAATGTCCGCTTTAGCTCTCAGTTTTCCTAAATCTTGACCATCATTAGTTGGATAACATAAAGCACCGAACACGAAGGAATGAAAGATCGTTTTCTACATTGTGGACAAGTTCATATGGAGTTTTTCATGAGCGGTGTGAATCGGGGATCGATTTTGGGTGTAGCATCAGCGGGCGATGGCTTCACCCTAGAGAAACATTGGAACTTTTGAGTAAATTAGCATAGTCCTTGCGGCTTCCACAAGAGTTCGATTTCTTCTTTCAACTACACCGTTATGTTGAGGAGTTCGAGGAACACTTCTTTGGTGACTAATTCCAATACTTTCATAAAACTCACCGAGTTGTTTATTAACAAACTCGGTTCCATTGTGCGTTACGATGATTCCGGTTGTTTTGTTAAAAGTCGAACCTGCGGTTGTTTGATGAGTTTGATGATGATATCTAGAGTTTCATCCTTTGACCTTAAGAACTTTACCAGGTGAATCTAGAGAAATCATCAACCACAACTAACACATATTTCTTTCCAAAGATATTCTGCACTCTCATGGGTCCACATAAGTCCATGTGAGTTGTATGAAGAACTTAGGGAGTTTGTAGGTTTGGGTTTATGGGCATACTTCTTGCTTTTCCCAATTGGCATGCTGAACAAAGATGATCCTTTTCATACTTAAGTCTAGGTAGACCTATAACTAAGTCATTTCTGGGGAGATCATTGATGGTGCCGAAGTTCAAGTGATTGAGACGACGATGTCATAACCATGACTTTGTTTTTGAAGCCTTTGACAACAAGCAAATTGGAGAAGACTTCATCATATCTTCGATAGAGATGGTGTATAGATTTGAGCCACGTGAACCTCTTAAAAGTTCCTTATCAAGTTCTCTAACGAAACAAGTATGTTTTAAAGGCTACTTCTAGATCGAATCAGAATTGACCAACAGAGAACAAGTTATGACCAAGACCTTCCACATAATACACCCTGGAGATAACACTTTTTCCAATAACATAATCTTCATAACCCTTAATTGCACCGAAATGATCATTCCCGAATCTAACTGTCCTGATGAATTTGCTCACGAAGTTCATGAGCGACCGGTCTCCGATATATGCTTGGAGCGGCTGAGTCCGGTACCACGAGCGATTTGACGATCTGCGGTTGAACACGACAAGAATGGATAAGCGGATAATTGGGATACCCATGCAAGAATGGGTTCCACTTGGTTAATGTGATTGGAACACCCACATCGAAATAGAAACATCCATATCGAAAGTAGAAGCGGTGGAATCATTGGGAATAGATGCAATCTTTGGTGTATGTATTTGACCTATTCAAAGTATGTTCACTTCTTAAGGGAATAGTTCTACCAGTAGGCATCCATTATCTAGTGGGCATAGTCTTAGCGGTTTGATAGCAAAGCGATTATTCTTATGACCAAAAGGTATCCAATAATAACCTATCTTTATAAATGTTCTTCCTGTGGGCTTCCACTTTTTCTAACAATCTTTCGTTTTGCCTTTTGCCTTCTTTGCGATTATTAGCCTTAACAATTTTAAGCGGGCATTTGTGACTTTAGACAAAGCATTCACACCACATTCATGATTAGCAATGAAATTCAAGCGGACATCATTACAAGGTTTGCAAATAGTATCAGCATTCGAATTAATTACAGTACGCTTAAAGCTAATACTAGAATCAACATGATTCATTTTATTCAACTCAAGCTTAAAGTTCCTAGATTGGTCTTCTACTCTCTTGCAATGCACATTCTTAGCTTGCAAGGTCCTATCATTCCTTGTATTGTCTTGAGACTTTGACATACTCGCTTTAAAGTCACTGATTACTCCTGTAGAGGGAATGGGAACATTAGTTGGTTGATCTAATTTTTGCATTCCTGAACTTAATGTGCAAGGATCTGAACTACTAGAAGGCACATTAGTGTATACTTTCTTAAAACTGTGATTTGAGCTATTTTTGAGGCAGGCACTAAAGTTCACCTTCTTAGCACTAACATATCTGGAATCTGAACTACTTGAAGGTACATTAGTGTTTACTTTCTTAAGACTGGGCATAGAACGGATTTCTTGCTTGGCACTAGGCATAGAACAAGGCTTCACAGCTTGGCCTTTTTCACCTAAGGATTTTGGACATGTTGCAATTACACATTCAAGTAGCTCTTGAGATCGTTTGGCCTGGAGACAAGCAAACCTAATTTCTCTATCAAGAGTTTTATTAATGAAGTCCTCTTCAACAATCTCACGGAGACATTCTAGACTATCTTTAAGGTGAGCACAATACTCATGAAACGCAGGTTCATTATTCCTAAGATGAGGAGGAATATATTTAACCCCACAGGTGTATTTGCAGTCTAAGGGTGACTTTGAAACAACATTCTTATTAAACACAAGTGGCAGTTTCCCATTTTCCTGACTTCTCAGATTCTCAATTTCCTTTTGTAAAGACGTTATGTAAGATATAACTTTTCACATACACATCATAACATTAACACAAGGTAGCATATAGATGGAATTCTAGAGAGAGAAAGTTAGAGGTTTAGGGAACTTAGTGAGAGAAAGTGAAAGATATTATTATGAGCTCCAACTCTCTACCTTGGGAGGTAGAGAGTATTTATAGTCTTACATTAAAACGCCACACATGGTACGTGGATCGGGCATCTGATGGGTAAAGACCGTCCGTCCTCCACGGTGTTACTTAACTAAATACTACTTAACTTAAAATAACTAGACTCACGAGCTTTCTACGATTACATATACTTGAGGTGACCGACTCTTTAATACCCGGAATTTCTAATTCCTAACAATCTCCCCTAAGGGAGGTCACCTCAATCATGCACTAAAATTACATTGAATACAAACGGATATGACATTAACAATTGTTCTTGCATTCTTGATGTAGTCCTTTGTTCCTAAGCTCGTAGTCATTGATTCTTCACATTGCATGTTTGGTTACTTCAAGTGGAGGTCTATTCCTGATCCACGTGATAATAATTTTGAGCCATCATTTGAGATTATCGACCATCAAAAAATCTCTGTGACATCCTTTGTGGTGTTGGTATTATGTGATGTTGTGACTTTAGGACCGACATGCTCACATTCGGAATCATGATATCTTCTCATCAGTGGAAGCATTTGTTGAATCATGATATTGGCGGCGTAAGCGTAAGCATGGAGTGAAAATATCCGAGTCATTGATGCACTAATCATGATTTCTTTTGAGATGAATGTGTTAAGTGAGCATGCGGCTATGAATTGACCGCTTCATTACGATTTTGCAAGCGTCAAGGTACTGCATACAAGCGTTAGCAATAAAACGCACGAAAGTGTCTTTGATCACTTTCGTTGAATTGAGGTACACGGCCCACGGTTCCCGATTGATCGATACATGTCTTTTTGTGATCGGGTATAATTCAAGAATTTCCTTGTGAGGGTTTAGCGTGCTCTAAATTTGTTCTCAAACCGGAGCGTCTCAAAGAAGACAACGGTGAGTGAATAAAATAATTTTAAGTCCACCGATTGATGAAAATAGATTTGAAAAACAATCGTGTATTGCTCAATAGAAATTGTTTTGCAATACAACGAAGGTTTTATTGAAAATCAATTATCAATCATAAAACACCTTTTGATTTGAAAAATTAGTACGCGGTCGACATGCTAATGAAAAGAGTTTTAAAGCACAAAGACCGGTTTTTCAAAGGTATCCATCAATCCATAACTGAACGGGATTGATTCAAAAGAGATAAGCCCCATTGTTTACATTCGGTTGTCACATGGTTGATCGTATAATAGATCTCACATGCCACCTACCAGGAGCTTGTTAGATGTTGGCTCCAGTAGGCTTTCCATCTTCATTGTGAGTATGTTTGCATATCACTCGGATGTTACGGCAATACCACAAGGATAATGCGTAGGACTCAAGATATAATCTCTCTTTCCACATTGTGTGAAAGAGAGAGTCTTCATTGAAAGTGTCCTAATGAGATTTATTGATGATCTCGTGGCTCTAGACTCAATTTGTGCATATTTGGATCCTATATGGGAGACTAGGGAGAGGGTCTCCTCCTTCAATATCAACAATCTCTAAGAGAAAGTCGATAGATAATGTCGGTTCCCGTGAGAATGAAACAAGTCCTTTTAAGAGGAACTTGAGTGGTTTGGAAAGTTGAAGTGCGGTCGTCACGGGTCCATGGCGTCTTGTCTTCAATACCGATGTTACCATCAGGTAGCATATGAATTGAACCGGTTTACGCCCTAAGGTTGAATAAATGGAGGGCTATTTGTTTTCACCCTTTTCTCATTCAATTCTTATTAATTCTTCAACCCCGGTCTTACGAGACTTCATAACTAGAACCTTGTTGGGTTTATTCCGACTAGCTCGGTCTTAGTCGCACTCTTCCCATATCTCATTTTTCTCCTTTTATCATCATACCTAAGGACTTCTACACTAACTAGTGGATTGTCCCTAGGTAGATCCCTCCGGTTATGGCGGATCATGGGAACCAATACCTAACCTTATCATCCTTATATCACCGTATATAAAGTAAAGTTGGTCGGTCTATTTGGTATTGTTCATCTGCCATTGGATCCAATTGAAAACCATTTGAAAATCAATCCAGATACTTGTGATATATTATCAAAACATTTTGTACATGAATTGTTTTTGATATTTTTAGAATAAGTGCTCCCCTCAACATGTGCATCAAATGTTTGAAATTGTTTTGCACACGGAGGCAAGAGGAAAAATTAACTTCTTTGATTACCATTTTCTAAAAATATCAACATCACTTCCCTGATCAAATCAAGTAGATAAAGCATTTTGGGGAAGGATGAGGTTTCCATGAATTTGCTCCCCTCAATATGTGCCTCGAGGTTTGAAAAGAGTTTTACACATACTAGAGGGAACTTGCACATTGAGATAAATGATCACGTTTCAAATCATTGTGGTTTAAGATAGATGCTCCCCTCAACATGTGCATGGAAAATTTGAAATCGTTTGGCACATGTGGGAAGGAAAGCATGTACATCATTATAAACCATTTACCTAATTATCGGTTTAAATCCATTTAAATCACACATTCTCCCCGATCACAATTATCAAATCATTTGAGATTTGTGATCTCTTATAGATTTAAATTGATTTTGAAAGCTTTTAAATTGTGACTTGATTATGAAAGCGTTTTTAGCGATAAGGATCGGATTTTAAGACTTTAAACTCCATTGAATAAACATGCATGAATATCTTTTGAAAACAATTGAATGACAAATAACCTTTTAATTTAATTGAAATCATTCTCCCCTCAATCAATGACATAGGTTGTTGATTGAGAGATAGAGATTTTGACAAATAAGTCCCGATGATTATCAAAAATAGAGACCGAGTTATTTTTCAAAGCATTTAGTTTTCGGCAGATAAATGTTTATAGAATCCGAGCATGGAATTTGAAAACATGGTAAAACATGGCTCTGTTCTTTCTTTTAAAACCGGTTTATTGCACGAAAATGACAATAAACCATTGTTTCTCTTTCTCCCAAAAATATTTTTTGATTTTTTTAAATTGAACAACATCTAAAGTCCGTGTCATTCTTTGAATGACAGCACAAAGACCGTAGATATAATCGAATCGAGAAAAACATGACAAATTGACAATATTTTTTGAAGATTTTTGATTTTTGATTTTTATGGATTTTGAAAGTTTTATATTTTTCTATTTGGTTTTATAGGGTTTTATAATTTTGTATTTTGCTTTTTGGATAAATATATACAAAGAGATAGATGAAGATAGACCTTTACTCCTCGTCTTCCTCATGAAGGCGTTTGAGTGTTTCTGGTTGAAGGCTTTTCAAGCCAAGTCGTGGAAGAATAAACTCAAAAGGTTCTCTTGGAAGAGCTTTGGTGAAGATGTACGCTAAGCGATATTCAGACCTCACAAAATATAGTTCCACCACACCTTTTTCCACTTGTTCCCCGATGAAATGATGTCGAATGTCGATATGCTTTGCTCTTGAGTGTTGAACGTTGTTGCAAGAGAGAGCAATAGTACTTTATTATCACGTCTGATGCAGGGATTATGTTGAATTCAAAGCCATAGTCGGATAATTGGGATCTCATCCAAAGGATTTGAGCACAACAAGATGACATGGCTATGTATTCCCAGCTTTGTAGAGGAAATAGAAGTACTCATTTTCTTCTTTGAAGACCAACTCACAAGCTTATCACCCAAAGCGAGCACCTCGATGTACTTTAAGTGTATCTTGACATCTGCATGATCGGCATCATGCGTAGGCGTTAGTGACATACGGTGTCCTTGGTACCATAGTCCCATATTGATGGTTCCTTGGAATCCGAAGACACGTTTAACCGCTTCAAGGTGCTTTTAGTAGGCTTAGCCTAATATCTAGCACACATGCACACAGCGAACAAGATGTCGGTCTACTAGCCGGTGAGGTACATCGGGATCAATCATACTACGATATTTTGTTTGGTCTACCATGATCCTCGAGTGGTCCTCATCTAGTTTGGTTACGTTCAATCATGGGAGTGTCAATCGCGGTGTCACGCTGATACAAATCAAATTTCTTTAAAATTTCATTTGCATATTAAGATTGATTAATGAAAATGCCTCGGGACTTTGTGAAATTTGTAATCCCAAGAAAAATGACATTTGTCCCATCATTGACATTTGAAATTTGGAACCCATTTCTTTTGAAAATGATCACATTCATTGGGGTTCGGTCGAGGCAAAGATAATATCATCAACATATATTTGAGCATGAATTAAATGTTTGCACGACTTTCTCGGTGAACAATGTTGGATCAAGCTGCTCCTTTGCTTGAATCCGGTCGATAGAAGAAACTTTGACAGTGTATCATACCATGCCCTTGGAGCTTGATTTAAACCGTAAAGAGCTTTCTTCAAGCGATAAGCGTGAGTAGGATGCTCTGATTCACAAAGCCTTCGGGTTGGTGGCGTGACAACTTCTTTAAGATCTCCGTTAAAATGCCGTCTTTACATCCATCGATAGACTACCATGTTCTTACTTGCGGCATTGGCTAAGAATATTACGATTGCCTCGATTGAGAACCCTTTGGAGCAAATGATTCTTCAAAGTCTATACCCTCCTCTTGGCGGTATCCTTTAGCAACTAATCGAGCCTTGTTCTTTAACACATCACCATGCTCATCAAGTTTCACTTTGAAGATCCACTTTAGAGCGGTGATCATAGCACAATCGGAGCGGTACTAATTCCCATACATCAAGTCGATCAAACTCATTAATTTCTTCTTGCATGGCATTGAACCGGTATCTTCATCCATGGCGGTTTAACATCTTTTGGTTCGATCTTAGAGAGTACTGAGTTGAAGAAGCACCATAAGGCATCAGTTGCAAGTTGTTTCGTGTGGATCTGGGGATGAGAGGATTTCCAATGATGTTGTCCAATGGATGATCGTGAGTCCATTTCTGAGGTGTTCATGTGGTGGTTGAGGGACTAAAGTAGCGAGTCGATGTCTCTGAAGAAGATGGTTACGATGAAGATTGAGGAGCAAATACATTTTCAAATGGAGCATCTTCAGGAGTAGCAAAGGGATTAACTTCATCATTGATGCTAGAAACAATTCCATGATGTACATTGAAGATTGATGATTTGTTGATGAGGCGGTGATCGGCGAGCTTCTTGACTTAATGATATTGAGATCAAGGGTTGACTTCATTCATAGGGATAGGAGCACCGCCTCTGTTGATGGATTTGACATTTCATTCGGCATTTGTTTCATAGTGTTCATCAAACATTGGATCAAACAATTTCTTTAAATCATCTTCAGATGGAGGTACATATGGAGTTGTTGGAGAGGGATATGGTACAAGGGATGAACCAATGGGATTTGTTTGAAGTGCGGGTCCAAAACTGGATTGTCCAGAGCCATAGGACCATCGATAGAAACAATTTGAAGTCTCTCGACTATCTTTATCAACCCATAAGTAGACAATTTGAAACGGAACAAATGATTTCTCGACATTAATGCATTCTTCCTAAAGGTATACATGTAGAGACCGATCCCGGAAGATTCACCACAAATGTCTTCACCGAAATGAGAATAAGGTAGTCATTTTCCTTAATGTTCATGTGGTTGATTTATAGAGCGTGCATAATGGAGGAACAATAATCCGTGAGATTTGGCAAAGGAATCCATCATTATCCATGAACAACAATCCGTGAAGATTTGGCAAAGGAATACCAAAGAGCGGATCATTATTCATGAGTGCAACTGGAATATTATGATAATCATTATCAACGAGGAATAGCGGAGATAGGGCTTGTTGAGTAGTCCGAGTTGTACTTCTTTGATGATGAACAGTTGAGTCAATAGAAACGAGCATGAGCTTCAGAATTTGGATGATCAACATTAAATCGCCGAGGTTGAAGGTACTCATCAAACATATCTTTGAAAACAATGAATCCCAAACATTGATTCCCAATTATCCTTAGTAAGTGAAGCATTAGGCGTTGGAAGAGAGTCATCAAAATTCAAAACAATGAATCCCAGTTATCCTTAGTATATTCACTCATAATCCAAAAGAATATACACTCATCATCATCAAAAATAAAGTCGTATAACCATTATTCAAACATCCATCATCATGTAGTATATTCACTCTTCTCCCCCTCAAAAATTGCATCCGAAGTTGCCATCTTTGATTTAACAAGTGAATAAGAGTATACACCAATGATCATAGATCCACTTGATGATTGAATAAGCGTGGAAAAACATGAAGCTTGTTGATGAATAATGTAGATGAGTATGGCCATTCATGAGAGAATTTCTCTTTAGTTGAAGATAAAAGCGCCTGAAGAAGCGTACACTTTTCTTTTCTTTGAAGAGCGGGGCGAAGTGATATCTCCGAGACACCATATGATGAAGACGAGGCTGAGCTGATGTGAGCACAGGCGTCATTGTTTAGAGCCCAGTTATATGTTTAGAGCGCCGAATCCAAATACCAAGGCGACTAATTTTACGTTGCCTTTGCTTTGGACAAATGACGAAGACATAGAATTGGAAACATTGGATCCCCGCGTGCTCATGGGGTCCTTTTGGTTAGTACAAACAATCTTTGAATCGGCAGAAACCCTAGGTGCAATGTCATTGTCACTAGGAGCGAACTAGTAGAACATCGGACTTAGTCGAGGGACATTTTGTGCTTAATGGGATTATTCTACCGGTTGGCTTCCAAACCTTAACAGGCACTACTCTAGGCATAGTGGATCTAGTTAAGGAGTAAGGTTTGCCATGCGTGAATATTCGACTGTTGGCTTCCCGAAATCCTACATTGGTAAAACCTTCCCTGTAGGTTTCGGGATTGCTTATCTGTTTTGCTCTCCAAACTTTCTTAAGCGGGTTATGAATCTTAGACCTCGAGAAATAACACATCACATTTATCATGATTACGAGAAATTAAACATTTTTGCATGTTTTGCAGAACTGACATAAGGCCTCGAATTAATTTTAGTAAGCTTAGAGCTAATACTAGAACTAACACGATTCTTTTTGTTCAAATCAAACTTCTTGTTCCTATGGTGTTCTTTCACTTCCTTATCATGATCACTTTTAGTTTGCGTAATCCTATCCTTCTTTGCATAGCTTCTAGGTTTTGACCGCTAACTTTAGTGTCAATCTTAACATCTGTAGAAGTAACGATGGGAACAATACTTGGCTTCACTACTTTGCATTCTGGTCTAGAAGTCTTTGGGATTTGAAATTCTAGGAGGCACATCACAAGTTGCTTGCTTGAATTTAGATATGGAACAAGGCATATCAAGGGTCACATGCTTGGCTTTAGGCATAGAACGGATTTCCTGTTTGGCACTAGGCATAGAACAAGGCTTCACGGCTTTGCCTTTTTCACCTAAGGGTTTTGGACATGTTGCAATTACACATTCAAGCAACTCTTGAGATCGTTTGGCCCGGAGGCAAGCAAACCTAATTTCACTATCAAGAGGTTTGTTAATGAAATCCTCTTCGACAATCTCACGGAGACATTCTAGACTATCCTTAAGGTGAGCGCAGTAGTCATGAAAAGCATGTTCATTATTCCTAAGATGAGGAGGAATATATTTAACCGTCGTATTTGCAATCTAAGGGTGACTTTGAGACAACATTCTTATTGAAAACAAATAGTAGTTTCCCATTTCACGACTTCTCGATTCTCAATTTCCTTTTGTAAAGGCGTTATTTTTTCGTTGTTTTGGTCACGGGTGACTTTCATTGAATCATATAACTCTTTAAAGTGTCGTTTAACTTTTTCATTTTCTTCTAGAAAACTCTTGTTTTCCTTTTGTAATGCATTTACCAAGTTTTGAAGATGAAGCGTTTGAGAATTACGAGAATCTAAAGGAGGAGGCATTTGGGAGACTGTCATATTGTTCGTTTGACCCTTTAATTGAGAGATTTGGGCTTTCAACTTTTCGATCGTGTTGCACCGAGCTTGAATCATTCATCACGTTTGTTAATTTGAAAAAGCTGCATCAAACTCTCGAGCATCGAAGATGTCTTGATATTTGAAGTTTTGACATTTTCTTTGAGATGTTGATATTTGAGTTGTAAATTAAAATGCTCAACTTCTAGTTTAGAAAAATGTTTAACCAAATTGTCGTGATCATCCAGTTCAATTTTCTCGTTTAGTTCAGAATTAGTTTTTACAAGCTCAATGACACGATCATGGGAGACTTTCAAGGCCTGAGATAGTTCATGAAATTTGGAAGCATTAATAGAGCAATTTGAAGAAGTGAAAAAGATATCTTGAGCAACACATTCGGTAATAAGAGTCTCATTTAAGGTATGCAAGTTCTTCCTCTCAATCTCATTATATTTTAGTGCACGCTCATAATCACTAACTTCAACTACCATTGCATCAAATTCCTTTTCCATTTCTTTAATATCTGATTTTATCCCCTTTTAAGACTCTCAAAATGATCTTTTAGTTGTTTAAAGAAAGGCATGACCTCGGTTAAATAACATTCTTTCATTTGCTCAAAACCCCTTTCCCCTTGATTATCGATTGGGTGTGATCCTTTTCTTACAAGTTTTCTCAAAATCGGTAAATAGTTGAAGAATAACATATTGGGTGATTAAGGTCTTGCTCTTAGTGGCAATAGTTCTAGGAACTAAATGCATTGGTTTATTTGGAGGATACACGATCGCTTTAGGAATTTCCTACAAGGGGATTCTTTTCAACAAGATTTTTACTTTTGCAAGTCCATATCCTTTTCGAACACTTGTTCGGGGTCAATAGAGAGAGGCTTAAACATGTTTAAGGATATCCAATTTTCCTTAGTGTAATCATGGGGTTTTATCGTTATCTTGTTCTTTTTACACTCGGGATCTTCTAGCTTCTTATTCATTTTCTCCCTAGTGACTTCATCTGATTTCTTATCTTCCTTGCACTTTCAGTAGCAACTAGGTTTCGTCTAGGCTTAAGGATCTCATTACCATCATACAGTACCTTATGAGCATTTCTAGCCTTTTAATTACCTCTGGATTAGGTTCCTCAACAAGGGGAATGCTATGCTTATAGCTTAAGACTCTATGCTTAGTGATCATGTGAGCGATTGAATGGTATTCCTTATGCACGTACAACTTATTTTCAAGCTTGTTTTTCAAAGTTTTTAGATTGGAAAAATCATTCAAAAGTTTTGATTCCTTAGCCTTGAATTCTTGCTTAAGCATTTTAACATTTTCTTGAAGTTCGTGTTTTTGCTTAGCGGTTTTAGAAAGCTTTTCTTGTAAGGAGTTTAACTCTTGTTTTAATACTTCTTCTCTAAACCTACTTTTTCTAATAGTTTTACGTATTTGGACATCCATTTCCTGCTCACGGGTGGTCAACTCAAACTTAGCACTTATTTGTTCATAAATAGCAACTGATCCTTATATATGTTAAGCTTCGATGGTAAGGGAATCATCGAGCACAAATGCAAGCAGAATACTCATGCGGAGTTCATAATCATCATTTTGAGTAGAAGATGCACAACTAGATACAGTAGAAACATCCATGCAACTTACCTGAGCATTGACATGCAGTGTGCCGGTGCATCTCTATCTTGGGTACATCCGAAGCCTCCATGGAGCGTTCCTTTGCATTAACTTGCAATAAAAGTTGTGTGCGGTTCACTCTCTCTCTTGTGAATTTGAGCACGAAGATTCCATTTTACCATTATCCGACTCATCATTTTTTGTTGTCGGCATTACGCATTCGGCAACACGGATTCTTCAACATATACATTACCCAACTTATCACAACAATCTTTCAACTCGCACGACACTCATTCCGTCTTCATTCTTTTGAGCAGATTCTTCAATGTACTTTTCACATTATCCATGAGTTGGATAAATGTCTCAATGAATTCCTGAATTTCCATTCCAGTATGTCGTTTGAAGGAAATTCCAGTCAAGTGTTGATCGTAATCTATTTGAATATTCCCCAGCGATGAATGGTGAAATTGTTTGTAGATTACTTGAAGAGCTTACGACCTTTGGAACCATCCTTTTGAACCTCTTTATTGGTAAGTTGCGAGGCTTTAAGTGTTCTAAGTTCAACGGCAAGCTTCTTGTCAATGTAGGTAAGTCTGGCGGAAAAAAGAGCACTACATGTTCGATCCCGGCTATGGATACTTGTATGAGGTGCGATGAAGTAGGCTGATATGGCTCAATGTGCATTCCATTTGCGTGGCATTCTTTATTGTACTTTCGTTAACATGAAGATCTCACATCCTCATTGTTCAATTCAAACATCTTTAACCGTTCAGGGGAGCATACTTTATCATTGTTGTCCACAGCATCATACAATTTAAGCACTTCGAAATCAGCTTTAGATTGGGTCAAGAGAGTAAGACATGATGTGGTAGAATGCAGGATTTTACAAGTCTATGATTTAAGCAGAAATAGAATCTTTCACGGGATTTTACTTAAATCAAGACCAAACCGTTAAGCAATGACCAATGGAATGTGTTAAGATGGCTGATGGATCGACACAATGATAGACAATTGTGTGTTAGGACTTATGATTGTTTGTGGGATAGCGAGATGTTGTTTGGTTGAGATTTGGATTGGTTTATGCACGATATTCCCGAGAAATTTAGGTCTAAAACATAAAACCTCAATAACTTTTGAGGCGGATTTAGCCCTTGAAGGTTTACCGAATGAACTTTAGTTGATTCGGCGTGACATTCTTCCTCGTTCTCCGGATCGTTTTGATGGGTAGAACTGCATTTGAAAGCGAGTTACGGATCAAAAGTTATAGCCATTTGAAGTTATGTCGGGAAAAGTCAACAAGTCGCTAAGAATTCTGAACCAAGCTAAGATAATGCACTAAATTAAGCTAGAAGATAACACTAAGTAAGCTAGAAGATAATGCACTAAGTCGCTACGCTTAATTCGCTACACCACTAAGTCGCTAGATGTCCCAAGTCGCTAGACAGTAAAAGCAAATTCGCTAAGTAGTAACTTCGCTAACTCAAATTAAGCTAACCAAATTTTGGCTGACAATTAAGCTACACAAGTAAGCTAGAGACACAAGTCGCTAAAGAGCAACTCAACTCTGACCAAATTAAGTCGCTACCACAAAGTAAGCTACCCGTAGTGGAGAATCCACTACTTGTACTTTAACTTCGCTAGATCTAACTTCGCTAGCTCCAACAACTTGTAAGTAAGCTACAAAAATGTGAAGCAAGTTAAGCTACCAAGAAAATATTCCAAGTGAACTAAGTAAGCTAGCTTGAAAAAACCATATAAACCTCACTTTTCAATCAAAAACAACCCAACCAAGATGATTCAAGCTTACCAAATGAAAACCTAAACACTTTTGATGATTCTAAACATAAAAGTACCAACAAAATTCAAACTTTAACACAAGAAATCAACCAAATGATGCAAAAACCACTAAACTTTTTCAAACTCAAAAACCACCTAAAATCACTATAAATCCAAAGATGTGCACGATATGATCTAACCATGGCTCTTGATACCAATTGTAAGATATAACTTTTCACATACACATCATAACATTAACACAAGGTAGCATATAGATGGAATTCTAGAGAGAGAAAGTTAGAGGTTTAGGGAACTTAGTGAGAGAAAGTGAAAGATATTATTATGAGCTCCAACTCTCTACCTTGGGAGGTAGAGAGTATTAATAGTCTTACATAAAAGCGCCACACATCAATGCGTGGATCGGGCATAAAGGTGGGTAAAGACCGTCCAGTCCTCCACGGTGTTACTTAACTAAATACTACTTAACTTAAAATAACTACGACTACGAGCTTTCTAACGATTACATATACTTGAGGTGACCGACTCTTTAATACCTGGAATTTCTAATTCCTAACACTTTTAGGTTTTTCCATGTTTGACGATTCATTATTTTGTTCTTGTTGCTGGGATTGTGATATTCATCGTTATTATTTGGTTTACATCGTGTTGATC
>OU343220.1:185433271-185642198 GCA_910596185.1 Chrysanthemum makinoi | reverse complement strand
TTCATGGCTAGCATCTCACTATGGTCTCTCAAGGCCTCTTCACCACAACAAGTTGGTCCATCCAAATAATCAATCATCTCAGAGGTATTAATACTATACGACGAGTGGATAGCAAAAGATACATGACAGTAAATCAATTGAAACTTATGAATCAAATATTGATAATGAGGGTAATAGTAATACTATCCCATATGATCAATATATGACCAAAGTGAAAGTGAATTGTACCAAGTGATATATATTAAGTCAATGATGACTATGTTTTGATGAATACACACATGTGCTTTTACGATGATTCAGTTATCTATGGTGAATGCCTATAAAGAACAAGTTGCTATTTATGAACAGCGTGCTAAGTTTGAGTTAACTACATTGTTGGGAAATGGATGACCAAATGCGTACAATTATTAGAAAAAGTAATATTAGAGAAGAAGTGTTAAAACGAGTTAAAATCCTTGCAAGAAAAGCTTTCTAAAAGTACATTGCAAAAACCAAGAACTTTAAGATAATGTTAAAGTGCTTAAACAAAATTCGTGCTAAGGAATCAAAACTTGAATGATTTTTAGATCTAAAACTTTTTAAAAACAAGCAAAATAAGTTATGCATTACAAGGAACACCATTAGGGCTGCTCACATGATCACTAAGCATAGAGTGTTAGCGATAAGCACAATATTCCTTGTAGAGGAACCAAATCTGAGTATTGGAAAAAGGCTAAAGCTTTATAAGATTGTATATGATGGCAATGGATCCTTAAGCCTAGATGATCACCTTCAATATATTGGAATACGGAAGAGGATAGAAAATTAGAGATGCCTCTTGGGGAGAAAATGGATAAGAAACTAGAAGATCTAAGTGTAAAAGAATAACATAACGATCAAACCACATGATTACACAAAAGTGGATCTCCTGAACATGTTTAAGCTGAAACTTCAATTAACCACAGAACAAATTTTTGGAAGAAAAGATATGGATAAGCAAAGGCAAATGTACTTGTTGAAACAAACACCCCCTTAGAGAAGTGCACTGCTGACTCACGTGTATCCTCGAATATACCAATGCATTTAGTTCCTAGAACTATTGCCATGTCGCAAAGACCTTAATCAGCCTATATGTTGTTTATCAACTAAGTTGATTTTGAGAAGACATGTAAGAGAGAATCACACCTGAGAGATAATGAAGGGAAAGGGGTTTTGAGCAAACTAAAGAATGCTATTTAAGCGAGGGTCATGCCTTTCTTTAAACAATTAAAAGGTCAATTTGAAAGTCTTCAAAACAAAATAAACTGGATATTAAAAGAAATGGAAGGAATTTGAAGCAATGATTGTTTGAAGTCAATGATTATGAACGGGAACTCAAATATAATGAAATTGAAAGGAAGAATTTGCATATCTCAAATGAGAACTTAGTATTAGTTGTGTGCATTTGAACATGTGTTTTATACTATTACTAAGCATTCTATCTGCTACTCATTTCATGAATTAAGCTATTGCTGAAAGTCTCCCATGATCGCGTCATTGAGCAAAACAAAACTTCGAACTAAATGAGAAAATTGATGGGATGATCGATAATGGTAAAACACCTTTCTAAGCTAGAAGTTGAACATTTTGATTTGAAATTAAAATATCAACATCTCAAGGAAAATGTCAAAACCTCAAACATCAAAACATCCTCAAATGTTCCAGAGTTTGATGCACTTTGAAATAAACAAGCGTGTGAAACGATTCAAGCTCATTGTAACGATCAGAAAGTTGAAAGCCCAAATTTCACAATTAAAGGGTGAAAAGAACAACATGGTAGCTCCCAAATGCCTCCTCCTTTAGATTCTCAGTGTTATTAAACTTTTCATCTTCAAAACTTGGGTAATGTTTTACAAAAGGAAAATGAGATTTTCTAGAAGAAAATGAAAATTTGCGACACTTTAAAGAGTTATATGATTCAATAAAGTCACTCGTTGAGAAAGAACAACGAAAAATAGCGTCTTTACAAAATGAAATTGAGAATCACGAAGAGTCGGAGGAAAAAGGAAAATGCCACTTGTCTTTAATAGAATGTTGCATCAAAATCATCTACTTGATGAAAATATCTTTATGCTGTTTAAATACATTCCTCCTCATCTTAGAAATAACAAACTTGTGTCTCATAACTATTTCGCTCACCTTAAGGATAGTCTAGAATGTCTCTGTGAGATTGTAGAAGTGGATTTCATAAATAAGCCCTTGATAGAAATTAGGTTTGTATTCCATGAGAAACGATCTCAGAACTCTTAGAATGTTTAATAGCAACATGTCCTAAATCCTTAGGTGTGAAAGATAAAGTCAGCGTGATGCCTTGTTCTATGCCTAGTTCAGTATGCAACCCATTCTATGCGACATTAAAAAGTGAAATCTAAAGTGCCTTCAATAGTCGATCCATGCGTCTAGTTGAGAATGCAAAAGTAGCCCAACCAACTAATGTTTCATATAATTGGCTCTACATGAGTGTCAGGTGACATAAAAACAGCGGGTCAAAGCCTCCGAAATACAAAGCAAGATAGGACCTCTCAAGTAAAAGAGCGTGCATTGGAAGAGTGAAGACCACCTAGGAACAAGTTTGAGTTGAATAAAAGAATGTGTTGATTCTAGTATTAGCATAATGTATGTAATAATTGATTCTGCCTATCACCAAACCATGTAATGATTATTTGCTTGATTTACATTACGGATCATGAATGTGGTGTGAATGATTTGACTAATGTATTAAATACCAGTTAAAATTGTTAATGTGAAAAATCAAGCTAAGAAGGCCAAAGGCAAAGAAAAGAAAGTTAGAAACATTGGAAACCCACGGGAAGAAAATTTAGTAATTGGTTATCAATGGATACCTCTTTGGCCGTAATTTTAATCTTAATGAGTCTTGCCCTAAATTTGCTAAGTCAATGCCCATTATAAAATGGATGCCTCTTGAGAACCATTCCTTTAAGTGACATACTTTGAATAGATCAAATCACGAACACTAACTTGCATCTATTAGGATGATTCCATTGTTTCTACTTAAGATGTGGGTGTTCCAATCACATTACTAACCAAATGGGACCCATTCTTGCATGGGGATCCTAATTATCCAGTTATCCATTCTTGTCTATGTTCACTCCGGATCGTTCAATGGATTACGTGGTACGGACTCGGTGTTCCAAACATATGGTGGAGATCATTTCATGGCTCATGAACTTAAGTATGTTGTTGGTGAAGTGTAATCTCGAGGGTATATTATGTTGAAGGTCTTGGTCATAACTTGTTTTCGTTGTTAAGTCATCTTCGTGATTAGATCTAGAAGTGGCATTTAGAAAACATACTTGTTTTGTTAGAGAACTTGATGGTGTGGAGGTATTAAGAAGAACTTCGTGGTTCAAATCTATACACAATCTTTATCGAACGATGAAGTCTTCTCCAATCACTTGTTGTCAAAGGCTTCAAAACAAAATCATGGTTATGGCATAATCGTCTCAATCCTTGAACTTGAACCATTAATAATCTTTCGAGAAGGATCTTGTAAGAGGCAGTTAAAGTATGAAAAGATCATCTTTGTTAGGCATGTCAATTGGGAAAAAGCAAGAAATATGCCACAAACCCAACCCAACCAAAACTTCGATAATGGAAGTTCTATATACCCTTCATATGGATTTATCTGGACCAATGAGAGTGCAGCGATAAATGGGAAAAATATATTTAGTCATAGTTGATGACTACTCGATTTACAGGTAAAGTTTTTGAGGACAAGGATGAAACTCCGGTCATCATCAAACTTATCAATGACTTCACGTTGACTTAACAATGGATTTAGAATTGTTGGTGGAACAATTACACGAGTTTGTTAACAAAGACTTAAGTCAATTTTATGAAAGTGTTGGAATCTGTCATCAAATAAGAGTTCCACGAACTCCTCGAAAACGGTGTAGTTGAAAGAGCGAAACTCTTGTGGAAACGCAGAACAATGCTAATTTATTAAGGTTCCAATGTTTCTGGGTGAAGCCATTACCAGCACTTCTTTGCCAAATCGTTCCCTCTACACATCTCATGGAAAACTCCATCTGAACTTGTCCATAAATGAAACCGATCTCTCCTACCCGTGTGTTGGTGCGTTGTGCTATCAACGAATGATGGTCAAGAGTAAAATTAAGAGCCAAAGGCGGACATTGGATTTTTTTAGGTTATGCATCAAACAAGAAGGGTTGTTGAATCTACAACAAAAGAACTCGAGATATCATGGAAACTATTCACGTCACGTTCGATGAGCTGTCCGGGCAAATGGATCCAGGACAATCCAGTTCTGGACCCGGATCTCAACCTTCATCAAGTAGTCCCATCAGTTCAGCAACTCCTGATGTACCTCCTTAAGAAGATAATTTGAAGAAATTGTTTGATCCAATGTTTGATGAACACTATGAACCAAGTGCTAATGATCTGTCAATTCCATCAACAGAGGCTGTTCCTATCCCTATCAACGAAGTTAACCCTTCAGTTTCTATGTCATTAAGTCAAGAAGCCCCTGCTGCTGATCACTCTGTCTCATCAACAAATCATCAATCATCAAATATAAATCATGGAATTGTGTAAAGCACCTATGATGGAGATAATCCCTTTGCTACTCCGGAAGATGCCCCATTTGAAAACATATTTGCTCCTGAATCATCATCAGAACCATCTTTCATCGCCAGGAGAAATCGACTCGCTACTTCAGTTCCTCAACAACAACCACATGAACACCTTAGAAAATGGACACATGATCATCCATTAGACATCATCATTGGAAATCCTCTGTTCATTATCCACTCGTAAACAACTTGCAACCGATGCCTTATGGTGCTTCTTCAACTCCGTACTCTCCAAGGTCGAACCAAAAGATGTTAGAACTGCCATGAATGAAGGCAATTTGGTTCAATGCCATGCAAGAAGAAATTCATGAGTTTGATCTACTAGATGTATGGGAATTAGTACCTGCTCCTGACTGTGCTATGATCATTGCTCTAAAGTGTATCTTCAAAGTAAAACTTGATGAGCATGGTGATGTATTAAAGAACAAGGCTCGATTGGTTGCAAAATGATACCGTCAAGAAGAGGGTATTGACTTTGAAGAATCATTTGCTCCAGTTTCTCGTATCGAGGAAATCAGAATCTTCTTGGCTAATGCTGCAAGTAAGAACATGGTAGTCTATCAGATGGATGTAAAAATGGCTTTTCTTAACGGAGATCTTAAAGAAGTCGTATACGTCAGCCAACCTGAAGGTTTTGTGAATACAGAGCATCCTACTCATGTCTATCGCTTGAAGAAGGCTCTTTACGGTTTGAAGCAAGCTCCAAGGGCATGGTATGATACGCTATCAAAGTTTCTTCTATCTACTAGATTTAGCAAAGAAGCAGTTGATCCGACATTGTTCACCAGAAAGTCAGGCAAACATTTAATTCACGTTCAAATTTATGTTGATGATATTATTTTTACCTCAACTGACCCCAATGAATTTAACCATTTTTCTAAGGAGATGGGCTACAAATTTCAAATGTCAATGATGGGACAAATGTCATTTTTCTTGGGATTACAAATTTCCCAAAGTCCCGGAGGTATTTTTATAAATCAATCTAAATATGCAAATGAGATTTTAAAGAAATTTGGATTTGATTCTTGTAACCCTATTGACACTCCCATGATAGAGCGTACTAAACTGGATGAGGACCACTCAGGGATCATGGTAGAACAAACGAAATATCGTAGTATGATTGGATCCCTGATGTACCTCACAGCCAGTAGACCAAATATTCTGTTTGCTATTTGCATGTGTGCTAGATACCAGGCTAAGTCTACCAAAAAGCACCTTGAAGCTGTTAAACTGGTCTTTCGGTATCTCCAAGGAACCATCAATATGGGACTTTGGTACCCGAAGGACACCGGTATGTTAATAACAGCCTATGCAGCAGATGCGATCATTGCAGGATGTCAAGATACACGTCGAAGTACGTCTGGAGGTGCTCAGTTTTTGGGTGATAAGCTTGTGAGTTGGTCTTCTAAGAAACAAATGAGCACTTCTATATCCTCTACAGAGGTTGAATACATAGACATGTCATCATGTTGTGCTCAAATCCTATGGATGAGATCCCAATTATCTGACTATGGCTTTGAATTCAACAAAATCCCTCTTTATTGTGATAACAAAAGTGCCATTGCTCTCTCATGCAACAACGTACAACACTCAAGATCAAAGCACATCGACATTCGACATCATTTCATCAGGGAGCAAGTGGAAAACGGTGTGGTGGAACTTTATTTTGTGAGGACTGAATACCAGTTAGCAGACATCTTCACCAAAGCTCTTCCTAGAGAACGTTTTGAGTTTATCCTCCCACGACTTGGTCTAAAGAGTCTACAACCGGTAACACTTAAACGTCTTCAAGAGGAAGAAGAGGAGTAAAAGGTTTTTCTTCATCCATCTCTTGTAAATAGTCATTCAAAAAGCAAAATACAAAATTACAAAACCAAAAAAAAATAATAATAAAAAATAAAAATAAAAATAAAATAAAAAAATTTTAAAAAAAGTTTAGAAAATCTTGAAAAATCCCAAAAATATTGTTATTTTGTCATGTTTTCCTTATTCGAGAATATCTATGGTCTTTGTGCTGTCATTCAAAGAGTGACACGGGTCTTTAGATGTTGTTCGAATGTACATATAAAAAAAAATAAAAAAAAATAAAAAAAAAATTGAGAGAAAGTAAAACAAAGGCTTATAGTCATTTCAGTCTATAGCCCGTTTTTTAAAGAAAGAACAAAGCCATGATTTTATCTTATTTTTCACATCTCAATGTCTGATTCTTAAAACAAATGTTTGTCACTAAAACGACAAATGTTTCCTTCACAAGTATTTTTCCTTCTAAAAATTCTTCTGAAAAATATTTGTTATCTTATTGAAAACTAATAAAAATAACTCGGTCCCAATTTTTGAGAATCATCTGGACTTGACATTGGTTAAAATATCATCTCTCAATCAACAACTTATGTCATTGATTGAGGGGGAGAATGATTTCATTTAAATCAAAAGGTTATTTGTCATACAACTGGTTCAGACCAAGGTTTATGTCATGTTTTCAAAAGATACTCAAGCATGTTTTTGGAGTCTAAAGTCTCAGCTTTGATCCTTATCGGTTAAATGTATTCATAAGCTGGTCTTAATTCTTCTCAAAAGCTTTCAAAAATCAATTTAAATCTACAGAGATCACAAATCTCAAATGATTTGAAAATTGTGATCGGGGGAGAATTTGTGATTTAAATTGGATTTAAACTGATAATTCGATAAATTGTGTTATAATGATTTACAAGATTTCTTCCCCTCATGTGCCAAAGGATTTCAAATTTAACATGCACATGTTGAGGGGGAGCATCTATTTCAAACCAAAAAGGATTGAAACGTGATTGATTTGTTTCAATGTGCAGGTTTTTCCTTTTATGTGCAAAACACTTTCAAACCTCTATGCACATATTGAGGGGGAGCAACTTTTTGAAAACCACATCCTTTCCAAAAATACCCTTAACAAAGTATGAAAAATGTTAATTTTGATCAGGAAAGTGAGGTTGATATATTTTAGAAAATGGTAATCAAAGAAGTGAATCCTTCCTCTTGCCTCCGTGTGCCAAAACGATTTCAAATACATGATGCACATGTTGAGGGGGAGCTTTTTTTCTAAAAATATCGAAAACAATTCAGGTACAAAATGCTTTGATAATATATCACAAGTATCTGGATTGATTCTCAAATGGTTTTCAATTGGTTCCAATGAAAGATGAACAATACCTAATAAACCGACCAAATTTACTTTGTGTATGGTGATATAAGGATGGTTATGTTAGATATTCGTTCCCACGATCCCGCCAGAGCCGGAGGGATCTACCCTGGGACAATCCACTAGATAGTGTAGAGTCCTTAGGTATGATGAAAAAAGGAGAAAAGTGGGATACGGGAAGAGTGCGGATTGAGAAAGAGCTAGAACTGGAATAATCCTAACAAGGTTCTAGCTATGAAGTCTCGATAAGCACTGAAGGGGTTGAACAATAAAAAAGATTTGAATGGAAAAGGGTGAAAATAAATAGCCCTCCAATTATTCAACCTTAGGGCAGAAACCGGGTTCAATACATATGCTACTGGTTGTTACTAAGGTAACACCGGCATGGAAGACAAGACGTCATGGACCCAGTGACACACCGCACTACAACTTCCCAAGCTACTCAAGTTCCTCTTAAAAGGACTTGTTTCATTCTCACGGGAAACCGACATTATCTATCGACTTTCTCTTAGAGATTGTTAATATTGAAAAAGGAGACCCTCTCCCTAGTCTCCGGCATAGGAACCAAATGTGCACAATTAAGTCTAGAGCCACGAGATCATAAAATAAATCTCTTTAGGACACTTTCAATGAAGACTCTCTGTTTCACACAATGTAGAAAGAGAGATTATATCTTATGAGTCCTACGCATTATCCTTGCGGTATTTCCAGAACATCTGAGTGATATGCAAACATATTCACAATGAAGATGGAAAGCCTTCTAGAGCCAACATCAAACAAGCTCTTGGTAGGTGGCATGTGTGATCTATTCAATAGACCAACCATGTGACAACTGAATAGAAACAATGGGGCGATTCAAAATTATGAATCAATCCTGGTTTAGGTTATGGATTGACGGATACCTTTGAAAAACCGGTTGTTGTGTTTAAAAATTCTTTTCTTTAGCACATCGACTGTGTATTAATATTTCAAATATAAAAGGTGTTTATGATTGATAATTGATTTTTTTTCTAAAACCCTCGTTGTAATGCAAAAACACTTTATTGAGCAGTACTCGATTGTTTTTCAAATCTCTTTTCATCAATCAGTGAATCTCAAATGCGCTGGTTCACTCACTCCGTGTTGTCTTCTTTGAGACGTTCCAGTTTGAGAACAGCTAGAGCAGCTGCGAAACCCTGTCAAGGAGATTCTTTGGAATTATACCTGATCACAGGTAGTACTTGTACTAATCAACGGGGAACCGTGGGCCGTGTACCTCAATTCAACGAAAGTGATCAAAGACACTTTCATGCGCTTTATTGCTAACTGTTGTATGCAGGTACGCCCGACGTTTGCAGCTGATCAGAATGGAGAAGTCAATCCATAGCCGCATGCTCACACATCACATTCATTTCTAAAGAAATCATGATAAGTGCATCAATGACTCTGATATTTTCACTCCATGCTTCTGCTACGCTGCTGCAAATATCATGAATCAACTAAAGCTTCCACTACTTTGATGAGAAGATATCATGATCCAGAATGTGAGCATGTCGGTCCAAAAGTCACAACACCACAATGGAAGAGTCAGAGATTTATGTTAGCTGATGATCTCAATGCTAGCTCAAAACTCATTATCACATGGATCAGTTAAAGACCTCCACTTGGATTAACCAAACATGAAAAAATGAAGAATCAAAGACTACAGGCTACAAAGCAAGGAATATTATCAAGAATCCAAGAACAATCTAAATGTAATATTTGTTTTGTATTCAATGTAATTTGAGGTGACCTCCCTTAGGGGGAGATTGTTAGGATTTAGTAAATCCAGTTATTAAAGTGTCGGTCACGTCAAGTATATGTAATCATTAGAAAGCTCGTAGTCGTAGTTATTTAATGTTAAGTAGTATTTAGTTAAGTAACACCGTGGAGGACGGACGGGTCTTTACCCACTGTATGCCTGATCTACAGCCCGTAGGTGGCGTTTTATGTAAGACTATAAATACCCTCTACCTCCCAAGGTAGAGGATTGGAGCTCATAATAACACTTTTACTTTCTCTCACTAAGTTCCCAAACCTCTAACTCTTTCTCTCTCTAAAACCTCAAGTTATACGCCTATTTGAAATCATGATTTGATGTGTTAGTGAAATCCAATATGTTACACCTCTCTATGACTTCACATTAGGGTAAACACCCTTAATTCATCACTAATTGGCCTACAAGACCAACCCATATTTTTCCCTCCATTTCTCTTACTCGACACACACTTACACATTTTATTTCTGTAAAATCAATGAAGTTGATAGAGTTATCCAGAAATATGTAGAGGGCAACTTTGCCCGAATGACATAAGTGGCCCCTTAAGTCCCATTCTTCATAATTTGGCCACACTACACTTTTATAACAAGTTTATAATAAAGCAATTGGCAACTTCGGTCCCTTAAGTACATTTCTCTTGTATTTATGACATGTCATATTTCCTATAACCATTTACATAATGTTTAATACTTATAGTTTGACTACTGGGTTTGACCAACCAATCCCGTGACTCCTTAAAACTTGTAAAAGTCGTAGTCAACTTAGTCAAATTGCATTCTTGTAATAAAAGGCTTAGGCCCGGTTTCAGGGTGTTAAAATTCTATCCCCCTTATTTAGATTTCGTCTCCGAAATCTCTCGTTTAAACTAACCTTGACTTGATCATTTCTTACCCCCATTCTTATCATTAAGCACACAATCATTTCAACATTCCATTGCAAAGATCTAAGTGATCTAGCTACACTAAGCGACACATTGCAAAATTTCTTAATCTATTTTACTCCTCATTTAACTTTCAAAGCGCGTAGGACTCGTTGTAAGGCTATTATGTCATTCGAGGTACATTTACTATGATTAACGTGTCATTTGACCAACTCCATTTTATTACATTGCATTGTTACTTGATTATTTCCAACTCTTTAATCAAGGAATATGTGTCACTTGAGAAAATTTGCACCATTTTGACTTTATATAAGTGAAATAGTGATTAATACGACTTATCATTCCCATCTTTACCATAGTTACGTTATTACCATTTGAACATTTTTGCTTTAACACATTACCTTCTCCACTTTATTTTAAGGATTTTCGCTAAGTTTTATTAGTCACTTAGGGAATCTTAAATTAATTTATATATATATAGATATATATATATATATATATATAAAAGTTAGTTTGACTTTCACAGGTCAAAATTAACTAATACTTTCACATTTTACTCTGGTTATTCCATCATTTCATTAACATTTTTACTATAACGCCTTGTTTCCTCTAATTCTTTCTTTAATTTCCTCGTCAAAGGCTACAAGTCTCGTAGGAAATTTCAATATTCATAAGGTCAAACTTTAACTTACATCATCGCATTTACACATAAAGGTGCCAATAAAGGTTAGCATCCATTACTAACATTACTCGCATTTTGTACCACTCCTCAAGGTACATTATAACATCATTACAAATTCTAAATCTTTTCAAGTTCTACTACAAACATCCCAATAGGAAGTTTTACATAACATTTCAATAAAAGTCTCATTCTAATTTTATTTCCACTTATCTTAGTTCTTGCCACTTCTAACTACTACTAGGCCCCCACTTTCTAGATTTGTTATTTATTCATGCCATGTCGGGAATACATAAGCCCACTAATTTATACTTCCTCATTTACATTGAAAGGCGTCCCAATCGATGTCAATCAAGAAACATAAACTCATGGTTCGGCGATTAATAATTTCTTTAATTAAATGAAAAGGCGTCCCAATCCATTTAATCAAGGAAATCATAAACCGTCCTACTTATGCTCTTTTGACATAACATTCACACCTATTCGTTACACATTTTAACTTCTGTTTCTCTTTCTCTTTTCTAGCTTGGATCCGTCATACTTTATCATTTCAAGCTTGGTCATCCCGGAGGATACCATCATTACCATCATTAATTTGGTCATGCCGAAGGATACCATCATTAACATCATTAGCTTGGTCATCACGAAGGATACCATCATTAACTCGGTCATCCCGAAGGATACCATTATTAACATCATTAGCTTGGTCATCCCGAAGGATACCATCATTAACATCATTAGCTTGGTCATCCCGAAGGATACCATCATTAACATCATTAATTTAGTCATCCCGAAGGATACCATCATGAACATCATTAGCTTGGTCATCCCGAAGGATACCATCATTAACAGCATTAGCTTGGTCATCCTGAAGGATACCATCATTAACTTGGTCATCCCGAAGTATACCATTATTAACATTATTAGCTCGGCCAACCCGAAGGATTCCATCATTAGCCATTATTAACTCATTGGTTACGTGATAGCCATCATTAACTTTTCACATTTAACTTGGATCCAAGCCATTAATATTTTAATGTATGCATTATTCCATTCATGCTATTTAGCTAAAGCAAGCATCATAGAGTATATGAAACCTGCTTGTCATTCTTACACATTAAATATGTGTTTACACTTCTCATTACAACTCACATTCTTTAACGTGCGTTAAACATTTCCACTTATTTATTTTTTTTTTCCTTTTTTTTTAGTTACTTGATTCTTTTCTACATCTAACCTTACATAGGTTAGTCCGTTAACACCTTTATTAACTTACATTCATCCTTTATATTCACTTTATTCATTAACACGATCTCTTCGTGTTTAACTAGGAAATATATCATCTCGTTCTTACTTATATTCTTAACTCGTCTCTTTTAGTTATTAGCACATTAGTTATACAATTTTCATTTCATCATTACTTGTCATTATTCCTTAATCCCATTCTATACTTTTCGTATTTATAGACACTTAACTGTTAGTGTCAATTATCATTTTACCTTCACACATTATACTTTAGCACACCTATCATTACTACGTTCTACACTTTAAACGTCAAATACTTTGACTCGCTTTTAGCCCATCTCTAATACCACTTACCATTCTAGTCACATTCCATTATAATGATTCTAACACACGTTAATAAAATCATAATACGATCACCGGTACAACCAAGGTGTACGACAATCTAATCACCTAAATACTTCAAGTCCTTCACGAACTTATATCACATACACGTTGACATTATAAAACACATTCATCATCATCAACTTAGGTTCATGTAACCTATCACATAATTCGCTTCGAAACTTAAACATTTACTTTCTCGCATAACCTACTCTTACATTTAACGCACCTAATAGTGGTTTAAGTCTAGGCAACCTAAATTGGAAATCTAATTCACTTAAACCGAAGCTCAGATACCAAGTTGTTACACCCCTTTCCCGACTCGATTTTTTTTTTTTTTTTTTTTTTTACACTTGATGGTATTAGCCCAAAATAGACCCTTTTATACTCTGAAAAAGGCTCATTTCCAGAAGACCCTTGAAATAGACCCATTTACATCTATTATGGACTCATTTTCTTGGTACTCTAAAATTGACTCATTTACCTCTAAAATGGACCTATTTTCTGCAGAATCCTTTAAAGGTTAGTATTAGTCTAAACTAGACTCATTTATAGTCTAAAGTAGTCCCATTTTTCCTGCACCCAAAAATAGACCCATTTGCATCTAAAATTGACCCATTTCCTGCACACTAAAAATGACTCATTTGCAGTATGAAATAGACTCATTTACATCTAAAATGGACCCATTTTCTGTTACTCTAAGAATGACGCATTGCAGTCTAAAATAGACCAATTCACCTCTAAAATGGACCCATTTTCTACACACTTGCATATTTTGACCCATTTTTTGGAAAACGACTTATACCACTTTAACAATACATAAAAACTTTCAGAAATAATTAGTACATTTAAAAATATCATATTCATAATCATTAACCCGTTTACAACCCAAAATGAAACACCCCTTTAACCATAATTCTAAACGCTTGAACCATATCTTTAAAGAACCGTTGGACAACTCGATTACTTCATTAACCTTAACATATACCTTGACACTTGACAAGACACTTACAAAACATTTTAGACTTTCGGGGGTACAACATTGAAACGAGCTCGGTATCTACCTAAGCTCTACTTTCTTACCATTCTTCTAACTTCCATCTAGCAATCCATAAGCTTTTATCCAGTGGTTACCCTCGCTATCACATATGGACCTACAAACATTAACATCTTAAACCGTAAGCACGAGGCTTAGTAAGCAAACGGATATAACTTAACATTATACATCAATCACACATTACACATTATAACCATTCATCCATTACAACATTTGAACATAAGACATACCTTAAGCCATCGATAAGCTTCACCATTTACTTCCTAGTCAAGCCCTCCTATTCTAACATTCATTTTCTAGTTATGCCAAACGAGCCTTACTATCCAATATCACATATGCACAAACATTTGGGTCATACCATGTCCTTAATATAAACATCATATAACACATAATGCATTGAAATCCATATAACATTAACTTATAACCGGTTTACTTACCTTAATTCCAAGCTAGTGAAACCAAGGACATCATCTTCTCCATACTTGACATTTAAGCCAACACCACTATAGACATAAACACATAATTAATCAACTATGTCATGACCATAATAACCATAACCCCTTCTTAACCATTACTAATTATCACATAATCATTTAATGATTATATGATAACTAATCCCACTAACTTATTAACTTAACATCAATAATCCTTAACCCATATTTATCATAACTTCTTAATTTAGCTTATAAACATCATTTACCCAATTCCCCCAATTAGGGTTCATAAACCCTAACCTTCCAATCATCAATTACACACAATCAAGGATTACTCACCTTCCAAGGATCCTCTCTATGACTTCACATTAGGGTAAACACCCTTCATTCATCACCAATTGGCCTACAAGACCAACCCATATTTTTCCCTCCATTTCTCTTAATCGACACACACACATTTTATTTCTGTAAAATGAATGAAGTTGATAGCGTTATCCAGAAATATGTAGAGGGCAACTTTTCCCGAATGACATAAGTGGTCCCTTAAGTCCCATTCTTCATAATTTGGCCACACTACACTTTTATAACAAGTTTATAATAAAGCAATTGGCAACTTAGGTCCCTTAAGTACATTTCTCTTGTATTTATGACATGTCATATTTCCTATAACCATTTACATAATGTTTAATACTTATAGTTTGACTACTGGGTTTGACCAACCAATCCCGTGACTCCTTAAAACTTGTAAAAGTCATAGTCAACTTAGTCAAATTTTATTCTTGTAATAAAAGGCTTAGGCCCGGTTTCAGGGTGTTATAATAGCATTTGAATCATTAACAAATGAGGAAAAATTGAATTTCACAAATTGGATTGCTTTTTATTGTTCTAATAAATTTGTGAGTGATCTTAGAGATATCCAAAAGGAAACGGGTGTAAGGTTGGATGGATTTGATAAATTTTGTGCTTGTGTGGCTTATATTCAAAGATCATTGTTAGAATTAACTCCTTTTAGTGAGATCCTCTAGAAATTTTTTGAGAAAAGCCTCCTAAGCATAAACAATTAGTTAAATAATCTTAGGCACCATGATAAAAAAGACCTAGTTTTTTAGAACATGGAACCTAAACCCGAACAAGATTGTGAGATGGTTAGAGTTGAACTACCTAGTTGCATGTTGATTGGTGCAAAACCGTCAAGTTTTCTCACGCGAGCTGATCACTTGTGAATGACCAACCGTAAGAAACTTAAAACAGCTCACACACCAAATGCAATTTAGATCAGGAGAGTATAGTGTTTCCCCAGGTCGTTAAGTCCCAACGAGCTGTGCGAGAATAGTCAAACGTATAGTGATCGAGGGATTTGAACGGAAAAGAAGGATTTGTGATAATTATAACTAAAGAAAAAGCCAACAAATTACAGGGGCTTAAATGCAAATTAAAGGAAATTAAAAAGATAAAAAAATATTAAATAAACGCTATCACTATATTTAAAATGATGAACGTTTAAAACCTAAAACGTACGTTTAAATTAAAAACTACGTAACGTACGAAATAAAACGTGAGAATAAAGAAGGATAATACCTACGGATATGAAAAATACATTTTTACAATCCTAAATATAAAATAAAATTATTAGAAAAATAAAATTATTTTTATAACTATTTATTTAATTATTATTAATTAAAAACTATTTTTAACTATTTAATAATACCCTAAAATATAAGAAAATATGAAATAAAGCTAGAAAAATGAAATTATGACTTAGAAAAATCTAAAATATTATAAAACTTATTTTAAAACTGAAAATATATTTTTTATGCTTTTTATGTATTTATTATGAATTTAATACTATTTAAAACTAATTAAAATTCTAGAAAATACTATTTAAACTAAGAAAATTATGGAAAAATATTTTTTTGGCTTTTTATATTTATCTTAATCTAGGAAAATTGAAAACATATTTTTTTAAACTTTTTCTGATTTATTTGTATTAAAAGCTATTTAAAAATGCTAAAAACTGAAATTAAATGCAGAAAAATAGCAAACAAGCTTGGAAAAATCTGAAAAATTCAAGATAAGCTTAAAATAATATTAGGAATCTAGGAAAAATGGAAAAACAGGTGCTTGTGTGTAGGATTATGCAACTGCTATGCAATGTGCTTATAAATAAGCACTTAGGATAAGCCAATGAGCACCAAGAGCTACCAAACTGAAACAAAAGCTGAAATATGCTATAACTACTCAAAATGAACTAAAAACAACAACACTTATCCTCTGAATAGCCAACTGCAAAGATTTGACTTATTTGAGTTTATTGCTTAAAACAGTGTGAGGGTACTACTTTTGAGCTCAAGCATAAGCCACCAAATAAGCTGAAACTTAAAAACATGTATTAGAACTTGAAGTTGACCTGGTTGGCTACTTGTAAACCAAGGATTAGCCTTGGACAAGCTCTGCAATATACTGAGAAAACTCAGTATTAACTGAGTTGAGTGAACAGGGCAAATGAGCCCTGTTGGACAAGCTTATTTGAAGCTTATAGAAAATTTCCAAAAATCTATAAAAATGACAACAAGAAAGTAGACCAGTTGAGGTTTTAAGAACAAAAAGTCTCACTTGATTTGGCCCAATAATGAACCTGTGAAAAATCTTACTAGTTGGCCTAAAAACTGGTTTTTGCAAATATTTTGACTTTTGACAGATTTTGACACTTTGACTTTTGTGAACTTTGGAATCAATTTATTGGACTGATGTTGTTGTTTAATGATGAAATACACTTGATCCAATCTATGTTTATGATTTCTAAACACAAAACAAGCATTTGATTTCTCAACTCCTTATCAGATATGCAATTAAGACAGATTAATAAGGACTTTGACTTTTAGCTTTTGCAGGCATACTATTTAGACAGATATGCGTATGAATGAGCTTAACAAGCATGAGCCAATAGACTTTAATCACTGAACAAGTCTGAACACAGTTTAAGCACCAAATCCAAACACTACTTTAACAAATTGATTTAAACTATAAATGAGCTAAACACTGATCAAACTTGAGCAGACAATCAAAATGAGTTTAAATGACTTAAATACAGCTAATTAAACATGTTTAAGCTATCTATGACTACAAATACAGGTACACACAAAACTTGCAAACAGATATTGAGATGAAAATGAGATTTCACTCACATGTGTCCAGCTGGTATGCAGGCTACAACCAAACCCCAAGACCACTACACTAAGCTATATCCAACCCAATACCAAATCCTGTATCAACCCATTCCATTTCCAACCTGCTTGAACCAATTATGCTGCAAAGTTGACTTTCGTTGACTTTTTAGTACCTTTGATTGAACTTATTTCCAAAGCTTATGAAAAGCTATATTGAGCTTAAATAAGTTTGTTTGAGCTTAAATAAAGCTTATTGAAGCTTTGAACATAAGAGTTAGACTTTGAATTTTTGCAACAGTGAACTATATATCATGAAATGTTAATACCACTTGAATTTCCACTTGAAAACAGTTTTAATACACTTCAATGACTTAATTCAATATCATGAAACAAAAGATTACACTTTAAAGCTTAATTAAAGACATAAAAGTAAAATACGACATTCATAAAATTAAAAAAAACAAAAAACTGCATTCTTCTCTCTATCTCCTCCTTCTTTTATACTCTAGAAAGCCTCCACGTGTCCTTCTGATTGAATCCCACCTCTGAAATTGGCCAATGAATGAGTAATGAGCATTTTGGCCATTTTATCAATTTGGCGGGAAAGACTGTTTTTGACTTGTAGCCTCTGCTTTTATCAACTAGGGGGGTGGATAGGTATGATGATGAGGGGGGTTGAGGGGATAAGGGATAAGGTGAGGTGAGAGAGTGGAAGGTGATAAGTTGCAGGGTGTAGCAGGGCAAGTGGTGGGGAAGCAGGAGGTGGGAGGGAAAAGGTGTTTGGGTGATAATTTGACCAAGGGGTCAAAAAGGGGAGGTCAAGGTTATTGGCAGGGGTCACAATGGGCTTGGCAGGGGATCAAAATGGGTAAAGGGTCAAAGATAGGTTTAATATTATAAGGACTTGATTTGCAATTCTCCAATTCTTGAAGGACCATTTCTGCCATTTAACAAAAGATTTATTCAAGGACCATTTTTGAAAATTTAGAATATTTCAGGGACCTTGAATAACATTTTTCTTTATTTTGCTTTACCAGGGACTGTTTTTGACAACTTTTGAAACTTGGGGGACTAAAACTGCCAATTATGCAAACTTTATACGTTTTTCACCAGATTTTGATATTTTTGCATTTAAAACACATAAAACACTTATTTGTGATATTTTTATCATTTTGATGCATTACTGAGTGTTTTCAGATGTTTTTGCAGTTTAATTTGTACAAAAATGATGAGTATTTAGACACTCATCAATCCCCACACTAAGATATTGCTAGTCCCTAGCAATGTTTTGAGAAAAATTAATGGATTTCATCTCTTTACCAAAAGCCATTACTTCCGGAGTAGCCAAATGTTTCAGTTCAAGTAAGAACCATGGTACACCGATAACCATGTGATTTTGAGCAAACCACCAGCTTCCAACGGATTTGATTTGTCTTTACCAGAAGCCGTTTACTTCTGGACTAGCCAACTCTTAGATAAATTATCAATATTATCTTTGGTGAGCTGATTACCAATTATGGTTTTTCCACTGCCTTTACCACAAGCCATAAACTTGCGGGCTAGCCAACTCTTCATTAATTAAGGATATGGTGAATGAATACCATACAATTTTGGGCAAATTGCAAGCCGTCAACGGATTTTAGATATCTTTACCAAGAGCCGTTTGCTCCTGGATTAGCCAATCCTTATGTGGGTTAGACATGGTGGACTTATTACCATTTGTTGTGTTTAGTACATAGTACTTCCACTAATTTTTTTTTTAAATTTGGCCATTTTGGGGGAAAAAGGGACTAAAAGGGTGCATTTATGATCAAATTGCGAGAATTCCCCCACACTTAGAAATGAATATTGTCCTCAATATTCAAAGTACCGGCTGTTATGCCGAAACTTAGAACGTAAAAAGATAACATTACTAGCTAAGTGTAGAAACACAACAATTATTTTCTTTTTAAATATTTACAATTTTCATTCATTTTTAAGATCTATATACAACATGTGGGGCATCTCCCCCACACTAGGGTGGTACACACGGGTGAAAACCCATGTTTAACTACTGTTTTGATTACCGAGTCGCTAGCTTGACTCGACCCGAATTAATTTGTTCATGGGGAAGTAAGTGGAAGAGACAATCTCCATCGGACTTTCATTCAAGATGTTTGGACAAACATTTGAAGCACGTGAAAGTTCCACACCGATGAGATATACATAGAACCGGCTCACAAATGATAAATGAAAATGCCGGGGTCAAAGATAATGTCTTCATTCCCGAAGGAGTGTAGAACAGGAGAAGTGACAGAATATATGAAGAAAAGAAAGAAAATCATGATAAAATCATGACTAACTCTTCATCCTCAATAGGAGAATTCATAGTTTCATGAATCTCCTCAGTTAAGCTCGCTTGATCAAGACATATTATGGGTGTGTCTAGATCAAAGTAGAAATTATCATACTCCGGCGGAGATATGATATGAGTGAGTTCACCGGCGAACTCCTCGTGAAGAGAATCAATCACAAGATGTAAATCTGTGAATTCTTGTTCCACTGTAGACTCATCACTATCCTTAATCTGAGTTTCAAAGAGTGGATTCTCAGAAATTAAGGTGAATTCAGAGTTGAATTCAAATAGAGGATTAGTGAGAGTTGTTTTGAATGCTCCAGGAACAAAGTGATCAACATTCTCTATTGGACTGTTGGGATAAGAAGTGAGTGAACGATCATTATCAAGGAGACTTTCAGTCTCTCCCAGATCGGTTTTGAAATCAGAAAGACTATTATTACTTTCCGATGAAAGTGGACTGATGTGAGTGAGTTCATCGGTGAACTCCTCAAGATGGTGATCCGCATCAGACTGTGGGAGTGATGTCTCAACATACTCGATGTTTCCATGAGAAGTACAATCTTCGCTAACATCGGAGAAAGTTTCAAAATGATCTTTTGAACACTCAAGAGGGGAAAGAGAATCACACATATGATCAGAAGTTCCCTGTGACTCTCTCGGGATTGGGACAAGGTTCTCAACACTAGACTTTATGAATTCGTCCGATTCCTTTTCAGGAACAGTGTCAAGATGCTCGTCCCCCATGTTCAGAGAGTGAGTGGGAATATCGGGTGTGATAACAACAGACTGAGGGAGTTGAGAAGGACTAGCATACATATGTTTTATACTTTCCATTTGTTCTTCTGCTAGTAATTCCATAATAGTCTTTTCTCCCGATTTTCATGGAAGGAATTTCAACTGATGAACTTGATGAATCTGTACAAAGTTGACTAATATCAAGGGTAACTTCATCATCATCGTCATCAGGAATGAAACGGAATCGAGAGCTAGAGTTGGCTGCTTTTTCTTTTGCAATTGATTCCCTAATAGATTTTTCAAAGGCAATCTGGGAATCTAATTTAGCAGCCCGCTCTTCGACTAACAAAACTTCCATGGATTTCTCATTTGGATTATCTTGGGAATGTTTACATTCCTTCAAATCTTTCACTAAATCCAAAAGATCAAGGAGAAGATTTTGAGGAAGTGGGTCAGGCTGAGGTGGTGCCTGATTCATTTGATAATGTGGAGGTTGGTTATGATACGAAGAGTCGTAATTGTTACAAGGAATTCGATTCCTTGTTTGACAATCGAAGCTACAGTGTGGACCTCCACAATACTCCAACATGTAAAACTGATGTGCGTGAGTCATATGTGTTGTAGTCATAATTGTTATCGGAAACCTGCTCATAGACAAACGTGTTTCCCGATTGACAATCAGAACTGGAGTGTGAACCACCACAGTACTACAATGATAAATGCTGAGTCTCACAGTGTGGTAGCTGATGGAATGAATCAGTTGTGTTATGGTAGGAATAAAAGGATCCTGTTATAAGACGGACCCGTTTCGACTCCACCATGCTACAACTGGGGCAATTGCCACCATTATAAGGACCACCACACCATTGACAACCAAGAGGGTGAGGATAAGACATAGAAAGAATCAAATGGTTTTAGAGGATAAGAAATGAAGAATCAAAGATGTGAGAGGGTAAAGATGGATATTTTTGGATTTTTGGATAAACATTTTGTAAAAATAAGAAAGAAAATCTTTTTGGGTTTTTGATTTTTTTAAAAGAAAATATAAACATATATAGATGGTATGAACAAGGAGTGAATATCCAAATCACTAATCTGCTAAACGTAAGACTATTAGCACTGCTCCCCGGTAGCGGCGCCAAAATTTGATTGGTGCAAAACCGTCAAGTTTTCTCACGCGAGCTGATCACTTGTGAATGACCAGCCGTAAGAAACTTAAAACAGCTCACACACCAAATGCAATTTAGATCAGGAGAGTATAGTGTTTCCCCAGGTCGTTAAGTCCCAACGAGCTGTGTGAGAATAGTCAAACGATATAGTGATGAGGATTTGAACGGAAAAAGAAGGATTTGTGATAATTATAACTAAAGAAAAAGCCAACAAATTACAGGGGCTTAAATGCAAATTAAAGGAAATTAAAAAGATAAAAAAATATTAAATAAACGCTATCACTATATTTAAAATGATGAACGTTTAAAACCTAAAACGTACGTTTAAATTAAAAACTACGTAACGTACGAAATAAAACGTGAGAATAAAGAAGGAAAATACCTACGGATATGAAAAATATATTTTTACAATCCTAATTATAAAAGAAAATTATTAGAAAAATAAAATTATTTTTATAACTATTTATTTAATTATTATTAATTAAAAACTATTTTTAACTATTTAATAATACCCTAAAATATAAGAAAATATGAAATAAAGCTAGAAAAATGAAATTATGACTTAGAAAAATCTAAAATATTATAAAACTTATTTTAAAACTGAAAATATATTTTTTATGCTTTTTATGTATTTATTATGAATTTAATACTATTTAAAACTAATTAAAATTCTAGAAAATACTATTTAAACTAAGAAAATTATGGAAAAATATTTTTTTGGCTTTTTATATTTATCTTAATCTAGGAAAATTGAAAACATATTTTTTTAAACTTTTTCTGATTTATTTGTATTAAAAGCTATTTAAAAATGCTAAAAACTGAAATTAAATGCAGAAAAATAGCAAACAAGCTTGGAAAAATTTGAAAAATTCAAGATAAGCTTAAAATAATATTAGGAATATAGGAAAAATGGAAAAACAGCTGCTTGTGTGTAGGATTATGCAACTGCTATGCAATGTGCTTATAAATAAGCACTTAGGATAAGCCAATGAGCACCAAGAGCTACCAAACTGAAACAAAAGCTGAAATATGCTATAACTACTCAAAATGAACTAAAAACAACAACACTTATCCTCTAAATAGCCAACTGCAAAGATTTGACTTATTTGAGTTTATTGCTTAAAACAGTGTGAGGGTACTACTTTTGAGCTCAAGCATAAGCCACCAAATAAGCTGAAACTTAAAAAGCGGGTATTAGAACTTGAAGTTGACCTGGTTGGCTACTTGTAAACCAAGGATTAGCCTTGGACAAGCTCTTTTGAGCTTTTGCCAAGCTCTGCAATATACTGAGAAAACTCAGTATTAATTGATTAGACAAGCTTATTGCTTATAGAAAATTTCCAAAAATCAATTGACCATTGAGGTTTTAAGAACAAAAAGTCTCACTTGATTTGGACCAATAATGAACCTGTGAAAAATCTTACTAGTTGGCCTAAAAGGTTTTGCAAATATTTTGACTTTTGATTGATTTTGACACTTTGACTTTTGTGAACTTTGGAATCAATTTATTGGACTGATGTTGTTGTTTAATGATGAAATAACTTGATCCAATTATGTTTATGATTTCTAAACACAAAACAAGCATTTGATTTCTTAAATATGCAATTGACAGATTAATAAGGACTTTGACTTTTAGCTTTTGCAAGCATACTATTTAGACAGATATGAGTATGAATGAGCTTAACAAGCATGAACCAATAGACTTTAATGAACAAGTCTGACACAGTTAAGCACCAAATCCAAACACTACTTTAACAAATTGATTTAAACTATAAATGAGCTAAACACTGATCAAACTTGAGCAGACAATCAAAATGAGTTTAAATGACTTAATCTAATTAAACATGTTTAAGCTATCTATGACTACAAATACAGTACACACAAAACTTGCAAAGCAGATTGAGATGAAAATGAGATTTCACTCACATGTGTCCATTACAAAAACCCCAAGACCACTACACTAAGCTATATCCAACCCAATATGTGACAACCGTACTTCAGGTCATTTCACGTTCATGTCTCATTATTTCAACATTTATAGTAAACTTGGTTTACTTGTTTCAAAGCGTAACCTTGGAGGTTTAGCGCGATTCATGATCATGACATCAAACATTTCATATGGACATCATTTGATCATATCAATTCATTCAGACATTTCATTTCATATTTTACGCGTAATTTTTATATTTAATAATCTTTATCGCGTGAGTTTTTATTTTAAATATTTAAACCGTTACTTTCAAAATGATCGAGATATTTTTAAACTTACATTTAGTCATAAAAACTATATTTTAGTTTTCCTAGTGTTTCAATTTATTTGATATATAATTTACTACGTCTTTTTCTTAAAATTATCGATAATTATTTTATCACTCAAATTTCACAAGGAAAGTATTTTTACAATTTTTATCATCTCATTACATTCTATTTTGGCCTAATAAAACTTACTTGCACCAAAAATTTCCATTTACCCTACAAGATTTATTTAACTTACATTTTCTTTACAACTTATACAAGTTATACAAAAATGTGTACAAGTAACAATAGATTTAAAAAATATATTTTTGAGACAACCCTCCCCAAAACCGGCCATAGGGGAGGGTGTGTTATAAATGTTGTATGGTTTGTGTTTTTTTCTCATAATTCATTCACCTCAAAGTCTTACCAAATAATTCTCATCCATTTCAATCTCAAGATCAAAGTGTTAAGAAAATACTTTCAAAAGGTCACCATATCAAAGAGCAAGGATCAAGATTTTTGCAAGCTGTCATTAACAACCTAGTATATATCCTTTATATGGTTTGAAATAAAAACCAAGGATATTTAAGTTAATCCTTGTTACTTTCATCTCATCACTATTACTAGTAAGCATATTCTTACATTTCAAGTTTCCTTTTCATTTTCATATGTTTCTTTTCATTTTGGAGATATTATGCATGATATGTGATTTATACCATTTATTTCATGATTTTGGAGTTATATATACATATTGGTCATCCTATAAATATTCCCTTGGTATTGGTTGGTCTTGATGGTGATTAGGAAACCATGACACCCTAAGAAGGTGTATGGTAGGATTAGATTAGTTTTGGAGTTGATTTGAAAGGATTAGAATAGGTTTTGTCCGAGAAAAACTATTTTCGATAAGTATATTTTGTGTTCTGTCCTTGTTTTGTTTTTCTGGAAAATCCGACAGTTGGTACTAAACTTTGGCCTTGATTTTTAGAAAATATACTTTAAAACGAATCCGTGGGCGCTTGAACGGATAAAAACGGACTTATAACGAAGAAGTTATGGATTTTACAAGTTTGACGATGAAAATTATATTTTTCAGAAATTTCAGCAACATGTTTTTATCTTGTACGGGTCAAATAAGCCTTAAGCTTCACTTATTTCGACTTCTCAAAAATATATTAGTATACTTTAATACGAAGCTAAGGACATATAAAACGTAGAAAACGGATTTGAAACGACAAAGATATGCACTTTTTCATAAACTTGCCATAACTAATGCACACTATAGCCAAAACCACCATCTTTAACCCTTATTATCTTTGTTGAGACCTTTTGGACGAAAGCTCCTGAACTGAAACTTTTAGATATCGATACAAACTTTCCAAAACGGTTCTTCTCTAACGATCGACAATGTTTTACGACTAGTTTTCCGGAGCCATTTTTGTTAATTTCACGATTTTTCCGACGACATTGTTTTGCGGCGAAAAGTGGTAATTTCTTAAAAATCAGATAAAACCATTTTAGGATGACATTTTGACGAAAAAATGTAAAGTCATTTTTGAAGGGTCACGTCAAAAGAGTATTTTTCCAAAACTCGTAAATGGTATAAATAACATATCAAGTGCATGCATAACATTACATTGCAACTTATGACATATCATATCATGATAATATGACGCATTACATTAAACCTCAGTGTACTCACTTTTGCCGTTATTCCAGTTTATCCAAGAGAGTTTTCATAGCCCCTTTTACATGCTTTACATTATTTCAAACTACGGGGAGAATACATTGCACAACATTTTATTACGATACCAAGTATGTTAATTACATTTACATTGCTTGAGTTACAAAGTTGCCAGTTAAAAGTCCCCATTTCAAATGCATGAGCCATTAATTTTGGAAAGCGTGTGTGAGTGGATAGATCTATCGAGGGTGACTCCTCCATCCGGGTTTGAATCCCAATTGTACGGATGCATTTCATTCATAATCATTACCAGAGTTGTTTGGCAAGACACTCTTTTGGGCTACATTAGTAAGAAGTGTCATGCGCTTAAGCAATTGTAACATTATTTTTACGTGACTTGATGGTCATGCATGATAGATACTTGTGTAGTCGTATAAAACATTTACATAAACCTATGATTTCTCACCAACATTATTGTTTACGTTTTTAGCAATGTATTTTCGTAATGAGGCATATTCATCATGACATGGTTTAGGGACCTACACATGCGTCACTTACATTTTTGTACTTTATGGCACTTTATTCAAAAACATCGTTTGGATGTAACATATTTGTACTCAAACCTTGTAAACCTTTTGGGACGATGTTGTACCAATGTTTTATGAAATATCAACGATGTGTTTTTAAAACGGCACTTTAGGTCGTTCAATATAACTGTGATGTGGTGCTATGAAGCAATCCCCAGAATTCCATTCACAAAACTAAATTGGGGGTGTGACACAATACCAAATCCTGTATCAACCCATTCCATTTCCAACCTGCTTGAACCAATTATGCTGCAAAGTTGACTTTCGTTGACTTTTTAGTACCTTTGATTGAACTTGTTTCCAAAGCTTATCAAAAGCTATATTGAGCTTAAATAAGTTTGTTTGAGCTTAAATAAAGCTTATTGAAGCTTTGAACATAAGAGTTAGACTTTGAATTTTTGCAACAGTGAACTATATATCATGAAATGTTAATACCACTTGAATTTCCAGTTGAAAACAGTTTTAATACACTTCAATGACTTAATTCTATATCATGAAACAAAAGATTACACTTTAAAGCTTAATTAAAGACATAAAAGTAAAATACGACATTCATAAAATTAAAAAAAACAAAAAAACTGCTTTCTTCTCTCTATCTCCTCCTTCTTTTATACTCTAGAAAGCCTCCACGTGTCCTTCTGATTGAATCCCACCTGTGAAATTGGCCAATGAATGAGTAATGAGCATTTTGGCCATTTTATCAATTTGGCGGGAAAGACTGTTTTTGACTTGTAGCCTCTGATTTTATCAACTAGGGGGGGTGGATAGGTATGATGATGAGGGGGGTTGAGGGGATAAGGGATAAGGTGAGGTGAGAGAGTGGAAGGTGATAAGTTGCAGGGTGTAGCAGGGCAAGTGGTGGGGAAGCAGGAGGTGGGAGGGAAAAGGTGTTTGGGTGATAATTTGACCAAGGGGTCAAAAAGGGGAGGTCAAGGTTATTGGCAGGGGTCACAATGGGCTTGACAGGGGATCAAAATGGGTAAAGGGTCAAAGATAGGTTTAATATTATAAGGACTTGATTTGCAATTCTCCAATTCTTGAAGGACCATTTCTGCCATTTAACAAAAGATTTATTCAAGGACCATTTTTGACAATTTAGAATATTTCAGGGACCTTGAATAACATTTTTCTTTATTTTGCTTTACCAGGGACTGTTTTTGACAACTTTTGAAACTTGGGGGACTAAAACTGCCAATTATGCAAACTTTATACGTTTTTCACCAGATTTTGATATTTTTGCATTTAAAACACATAAAACACTTATTTGTGATATTTTTATCATTTTGATGCATTTCTGAGTGTTTTCAGATGTTTTTGCAGTTTAATTTGTACAAAAATGATGAGTATTTAGACACTCATCACATGTGTGGGATAGATTTCAAAACATATGACACGCATGAGGAATCCTTTAGGAAAATAGAACATAGTGATCAAATTTTTGAGAATGATTCTTATGAATCGGACCAAGAATTTGAAATGACTAAAGAAGGATTTGAGATACTTAGGAGTGTATTTGGGTTATATCATACTAAAACACATGATGAACATTTAGGAGATCTAGATATAATGAAGAATGAGGTGGAAACTCCAAGCCCACAAGCCCTACCATCACTTGAGGAACACACATCGCCTGTAACTTACCCGAAAGAAGTAAAAGAGACTATAGGAACCCCGATTGATATAGAACCTTTGGACCAAACGCCACTAGAGAATGTAGGTTTAGATGCTTGTTGTCATGACCTCTCTCTTAGTCCTAGGGAAGTTCCTAATTTTGATGAACCGGAGCCTCAACCAAAAACCTTACCCAATTTTCCGTCTTTAGATGTGAATCTAGGAATTGAATTAGGCCCCAATTCACCCATCAAAATAAATAGTCCGGGTAATTTCTTGATAAAGGTAGTGGACTCTAGGCCATGTAGAGTGGAAGCTAATATAGGAGTAACCATGACCTTACATACTTACATCACCCATTCATGGTTGATAACAAAAAACATTATGGGTTTAAACCGGGTTTATTAGGTCAAGATGGATCCTTAACTAAGAATCTCTTGAAGTTGATAGAAGATGATCCATTTGTAGGAGAAAGACTTGATAAACCCGGTACACCCATAGAATTAGGTAAGGTTATAATGAATGGAGCACACCCCTTTGAGCATATAAATTACCCATCACCCTCTCCTCACGTAGCAAATTTCCACCCTAAGGGTGTGTATCGCTACTATCACCCGCACTTAAGCTTAAGTGTAGAAAAAACTTCCCCTTTATCAGTTAAATAAGGGTAGAGTCTAGCTCGTGACTCGAACAAAAACAAGCGCTTCTTGGAAGGCAACCCATGTGTTTTTCTTTTTCTTTTTTTATTTGTGTGTCATATATCTTTTCATTATTGTATGTTCTCATGTTTGAATTTGTGAGAATGCTTTATTTTGTCTTTAACCTCGTCTTAATTACATATAAAGGTATTTTACAAAAAGGATAAGTGTAGGGAGGATTACACACGTTTTTAAAAGAACGTGAACATGAGAACTACAATTATTGAAAATGATATATATGTGTTTGTTAGAGTCAAATGCTAGTGTCGAGTCATAATGGATGTTTTGCCGGAATTTTCCCAGATTTTAAAAGTGTAATTTTTCCAGAATTTTTCCAGAAAAATGCAGTAGACCAGTTTCTGTCAGGATAACCTGACGGCGTCAGACTCGCTACCTGACGGCATCAGGAGGACCAGAAACCACTTATCTAACTTTCTCTCGTTTTTTGTGCTACTTATAAATTATTGGAATTTCTCAGGTCTTAATTTTTCAGAAAAACTGTAAAAATCCATTCAACAAGCATTATATCCTAGTTTATTAGAGTCATATATAGTTTTACTGGCGGTTTTACGCGAAGGTTTCGTCTATTTTATTAAAGTGTGCAGGTTTTATTTATCAAGAAGAAGAAACATAAGATTGTAAGGAGCTTTTCACGCATACATTCTTCTTGGAGAAGAATTTAACCACTACTTCACACGGATCCTACCGAGCTAATCAGGAGAGTATTAGTTTCTTTCTCTTTTAATTACCTTCCGTTATCATAACTTTGATACTTTCGAGGAACATTGGGGACAATGTTTAGTTTAAGTTCAGTTCAAGAATTCATCTTCCCTAACTCTCTCAATACTACTCCCCCTATTACATTTATCATCATAAGGGTTGCAAGATACCCAAAAAACTTTGTCGGGTGTTTTTATCTTCTCACACCAATGACTTCGAGCTATCTCGTCATTGGTGTCGTTTGAGGGGTCCTCCATGCAGTAGATATCATCATTTATGGACTCTTTCTGAAAACAATGCTCCTCATAATCAATCTTGAGCTTTTTTAGAAGATTTGGATTAATTTTAGCATCCCCGAATTGTATCGAATACCAATCGTCAAAGGATAAATCTCTGAACTTCACATTATATCTTTCGAGCTCATAAGGGCATGTCCATTCATCGTCTTTTATATTACTACCCCTGTTGCAATATTCGCGAAACGGATTGCATGTAGGCCATGCTCGAGTAGACTCGTCATCAATGATAACTATCGGAGTGCAATAGTGCATAATAGGTGGTTCTTCCTCTTCTTCGTATGAGAGCTTTGCCAACCTTTCTTCATCAGTATATGCAGGCCACATGTATTTTTTATCCCTGACCCTTTCATTATCATCTCCTCTGTCGCAAACTGCGTTATGAGTGTTGCACGAGGCCCAAAGATCGTACCATTTACCATTAGTATCTTTTGACCATCCGTTAGTAACATGTGTCCTTGATTCATGTAACTCTAGAAATTTATCAGACCATGTATCCTAGTTACGCGGTAACTCTGAGGGTTGGTTACGGCGTAACTCACTTCCTTCAGAACCATCAGTATCTTTCTCATCAATTGTTCCACGATCCCTATCTAACCTCTGGTTATGCCGTAACTCATCATAAGTGTTACGGTGTAACTTCATACTGTCGCCGGAATTTGCAGCATCCGAATTGTAGGTGGTAGAATCGACTTGCAACTTTTCATTTTCATTAGAAAAACGGCCTTGCACACCACCATAGGTTTTTTCTTTTCCGGAAATCTTTTAGCCATTCATCTTGTTCTTTTTGTCTTTGGGCTGAGGCTTCCAGAAAATTGTTAATGGTTTCTTCAATGTTGGGCTTTCTTCCTTCATAAGGCCCACGGTTGTAATTTCGAGGAGGTCCTCCACGATAGCCATTACTATTACGATTATCCCCATAAAACGGTCAGTTTTCTCCATATTTAGCTTCTTCTACTGTGCTATCTTAGTCAATGGGAGGACAATTTTTGGTGAGATGTCCTTCTCCATAGCTTTCGCAACCTACTTGGATGGCATGAACACTTTCTCTGAGCTTGAGCATATCCCGACCAAGATTTTCAATTTTGCTTGTGATGGCGGAAATTCCATCAAGATTTCCACATTGGTTCCTCTTGCTTCCTCCATCGTGCCATTTTTGGGAATGATCGGCCATCTTTTGGTCCTTGGTAGTCCAGCATCTGTCTTGTAGTTACGTTAATTCCTTTGTAAAAAATGTTGACCTTTTGCTGGCTATTCAGGTCATGAGTCAGACACTTGTAGAGAAGATCGTTGTATCTATTACAGGCTTGATACACCGTTTCATCGTCATCTTGCTTGAAATTATGGATTTCCATGAGCTGATTAGATATCTTTGACGGAGGACAATATCTTTGGATGAAGTGCTTTTTTAGTAGAGCTCATGTATCAACTGCCCCGACGGGCAATCTTTCGATCCATCATCTTGCTCCCCCAGTAAGAGTCATGGGGAACACCCTTAGCATAACAGCATCATAAGAAACACCCAAAATGTTGAAAAGGATTGCAATGTACAAGACATTCTCAACGTGCTCATACGCATCTTCGTCCCTGTTTCCTGAAAATGGGTTAGCACGAAGATCCCTCATAAACTGATCTTTATTTTCGAAATGGACATTAGCTCTAATTTCCGGTCTTACGAGACCCGACCCTTGTTCTTCCCTTGTCAACGCCAAATCTTCTTCAAGAGTGAGGTCATCAATGTTAACAACTTCCATGGTACCTGAGAATTGAAAAGAAATTTTGAGAAAGAGCAAAAATTTAAAATAAAACATAAATGAAAGACTTAATAAAAATCCTAATATAACTCCCCGTCAGCGTCCCCAAAAGCTTGATGCAGGTTTTACTGACCAGGTTTTAATATTGATAAAGTCTCGTTATACCTATGGTCTACCCTAATGCACTAACGGGAAGTGTACCCGGTCGTGTGTAGTGTAGTATTTCGGTAAAATCAAGGTCGTTGCAAGAGCTATGTGTGTGGATTTTAACTAAGTCTAGGTGTCACATATTTTAATTAGTTTTGAGGTTGAAATGATTAACTACTAAAGACAATAAAATAAAGAAAACAAATTGTTAGGAACATGTTTTATTATCAAGTGTAGGTCATTTCATTTATAATAGGTCGTTAATAATTATGGTTTATAAATGTTTGTAATTGATTTCACAGCTCATGTAGTAAGCCCATGAGCTGTGATAGAAGGTTCTTCTAGAACCAAGGGGAAACACCCCTACTTATGTAAACACTATAAATACCCCCTCCCTAGAAGGGAGAGGGTTGTTGGTTCTAATTGCAATTATCATTTTCACTAATCATTCATTAGTTCCTTCCACTTTCTCTCTCTATAACTTTCTCTCTCTAGAAATACATATTGTTGTGATAATATGGTGACCTAACAAGTGGTATCAGAGCCAAGGGATAGTTTAGGTTAATATTGCTTTGATTTAATAGAAATTCGTACTTAAAAACGTGTTTTAGATTGAAATTTATGGACTTTTTGGACTGAATACGTGTTTCTGTGAGTTTCTGCGAGTTTCTGAGCATTTCTTATGAGTTTCTGCGAGTTTGGCGAGTTAGCCATGAGTTTCTGCGAGTTTCTTATGAGTTTCTGCGAGTTTCTCATGTATTTCTGCGAGTTTCTTTGAATTTCTGCGAGTTTCTTTGAATTTCTGCGAGTTTCTCATGAGTTTTGGCGAGTTTGGCAAGTTAGCCATGAGTTTCTGCGAGTTTCTCATGAGTTTCTGCGAGTTTCTTTGAGTTTCTGCGAGTTTCTTATGAGTTTCTGCGAGTTTCTCATGTATTTCTGCGAGTTTCTTTGAATTTCTGCGAGTTTCTCATGAGTTTTGGCGAGTTTGGCGAGTTAGCCATGAAGTTTGGCGAGTTTCTGCTTGAATTTCTGCAAGTTTGTATTTTGGCGAGTTTCTTGTAGTATTTTGGCGAGTTTCTTGTATTTTGGAGAGTTTCTTGTATTTTGGCGAGTTTCTTGAATATTGGCGAGTTTCTTCAATATTGGCGAGTTTGATTTGTTTCTTGCGAGTTTGGTTCTTGCGAGTTTCTTCTCTGCGAGTTTAGTTCTTGCGAGTTTCTTCTCTGCGAGTTTGGTTCTTGCGAGTTTGGTTCTTGCGAGTTTCTTATGCGAGTTTCTTCTCTGCGAGTTTGGTTCTTGCGAGTTTGGTTCTTGCGAGTTTCTTCTCTGCGAGTTTGGTTCTTGCGAGTTTCTTCTGCGAGTTTCTTCTGCAAGTTTGGATTTCTGCTACTAATCTACATAAACCTAAACAACATCTATCCTTTAAAGATCCATAACACATCAACAACACAAATGTAAAAAAAAAAAAAAAAAAAAAAAATCAATTTTAACTTCAAGAGATTTGGCGGGAAAATTTGAGTAAAATTAAATTTTTAGGGGAGACTAAACGTTCAATTTTTACGCGAAATTCAAATTTTGGTTCAACTGTGAAATTTTTGGTCAAAAATTCAAATTTTTGGGCCCAAATTCGAATTTTTCGGGTCAAATTTGAGTAAAATTTAATTTTTAGGGGAGACTAAACGTTCAATTTTTACGCGAAATTCAAATTTTGGTTCAACTGTGAAATTTTTGGTCAAAAATTCAAATTTTTGGGCCCAAATTCGAATTTTTCGGGTCAAATTTGGCGTCAAAATTGTCAAACCTCAAATTTTTCTTACAACCTTAGAATTGCATCTTATAGTGAATTTCAAATTTTGGGGGAGAAAATTTTTCATAATTATTTTTGGAGGGAAAATTAAAATTCACTATATCAATGTCTCTAATGCTTTCACAAATCTCCTCACCTTCCATCTACTGCTTAAAACCTTCTTCACCAAACCTTGCTACTGATGATTCTGAAGATCCATTTGTGAAATTAAACAAAGAAATGATGTTACTGACTAAGATGTTCTCACAATTTAAGAATTCAAAGAGTCAGACTTCATCTGATCCCCGAAATCAAGTAGTAGTGCAAGGTGAAAGAGTTGATGTACAAGGAAGGAATGCTCAAAGGCTTGTCAAGAATGATGAGAATACTGCAAATGTCAGTAATACGGACAATGAGGTTGTAGCATTGGAAAAGCAGGATGACATCAGCAGATCTGGGGAAGATATCATACCCAACTATGACACCGAGCCCAACTTTGATGAAGAACAAATGGTTGAGGAAGATATCGTTCCCACCTATGACACAGAGCCTATCTTTGACAAAGAACATATGGTTGAGGTACAATCTACTGTTGTTCATATTCTGCCTGCAAATGTGAAACAAACTGAGCAACCTGAATTCAGAAATGAAGGAGAGGTTGACCAGCGTGTTGCACAATGTCCAGACAACTGTCTCATGAATGAGCCCTTACTTGCAAACAATACAACTGAATCATCAAATCAAATTCTTGAATCTGAAAACATTCTTCTCAAAAAGACCATTGCTCAATTTCAAAAAGATTTTTCAAAACTAGAGGCACATTGCAAATCTCTTGAAGTTAAAATGCAAAGTAATCGTGTGGATACATTAGTAAAAGAAAATGAGCATCTAAAGGCTCAAATTCAAGCAAAGGGGCTTGCGCATGTTGCTTTACAAAACAAATTGAGAAGATTAACTGGCAAGAGTGTGGATTCTAAGTTTACAAAACCAACAATCTTGGGGAAATCGTCACCACAACCAATCAGAAATCAATCAGTAGTTAGACAACCAACTGCTTTTAAATCTGAACGATCAAAATCTTCAAAACCACGGTTTGCCTCCCAAGTTGTTGAGAATAATCATTTGTCAAATCCAGTCACTCCACATTCTTGGCCTGAGAAAAATACTTTTGTTTCTGTTAAATCTGTTTCTGTTAAACCTCAACAAGTAGTTGCAACTGGCCCGTCTAGGATTAGTTCGAACACTGTGTCTAAACCGAGCATTAAAATTAAAGATTCATATGATTCAAATGACGCGTACAAGAACTATGATCTAGAAAAGGCTAGGAAAAGGGCACTACTCCAAAAGGATGGAATCTTAGGTTCACGACCTCGTGTGATGCCTTCTAGTGTATTGCAGAACAGACCTAAGTGTAGTCAACAGACAATTAGAAATAGACCCGTTGAACTGAGAAACAAATTTCGGAAACCTAATAGGTGGATCAATATAGGACGCAGACTCTTCCCAAAAGAAGTTTCAACATCCCCTAGATCTAACCTTAGATGGATTCCAACGGGTAGAGTTTTCAACACTGTTGGTCTTAGGTGGATTCCTACAGGCAAGATACTAAGTAGTTGCATCAAAACAAGTGTTAAACCCACAACATCCATCCCTGAGGTAGGAAAGGAAATCATCAAAATGGCATGTTCAGGTGTCAAGAAGATTATTGACACTACATCTTTATGCTTCTAACATCTGGAACCCAGTTACCATTGGGGATCCATGTTTCTTCTATCTTGCCCCCTCCTATTTTCCTTACAGGTACAACAGCAATGGCTTCGGAATAATTCAGTTTCGGACCCGCACTTCAGCAATGGCTTCTAAGTACAACAGCTTAGGACCCGTCTCTCACTGTCTAAAACATAATGATCCATCAGCTGCATCACCATTGTACTCAATCGTCAATAATTGGAAATTTTGTTTGCTCCACTGTTTAGAGATTCTTTAGAAAGTCGTGCTTCAGATGTATCTAATATTTCCGCTGCACAACCTGATCATATTCTAATTCTAGATACATCCTGAATCTACAACAACAACCGTTGCTGGAGATGCACCTTCAATCGAATCTTTGATAACAGTAGATCAAACTGTTTCCAACAACAATAACACAGCTGATGATCAACATAATGAACAAGTTGAGAAGCTTTTATCAGCAGTTGATTCTCACGAGATGTTTATGATACTTCACACCTATTCGATTAATTGAACATACACGGTTACGCTGTCTCCAATTTCATCATCAACATACGTGGTGTATGTTTCGATTCATTGAAAACATCGTGGGGGAGAGAGTGTAGGTGATCATTGGTTTTCTTGTTTTTCCACATGCTTCTTTGCGAAAACCCAATGCCTTCATGAATTTCTTCAATTAGAGGGAATAAATGAGACGATCTGTGGTTAAAATTTCTCAAGTTGGTGTTATCGTCTCAATTTCACGGGTTATCTTGTGTGAAGTTACCCAAATATGATGTTATGATGCCTCACACACGGTCATTTTATCGAGTATTTGCATATACACAGTTGATTAGTATTCCGATAGACCGCAACAATCAGGGGGGAGTTGTTTCATTTCGACTTTCGTGGTTTGTTTGGTGTGATGTGTTTACATACGTGCGAAGACATTGTTGATTTCTGGCATGTTTCCCTCGAACGGACTTTATGCAACAAGTCAGATTCTCTTGTGTGGTTTTCTGCTCTTCTACAAATTCCACTGCATACTAAAAACTTCAAAAGATAGAAGAAATGTCTACTACATCAAAGTTTCGAATCTGCGGAAAACGGTTGTCAGTTTGAGGGGGAGCTGATCTTGAAACATCGTCAATTGGGGAGAGGTTAATTTGTGTAATACTTATTACATCTTTTCCCTAAATGGCTTGTGCACACATAACAGTGTACAACCCGTACTTGTAATGAAAGGACCCTGTGGTACGCATCAGTGCCACAATCCTATAAAAGGAGCGAAAGCTTCTTACTGTTGATTAAAACTTATCAAAACTTTCATTTTTCAAAGTTTTGCTCAACAGAACAAGTACTTCCCCTTATGTTTTCAAAACTTCAAAAGTTAGTATCACTTGTTGAGGGGGAGTATTTGCAAAATCTTTGTTCAAAATCAAATGTTCTTGAAATCCATTTCTTCCCAAAGAAATTTCAAACACCTCTAAAAGCATATTTTAATCAACATGTTTTTCAAAAACAACATTCATATGCTATTTTTGAGGGGGAGATATGTGATTAAAATTGTTGATCAGGAAGTTATGGAATTTCATAACGTGCTCGACTCAGATATCACCAATGAATTGACGATCTTTGAATGTCAGAAATCGAAAAGATTTGTCTTCCAAGACTTATCTTAGTAGAATGTACCAATCCGAGACACTCTTGATTGACATGAACTTTGACGGGTCTAACCTCCTTTTCAAGGAGAGTTTACATCTTCAAGGTAGTTATTAGAGCTAGTTGTCACGTAAAAGCGGATAATGGAACTCTTTAACTATACAACGTAACCGTGTCTCGCGGGGAATTGTCTATCAAGAGTCGATCAATTCAAAAGTGCGAGCTCTACCCTCACTGTGCAGATTTCAGTCAAAACTCATAAGCACATGTGGAGGGGGAGTATTTCTGAAAAACCAAAAACTCTCAAGGTGTTACCAAAACATGTTTTTCATCATAAACATCTTGAGAGATTTTCAAGAAAAGATTTTTGTGCCAACGTAGGATAGTCATGGAGTTAAAAGGTGACTAAGTTTAGGAATAAACGTCCTATGATCCGCCAGAACCGGAGGGATCTACCCAAGGACACCACAAATAGTTAGTATTTAGAAGTCCTTAGGTATGATTGAAAAAGGAGAAAATGAGAATCGGAGAAAGAAGGAGTTGAAGAATTAAAAAGAAATGTTAAAGAAAAATGGTGAAAAGAAATAGCCCTCCAAATTATTCAACTTAGGGCAGACACCGGGTTCAATTCATATGCTACTGGTTGTCACAAGATGACACCGGTATTGAAGACAAAGTCGTCATGGACCCAGTGACGCAATGCACTAAACCTTCTAAGCCACTCAAGTTCTCTCAAAAGAGCTTGTTTCATTCTCACAGGGAACCCTACGTAATCTATTGACTCTCTCTTAGAGATTATTGGTATTGAAGAAGGAGACCCTCTCCCTAGTCTCCGTTTAGGAAAATCAAAGCGCACTAATCGAGTCTAGAGCCATGAGATTCATCAAAAGATCTCTTAGGAACACTTAATTATTTCATCACTTGTTGTTCAAACGATAAGAACACAAGTGACACTTTTCCAGAGTCCTACGCAGATCTTAGCAATCTGCCAGAACATTTATGAGGGGATTCACAATTGTGATCCTCAGTGATTGAATGGAAATTCCTGCCAAGGTCAACATCAAACAACCCTGACAGCAGGTCACTTCGGTAACTCCTTGTGGGTTACGCTTAGTGTGTCTCAAACGGTCTACAGTCGTGGGGTGATGCTTCGGTATACCTCAGCGACTCATCTGAACTATAGGTGTATTTCGGTACATCGCGTTATCTCACTTGTGGGAATCCAGTTCAGGAACAGCCTTTGTGAGAATTAGAGATGGGTTTTCACACTATGCTGTTAACACTCTCGAAGTTCAAACTTGTAAGTGCTGGATTATTTCTAACCCATGTTTTATGTTTTTCTTCTTATGGATGCTCACGGGTGGAAAAGATCGTGCAGACTCTTTATATGCTCATACCAACATCAACACAAATTGAAGTTCTCTCAAAAGGCAAAGAAAATTTCAGAAAGATTCTACATCAAAGTCAAAGAATCTGCAAAGTTATGAGATAAAGATCATAGTTAAAGAATGAGAGCTTCAAATATATGAATCACAAACTTCATCAGAAGTATGAGCATGCTGGAAATGACTTTCATCACCAACAACAAAGATGTTGATTAAAGGCAGATTTCACAACTGATCACAACAACAAGAACAAAGAACAAAGATTCAAAGAATCAAAGACGTCACAAGCTATGAACGCCAAAGAAGTTCAAGACGTCAAACCACCTAAGCAAGACAACAAATGATGACCAACCCTTAGGGGGAGATTGTTAGGAACATGTTTTATTATCAAGTGTAGGTCATTTCATTTGTAATAGGTCGTTAATAATTATGGTTTATAAATGTTTGTAATTGATTTCACAGCTCATGTAGTAAGCCCATGAGCTGTGATAGAAGGTTCTTCTAGAACCAAGGGGAAACACCCCTACTTATGTAAACACTATAAATACCTCCTCCCTAGAAGGGAGAGGGTTGTTGGTTCTAATTGCAATTATCATTTTCACTAATCATTCATTAGTTCCTTCCACTTTCTCTCTCTATAACTTTCTCTCTCTAGAAATACATATTGTTGTGATAATATGGTGACCTAACACAAATAAAGGCGAGGGTTGTGATCAATAGAGGAGAAGTGTGCTAACCTAGTTACTCATCCTATCAATTTAAGTTCATGTTTAATTACTTCCAATTGCTTCAAGTGGGGGTAAAAGTCACTAGGATAACATTTGGTCAGTTCGTCCTAACCTATCAGCATAGGTTTCCACCAGAGAACAAGCTACTACGCTTGTAACTCCAGTTGTTTTTAGTCCCCTAAGCCAAGTCATTAAGTTCCGCTACATGCAAGATTTGTAACAATGAGTGCCCGGGCGCTAGCATCTTAAACACTCATCCCTAACTTCTTAAGTTCATCCAAATAGTAGGTGATCCGTTGGTCAAATCGCAAAAGCGAAGAAGGGTCATCAGTTGGTCAATTCTTACCCTTCCTACTCAGTCTACCTACTTAGGGTCAGTTAGTCATATCTCCTAAGTAACTAGCCACTACCGCCATTCAAAACTACCAAAACAAGGGTAGCTACCAACAAACTATGCATGCATACACTAGAAAGAATTAAACAGAAGCAATGTAAACACAAACAAAACAATCAAGTAATCATAACTAGGCTAGCACCAGAGGTGCTTAGCCGCTCATATTAACTAAAACAATTGATTCAATGTTTAACCTATTGAAATACATGAATTGAAAGTAAAGAAATGATAAATTGCTAATGCTTATCGTAGGGGAGTGATTTCTCCCTTGGAGATGGCTCCGTATGCTCCTCAAGATTTGCCTTCGACCTTCTACCCACGTTCTCTAATTTGGTGTGTGGAGTGAATGAATAGAAATGTTGGAATTTGGGCAGTATTTATAGGCCAGATCTGGTTACGGCGTAACTTAAGTTGAGAGTTATGCCGTAACATCCAATTCTTCGTATTTTGCTCTGGAAAAGCTGGTTACGGCGTAACATCATGAATGAGTTATGCCGTATCTTTAATAAATCATGGTTACCCCGTAATTGTGTAATGAGTTACGGCGTAGCTTGCAGCGGTGCGGAACGTCATTTGACCTAATTGGTTATGACGTAATTCAATGAGGGAGTTACATCGTAATCTTCAGTTTAGTTGGTTTTCTGAGCCACGCTTCTGTTACGGCATAATGTGAGAGGAGAGTTACGCCGTAACACCTTCAAAATGGGCATACTATCATATATCATCAATAAACTCTCCAAATCCGCATCTCATTAGCTTCAATGCTCGTAATTTACTTGAAAGTGAAATATAGAGGAAAACAAGCGTAAATCCATATAAATGATATAAAATGCGAGCATTATCGGGGGGAAATTGACACTTAATATTTAGGACTATTTGATGTTATCAGGTATCCTAGAGAGTCCTCCTTTGACCTGGAAGCTTTTTCTGATAGTGATTATGTTGGGGCTAGTATGGACAGGAAATCCACAACAGGAGGTTGTCAATTTCTTGGAAGAAGGTTGATTTGCTATCAATGCAAAAAGCAGACAATGGTGACTACCTCAACAACTGAAGCTGAATATGTAGCTGCTGCTAATTGTTGTGGCCAAGTGCTTTGGATCCAAAATCAGATGTTGGATTATGGGTTAAACTTCATGAACACCACAATCTAAATTGATAATGAAAGCACTATATGTATTGTTAAGAACCCATTTTATCATTCTAAGACCAAACACATAAAGATTAGGCACCACTTTATAAGGGATTGTTTTGAAAAGGGTGTCATAAGAGTAGAAAAGATGCATACTGATAATAATGTGGCTGACTTTTTAACCAAAGCATTTGATGGACCTAGGTTCAATTTCTTATGGTTAACATTGGTATGGTGAACCCATAGCTACATTTAAGGGGAGGTTAAATGTATAGTATGTAAGGTTAGTTAGCAGACTTTATAGGATTTTAATTCTGGTAGTTAAATATGGTAGTTTCAAAATAAAGTTTGGTCATTAATTCTGCTACCATATTTTGCGGGGTGATAATTATCTTTCTACTCTTTAAACTTATTTTTTTCCAAAGATAAATCTTTCTAAAGAAAATTGTTTATGTTTTCAAAACCCTAGCAGTATATATATTCATAACGACTTGGTTTTTCTCATAAGGGCCAGTCTTTTCAATCTATATTCTTTGTGTCATCATGGTTTCCACAACAGAATGTGCTAAGGATGTGCAGCTTAATGAATTCATGGCCCTTTATGCTACTTTGTCTTCCAAAGTACAAGCATTGGAGGAAGATCTTGCATCAACTGAATTGCTCTTGGGATCTAAAGTACAAGCATTAGAAAATGAGGTTCAGAACTTGAAGGCCATGCAGGGTGTTTTTCTTGGTGATTCGTCTAACTCTCAAGAATTTGTTCATGATGTTCTTGATTTGGAAAAATCTTCCAAACAGGGGAGGAACACAGAGTCACACCCAAATAAGATGGTAATTCAGATTGATCTAATAGTAGACTGAGAGATCTACAGCGAAAATTTTGGGAAAGCTTGGAAGGTAATCAATTTTAGTGGAAAGTTTGCTATATACACGAATCTTTAAGATCTGATAAAATCTTGTAATCGACAAGATTTGGATATGGAGTTTGGTTAAACAAAAGCTAAAGATTTCTAAAAAGTCAGATGTGAAGGAGCAAGAACTTTGGGCAGAACTTCAAAGATTATATGAACCATATCCTACAGATGTCTATTGGAATTTTCCATGTCAAGATTCTAGTGTTTCATGGAAATTTTATGATATGCGTGATGTTCATCACTTATACAAAAAAATTGGAGTGGATCTATTCATGCTTGCTGAGGTGGAATATCCACTATGTGCTGAAGTGCTTCAAGTGATGATACTTTCAAAACTTCAGTATGAAAAGGAAACTGAGGTAGTTGAAAATCTCATTTAAAGGATATGTAATCAATTGCTAGACAAAATATGTGATCAGATTGAAGAAGAGACGGCAGATAAAAGAAGAAGAATAAGGTAATATGTTTGAAAGAATTTTCTTAGCTGAATAAATGGATTTTGAGGGGTTTCACTTGGTAAAAGTGCTTTGGAATGTCACAACAAATCGTTTTCAGTTCACCATGTCTAACCCACACAAGAACTAACTAATCCATGAGCAAACGGATTTGGTAAAGATAAATCAAATCTGTTTATGGCTGACAATTTGCCCAAAATTGTATGGTGCTCAACTCACCATATCTAAGTAGATGAAGAGTTGGCTAGCCCACAAGTTCATGGCTTGTGGTAAAGGTAGTAGAAAATCATGACTAGTCCTAAAGGGTACAACTTTTGGTAAAGACTAATCAAATCTGTTGATAGCTGCTAGTTTGCTTAAAATTAGATGGTTATCAATGTACCATGGTCTTATACACCAAAACATTGGCTACTCCAATAGTAATGGCTAATTGGTAAAGAGACATCAAATCCATTAAATTTTCTATGATTCACCTCTTACACGAGTTAACACACCTGGATGTGATGAGAATAGTATGAAACTTTTGTGATTTGACGTACATATAGTCACAGATGTAGTAAAGACAATTGAGTGCTGATAAGTTGCTGATATGATGCTGTATAGAACAAGTAATGAAGACAACTTCAAGATGCAGCTCAAAGATAATTTCAAGATCCTCAAAAAAGACAAAAGAACTTGAAGTTCACAAGTGAAGATCAAGTTAGGGGATGATTGTAGTGAATTATATTTTGTAAAACAGATTTAATTTTGTTTAAGTCTGTTTAGGATTAATTATGGTAGTATTAGTAGTTAAGTCTGGTAAGCCATAATTAAGTCTGTTGGTGGTTAAGTCTGCAAGTACTAATGTAGTTAAGTCTGGCAGAACTAATAGTTGATAGTTAAGTCTGTCTATGATAGAAACAGAATAGTTTGTTAGAGTTATATTAGGAATAGATATGTACGCATAGAGATATCTTTACCCTTCTACAAGTTTTGTAGTCAATTAGGATTTCCTTAGTGTATAAAGGATCCCTAAGGTATTAGGTTAAAGGTACGAGTTGTAAGCCTTAACCTTTGAGTAAAGTAATAGATAATACAAAGTTACTTATTCTTGGGTTCTTCATACTTTGTGTATTAAGATTCCACATTAACACATCAAGATCTTGTTAAGAGTTCTTCACATAATAAATTAGATCCATAGACTTTTGGACCTACACCAACTACTGAAAAGACAATGGAAGTTTTTATCGAAGGTTTACCTCCAAGTATCGAAGGGAATGTTACTGCCTCTAGACCTCAAACTTTAGAGGAAGCCATTACCATCACTCAAAGGTTAATGGATCAAGTAACAAAGCACAAATCTGTGCCAGTGCCCCGAGATAACAAACGAAAGTTTGACGATGGAGAAATTTCAACAACAACTACCGTAACACTAACACTAACACCCGTACCCTAAATCCTTACGCACAACTAAATCGAACGCAAAAAGCTACTAGAGCTTATGCTGCCACTCCAAACTAGGGGTGGCAATTATCGGCACGAGACGATAAACGACACGAACCTGACAAGAAGTTAAACAAGTTTGGGTCAAAAACGGGTCAATCCATCTAACCCGTTTAATAAATGGGTCGTGTTTGGGTTGAGTAAGTGTTAAACAGGTCAACCCGTGAACCCGTTTAACTATATAAGATCTTAAAAATAAAATATATAACCTGGTTTTTATTTTGGATGTGGATTAAATGTATTTTTTTATATACTTAGTATGAGTGAATTATAAATTTATACCTTAGATATCATAAAAATTGACTCTTGTAATTCAGAAAATTGTCGCATAGTTATTTCTATGTTATTCTTATCATATTTTAGATCCTTATATCATTTTTTGCATTTAAACTAGTTCAATCGACAAACAACCACATTTGTTCACTGCTTGACCTATTTACTTAAATGGGTTAAACGGGTCATAAATGGGTTACACATGTTATGCAGGTCTGGGTTAGGGTTGAGTTTGTTGACACGATTAATAAATGGGTCGTGTTTAGGTAAAGGCTATACTAACCCGCCGAGATGCGAACCCGAACAGGTTAACACGAACACGACTCCATTACCACCCCTACTCCAAATGTGGGAAGTGGTTATGCTATAAAATCCGCTATGTGTAAGAGATGTGCTTTACATCATATATGACCTTGCTTTCTTAAGTGTAATACTTGCAACAAGGTGGGCCATCAAACTAAGGAATACAATAGCTACCAGTGACGATCACTTGTCATGCCTGTAGAGAGAAAGGGCATTATGCAAATCAGTGCCAAAAGAAGAATGATGGTGCCCAGGGGAGAGCCTACATGTTAAGGGATAGGAATGCTCCACAAGACCCGAACGTAGTTACGGGTACGTTCCTTCTAAATCATCATCTAGCTAGAGTACTATTTATTTTGGAGCAGATAAAAGCTTCGTATCCCAATCTCTTGCTTCTAAACTTAGCATTCCACCCCTTGCCTTGGATACCTATTACGATATAGAATTGGCCGACGGAAACTTAGTTAGTACTAACACCGTCATCCAGGGTTGTACCCTAACCTTGTTAAACCAACCTTTCAAAATTGATCTCATGCCGATTTAACTCGATAGTTTCGACGTTGTCATTGGTATGGATTGGTTGTCCAAGAATCATGCTAAGATTCTTTGTAACAAGAAAACCGTTCATGTTCCCATTCACAATGGTGAGACTTTAATCATTCGAGGATATCGGAGTATATATCTCGAGGTTGTCACTTCTTCGTATCCAAGTAATGGAGAAGAATCCAGACAAAAAACGACTGGAGGAGATCCCTGTAGTCAGGGAATTCCCAGAAGTTTTTCCTAAGGATCTACATGGCCTTCCTCTTGTTCATCAAGTAGAATTCCAAATCAATTTAATTTCCGGAGCGAAACCTGTAGCCCGAGCACCCTATAGGTTAGCCCCTTCAGAGATGAAGGAACTCTTTGAACAACTCCAAGAATTAGCCGACCGAGGTTTCATCCCTTCAAGTACATCACCTTTGGGAGCTCCTGTCTTATTCGTTAAGAGGAAAGACGGATATTTTAGGATTTCTATCAATTACCGTATGTTGAACAAACTCACCATAAAGAATCGTTACCCATTACCCAGGATTGATGACTTATTCGATCAACTTCAAGGTTTGAGCGTCTATTCAAAAATCGACTTAAGATCTGGTTATCATCAACTGAGAGTAAGGGATGAGGACATTCCTAAGACCGCTTTTAGAACGAGATATGGACACTACGAATTTCAAGTGATGCCATTTGGTTTGACAAATGCACTTGCGGTTTTGATGGACCTCATGAACCGTGTGTGTAAACCATATTTGGATAAAAAATTTAATTTAGTTCATAGATGATATCCTCATCTACTCTCGTAAAGAGGAAGAGCACACGGATAATCTGAGAATAATCCTTGAATTACTCAAGAAGGAGAAACTTTATGCAAAGTTCTCTAAGTGTGATTTTTGGATTAGCATCGTGCAATTTATCGAACACTTGATTGATAGTCAAGGAATTCACGTTGATCCCACCAAAATAGAAGCCTTTAAGTATTGGGCATCTCCCACTACTCCTACCGAAATATTCCAATTCTTAGGACTCGCTGGTTACTACCGAAAGTTTATCAAAGGTTTTTCAAGGATTGTGAAACTTTTGACTAAGTTAACCTAGAAAAACAGGAAGTTTATCTGGGGAAAGGATCAAGAGTCAGCTTTGTATCTTTTGAAGAGAAAGTTGTGTGAAGCTCCTAATTTTGGCATTATTAGAAGGAAACACCGATTTCATTGTTTACTATTTTGCCTCTCATTAAGGTCTATGAGCTGTGTTGATGCAAAGAGACAAGGTCATTGCCTATGCATCACGATCTAGAATTAGGAGCAGTCGTGTTCGCTCTTAGAATATGGAGACACTATCTGTATGGCACTAAATGTACGGTTTTCACCGACCATACAAGCCTACATCATATTCTTGATCAAAAAGAGTTGAACATGATTATGTTTGTGAGATTCGTTACCACCCTGGCAAGGCTAATGTTGTAGTAGATGCCTTGAGCCGAAAGGCATGAATCAAACCTCTTAGAGATAACTCATTAGTTATGACTCTTTATCCTAACCTACCTTCCCAAATCCTTAAAGCCTAAAACGAAGCCCTAAAGGAGGAAAACCTCAAATATGAGAACTTGCGAGGGACGGAAAAGGCTTTTGATGTACGTCCTGATGGAACTCGTTGCATCAAGAATCGTAGTTGGTTACCATATCTTGGTAATTTGAGAAACTTGATCATGCACGAGTCCCATAAATCTAAGTACTCTATTCATCCGGGTTCTGATAAGAGGTATCAGGATCTGAAGAAACACTATTGGCCTAACATGAAAGAAACCATTGTTGAATATGTGGGCAAGTGTTTAACATACTCTAGAGTGAAGGTTGAATGTCAAAATCCATCCGGCTTACTGATTCAACCTGAGATTCCCATATTGAAGTGGGAAGAATCACTATGGACTTCATTACAAAACTTACAAAATCATCAAGTGGACATGAAACAATTTGGGTAATTGTGGATCGTCTCACAAAATCTGCTCATTTCATCCCCATCGAGAAACTGATAGTATGGAAACCCTTACAAGGTTGTACATAAAAGAAATCGTCTCCCGGCATGGAGTATCAATATCTATCATCTCGGATCATGATTCTTATTTCTCGTCTAGATTTTGGCAATCGATGCAAAGTGCCTTAGGTACTCAGATAGACATAAGTACGACATATCATCCTCAGACCGGCGGTCAAAGTGAAAGAACTATCTAAACACTCGAAGATATGCTTCGAGCTTGTGTGATAGATTTTGGAAAAGGATGGGAGAAACACTTATCATTGATCCAATTCTCTTATAATAATATTTATCACACCAGTATTAAGGCGGCTCCATTTGAAGCACTTTATGGTCGAAAGTTGATGCGCGTACGAAGCGCGTTCGGGGTCAAAGGAACTTCCTTTTTGTCGAGCAAGTTTTTCAACACCCTAGGTAGTGAACCTAATCGTTGTAGTGTAGTATTGGGTAAGCCTCGGGGATTGATATCGTTCTCTAGCGGAATAGGAATGCTAGAAAGAAGTGTACTACGCTAAGGTTGGGGTTGAGGATGATTATTTTTTATCTTTTATATATTTTTTAGAAAGTTAAGGGTAAAGTCTCGGGGCAATGCATTTTGGGGTGGTACTTCTACCAATTACTCTACTATTCTAATTATCTAATACTACGGGTCGTCTATGTCTTTTTGATGTGTGCTCGTATGATGATTAAAAATGTGTTTACCAAGATACTATTACTCCCTAGTTATCTTTTATTGGTGGTTTAATTGTCACGTCTTTATTCTTAACACGTTGTGTTTTTTAAGGTCGTAGGGAATGCTTATGCCCTAACTCTTTGAGAATACCTTAAGGTTATTGCCTACGAAATCCGCTAGATGTTTCATAAACTAAACTAACGGTAATCTTTGGATGTTTAGACTACGGAATCCTCTAAGTGATTCATAAACTAATGTTCACAAAGATTACTCAAGCATTTAAATACAACGATAGCCTAGTGCATTCCTAAGCCAATTACAATTAAGATAAGAGACAACCAATTAATAATTAATAACTAGGTTTCATAGATCTAAGCAAACACACAAGAAATTTACCCGGACATGTTAAACAGGCAAGCATACACACATTCAATGGAATACATAACGAAATTAATTGAATAAAACACTAATCTTGATATGTAAAATAGGGTTTGGGACCCTAAGATACTGTCCAAGTCGGACTACAAACGTTTAGGGTTTTTACTCCACAAGTCTACCTCTATAAATACTGAAAAATCGAATTCTATATATAGATTTACACTTGCGACGGCGTCATTATATTTGGGACGTCGTCAGATTGCCATCATTAGGGATTTCGTCTTGGCCAAGTTATCGTTTGGACGGTGTCACGTTGCAGTTGTGACGCCGTCTAGCTTCAGCAGGGACGTCGTCTGATTCTGGATTTGGGACGTCTGAGATGAAAAGTCTTAGTGACGCCCTTCCTCTTCAAAGCGTGATGCCGTCAAGTGTATTTTAGCAAAAAGCCTACTGAGTCGTCAGGTGTATTTTAATTAAATCCGTAGAGAGGGACGGCTTCGCCCTTTAGTTGGGACGCCATCAGCTTCAGTTTCAGCAGCTTGAGTGTCTTCGATCTTGACTTAGCCATTTTCATCATATATTGACTCCTTTTCGTCCAAATATGCATCATTCCAGCATTTTGCTTCCAAGAGACCTAAAAAGTGAAAAGGAACGAAATTAGGCAGTAACGGATATAAAAGTGGGCGATTAAGGGCTTAAATGGCCCCTAAAAAGTGTACGTTTTAAATTCTTATCAAATATCCCTACACTTGGTATTTGCTTGTCCCCAATCAAATGTGCTTTTGGCCAATCAATTTATAAGTTAGGGGGCATGAAGCATTGGTTTAACATAGTTCTCAACAAGTAAAAGCACCGCAATAGTCACAACAAGCACGAAAATTATATACTAGCACCTCACAAGGGGTGTTTGGATTCACTCATCTCTCGGGAGTATATGAAATATAGTAAATGGAAATGGAAGATAAACACTCATTACATGGTCATACTACATAGATTAACATAGGCTTGAGACTAGATCAAACCTCCGCCGCTTTGGCGTAAGCACCTAGGAACAACAAGAGGTCTTTAAAAAGGGTTGTAACATTAGGCTTAGGGTAGGGAAACAAAGGGTTTGGTTGGATAGGCGATTTAGTGGTGGCAAGTCAAAAATCTTATGTTACAAGCATGAAAAGAATGGCGTTGCTAAGCCAAGACTCTAGATAACTTGAAACAAACATACATAAATTTGAAAAAAATAAACATAAAGATAGATGTCGGATGGTAGCCCGTATGTTTTTCTTCAATTTTTTTTTCAACACTTTATTTTTTGATTTTTTTTCATACACTTTTACTCTACCATCCTCTAAGATAACATCAAAATATAAGGGATTTATAGGAGCATCCCTACACTTGAGTTTTTATTACTCTAACACTAATTTGACCCGATTTGAAAAGATCAAAACACATGGAGTATTTAATTACGTAAATAAAGGGAATTTGAATTTAACGTTCTTTCCCGTCACTCCATAAATATTACTTTACCCATGAGTCCCAATCATCCCAAAACTGTGTACAAAAGATATGACTCGACTTAGCAACCATGCACGTAACTATATAATTTAACTAAGGGTTTAGTATGATAACAATAATGCACTAAAGGTGAGTGCATACAAGGGAGGATAAGGCGATTTGGGTGTACATTTTGGGGTGGATTGTAAACAATGCTCTTCATTGATATTCCAGAAAACCGAAACATCACGAGAACAGCGAAAAGGATAGGCTCTAAAGGGTTAACTAGGGGTATCGTGTACTAAAGATGAGTACATCACAAGGGTGTGGGGTAATTACTCGACCGATGTGGAAGACATAATTATAATACGGGTTTCAAACATGGGTTATCCTAATGCCTCTTATCATTTAGTTATTCCTAACTACACAAGTGTAGTCTCACTAGCGATCTCGGAATGCATCACAAAACAAGTTCTAGAATCTATTATACTACCGGTACACTCTCTAAGCATTAAAGGTGAATGCTTTTATTCCTGAAAATCTAGGGGCGAACCTCACATTTTTGGGGTGGAATTTGAGTGGTAAACGATTTTTTGTGTTAGTCATATAACTGTTATCCATGAGACGCTTTATTAAGACTAAAGTTTTTTTGCTCGTACATGTCATAAAAAAATTTAAATTTGGTACTAAAATTTCCCTAACAAATATTTCTCATAGCTTATTACACAAACGAACTAGGACAAGACAAATATTCAAGGATAAGCGTTGTTTCTAAGTTCTCGTTTTATTCTCCCTCCCTACACTTAAATTGAACATTGTCCCCAATGTTCCGCGAAAGTATCAAAGTTATGATAATGGAAGGTAAGTAAAAGAGAACGAAACTAGTACTCCCCTGATTAGCTCGGTAGGATCCGTGTGAAGTAGTGGTTAAATTTTTTCCCAAGAAGAATGTATACGTGATAAGCTCCATCCAATATTGTGTTTCTTCTTCTTGCCAAATATAACCTGCACACTTTAAGAAAATAGACGAAACCTTCGCGTAAAATCGGCGGTAAAACTATATATGACACGAGTAAACTAAGATATAATGCTTGTGGAATGGATGTTTGCAAATTTTATGGAAAATTAAGACGTGATAATTTCCAAAAATTTATACATAGCACAGAAAACAAGAAAAATTTATAAGTTGTTTCTACTCGTCCTGACGTTGTCAGGATGGACGTCGTCAGGTTCTAATCCTGACGCCGTCAGGTTGTCCTGACAGAAACTGGTCTGCTGCATTTTCCTGGAAAAATTCTGGGAAAATTACACCTTTAATAAACACACATATATATCAATTTCACTAATTGTAATTCTCATTTTCATGCTCTTTTAAAAACGTATGTAATCTTCCCTACACTAATCCTTTTTGTAAAATATCTTTATATGTAATTAAGACGAGGTTAAAAATAAAATAAAGCATTTTCACAAATTCTAACATGAGAATAAACAATAATGAAAAAGATATATAAACACACAAATAAAAATGAAAAACGAATACACATGGGTTGCCTCCCAAGAAGCGCTTGTTTTTGTTCTAGTCATGAGCTTGACTCTACCCTTATTTAATGGATAAATGGGAAGTTTTTTCTACATTTAAGCTTAAGTGCGGGTAATAGTAGCGACATACACCCTTAGGGTGGAAATTTGCTACTTAAGGTGAGGGTGATGGGTGATTTATATGCTCAAAGGGGTGTGCTAAATTCATTATAACCTTACCTAATTCTATTGGTGTAGTGGGTGAATCAAGTCTTTCTTCTAGAAATGGATCATCTTCTATCAACTTCAAGAGATTCTTAGTTAACGATTCATCTTGACCTAATAAACCCAGTTTAAACCCATAATGTTTCTTGTTATCAACCATGAATGGGTGATGTAAGTGTGTAAGGTCATGGGTTACTCCTATATTAGCTTCCACTCTACATGGCCTAGAGTCTACTAACTTTATCAAGCAACTATCCGGACTATTTATTTTGAAGGGTGGATTGGGGCCTAATTTAATTCCTAGATTCACATCTAAAGATGGAAAATTGGGTAAGGTTTTTGGTTGAGGCTCCGGTTCATCAAAATTAGGAACTTCCCTAGGACTAAGAGAGACGTCATGACAACAAGCATCTAAACCTACATTCTCTAGTGGTGTTTGGTCCAAAGGTTCTATATCAATCAGGGTTCCTATAGTCTCTTCTACTTCTTTCGGGTAAGTTATAGGCAGTGAGTGTTCCTCAAGTGATGGTAGGGCTTGTGGGCTTGGAGTTTCCACCTCATTCTTCATTATATCTAGATCTCCTATATGTTCATCATGTGTTTTAGTATGATCTAATCCAAATACACTCCTAAGTATCTCAAATCGTTCTGTAGCCATTTCAAATTCTTGGTCCGATTCATAAGAATTGTTCTAAAAAACTTGACTACTATGTTCTATTTGCCTAAAGGATTCCTCACGCGTGTCATATGTTTTGGTGAAGTCTATCCCACGCATGCAACTAGGTAGTTCAACTCTAACCATCTCACAATCTTGTTCAGATTTAAGTTCCATGTTCTTAAAATCTAGGTCTTTTTGTTCATGGTGCCTAAGGTTGGATAAATCCTCCTTATCTATTTCCTCAAGTTGTGATGTAGACAAGCCTATGATTTCATTCAATTGATGGATAATGCTTAGGAAGCTTTTCTCAAAAAAAATTCAGAGAGTCTCACTAAAAGGAGTTGATCCTAACAATGATTGTTGAATAGAAGCCACACAAGCACAAAATTTATCAAATCCATCTAACCTTACACCCGTCTCCTTTTGGATATCCCTAAGATCACTCACAAATTCATAAGAACGATAAGAAGAATTCTATCTACGAAATACAATTGATCCTCATTTGTTAATGATTCGAATGCAACTTCACTTGCCATAGCGACAAATGAAAAGGGTTTCACGAACACAAACACAAACACAAAGAAGGGGATAGACTACAAGGAAGCTAATGAAAAGAGAAAAAATCTTACTTGATAGGAATCAAGCAAGGGAACCTAAACGAGATACAAATCTAACTAGCTATTCTATTCCCCGGCAGCGGCGCCAAAAACTTGATGCGCGTACGAAGCGCGTTCGGGGTCAAAGGAACTTCCTTTTCTTCGAGCAAGTTTTTCAACACCCTAGGCAGTGAACCTAATCGTTGTAGTGTAGTATTAGGTAGGACTCGGGAATAGATATCATTCTCTAGGGGAATAGGAATGCAAGCACGAAGTATACTACGCTAAGGTTAGGGTTGAGGATGATTATTTTTTATCTTTTAAATATTTTTTAGAAAGCTAAGGGTAAAATCTCGGGGCAATGGATTTGGGGGTGGTACTTCTACCGATTACTCTACTATTCTAATTATCTAATACTACAGGTAGTCTATGTCTTTTTGATGTGTGCTCGTATGATGATTAAAAATGTGTTTACCTAGATACTATTACTCCTAGTTATCTTTTATTGGTGGTTGAATTGTCACGTCCTTATTCTTAACGCGTTGAGTTTTCTAAGGTCATAGGGAATGCTTATGCCCTAACTCTTTGAGAATACCTTAAGGTTATTGCCTACGAAATCTGCTAGATGTTTCATAAACTAACCTAAAGGTTATCTTTGGATGTTTAGACTACGGAATCCTCTAAGTGATTCATAAACTAATGTTCACAAAGATTACTCAAGCATTTAAACACAACGATGGCCTAGTGCATTCCTAAGCCAATTACAATTAAGATAAGAGATAACCAATCAATAATTAATAACTATGTTTCATAGATCTAAGCAAACACACAAGAAATTTAGCCGGACATGTTAAATAAGCAAGCATACACACATTCAATGGAATACATAATGAAATTAATGGAATAAAACACTTATCTTGATGTGTAAAATAGGGTTTGGGACCCTAAGATGTTGTCCAAGTTAGACTACAAATGTTTAGGGTTTTTACTCCACAAGTCTACCACTTTAAATACTGAAAAATCAAATTCTATATATAGATTTACACTAGCGACGGCGTTGCCTTATAGGTGGGACTCCGTCAGATCGTCGTCATTAGGGTTTTCATCTTGGCCAAGTTATCGTTGGGACAGCGTCACATTGCAGTTGTGACGTCGTCTGGCTTCAGCAGTGACGTCGTCTGATTCTGGATCTGGGCCGTCTGAGATGAAAAGTCTTAGTGACGCACTTCCTCTTCAAAGCCTGACGCTGTCTGGTGTATTTTTGCAAAAAGTCTACTGAGTCGTCAAGTGTATTTTAATTAAATTCGTAGAGAGGGACGGCGTCGCCCTTTAGTTGGGACGCCGCCAGCTTCAGGTTTAGCAGCTTGAGTGTCTTCGATCTTAACTTAGCCATTTTTTTCATATATTCACTCCTTTTCGTCCAAATATGCATCATTACAGCATTTTGCTTCCAAGAGACCTAAAAAGTGAAAAGGAATAAAATTAAGCAGTAACGGATATAAAAGTGGGCGATTAAGGGCTTAAATGACCCCTTAAAAGTGTACGTTTTAAATCCTTATCAAAAGTGCAGATCCCCTGTCTGCTGAGCCAAAGTTGGAGACGTTAAACTTATGGGACCAGAGATAATCCATGAGACCACTGAGAAAATCGTACAAATCCGACAACGCTTACAAGGTGCAAGAGTTCGGTAGAGAAGTTATGCCGATATAAGACGTAAGCCATTAGAATTCTAAGTCGGAGATTGTGTAATGTTAAAATTGTCACCTAGGAAAGGTGTCATTTGTTTTGAAAAGCAAGGAAAGCTTAATTCGAGATACATTAGACCATTTAGGATCCTTGAATGGATTAGTCCAGTGGCATACAAAATTGAGCTTCCAGAAGAGCATAGTAATGTACACAATACTTTCCACATCTCTAATCTTAAGAAATGTCTATCCGACGAATCTCTTGTCATTCCTATGAAAGAGCTTCATCTTGACGATAAGCTCAATTTCGTAGAAGAACCCATAGAAGTCATGGACGGCCAGGTAAAAAATCTGAAACAAAGTCGCATCCTTATCGTTAAGGTCCACTGGAACTCTAAGAGAAGACCAGAATTCACGTGAGAACGTAAGGATCAAATTCGTGCTAAATACCCTCATCTATTCTCAAACCCTCCTCCCACTTCTAACTAAAATCTCAGGATGAGATTTCCTTTTAGGAGGGAAGACTATAACAACTAACTAATTTCACCTATACTAAACACTCATGATTCCTATGATATCATTTTCCATGGGTAAATTGTTTTCCTTTTTTCATTCCTACTAGGTTAAGCAACTTACGTAGCCCACTAGACGCGCTCACATAACTACCAATGTCAAATATCTCTATGTTTACATCATGTAAACCTCTTAGTATGTCAAGTCTATGTTTCAAAGATCATTTTACCAAATATACTATCAATCTAACCTACTATTTTCAACACTATACCAAAACAAGCCCTATACGTTTACGATTTTTTCAATAACCCTAATTTCAAATCTAAACTAGTTTGAAAGTGTTCAAGGCTTATGTAAAAGTTACCTTAGAAAACTTTAGAGTATCTTTACCTCCCTAAACCCTAGTACAACTACCTAAATCTCAGGTACAAGTCCTTTAAGCTTAGAATCCAAATTAGGTCATTTAGGTGCTAAATTAGGCTTAAACCTTACCATTTCTTTAGCACAAGTTACAAACACCTAGTACATGATTCCTAAACCTTAAACTTAGACCTTAATTGTTAGGAATTAGAAAATTCCATGTTAAAGTGTCGGTCACCCCAATTATAAGTCTAGCATATGTTAGCTCGTAGACGTGTCGTTTGTTACGTTATTAAGTAGTTTATTAGTTAGTTTGTAGCGTAGTTTAGTTTAGAGCAACACCGTGAAGGAAGGACGGGTCTTTACCCACTTGTATACGATCCACGAGGCCGATAGGAGGTCGTATTTCTTGTAACTATAAATACCCCTTCCATCCATGGAAGGGGTGGTGCTTTTCAATCTAATATTCCATAATTTGTGAACCAAGTCTCTAGCTTGAAACACCCAACTCTCTACTTTCTCTCTCTAAAATGGTAAACATGTATTTTGATCATCCAAGACCACCCGAATCATCAACACAATAATATTTGGATCCTAACAATTGGTATCAAGAGCCAAGGTTTTTGTGTTGTGCTTGATTTGTGTGGTTCGTACCTGGTTATTTGTGTTTGTGGTTTGCATCATGTTTCAAACAGTTTTGTATTTTGTTGGTCGAAATAAAATTGGTTTGCATCATGTTTCATACTGTTTGGTATTTGTGTGGTTCTTATCCTGTCTTTTGGTCCATGTGGTTCATCAATATATCTGATAACAGTTTTTAACTAAGATAACAGTTTTGTTCTTGTCCAAACAGTCCTTTTAAGTCTATTTCGAGATAACTATTTTGTTTTAACTCTCTAAATGGGTCATTTGTGAAGTTTGTCATGTTTTTCTGGGTTTATCATGAAGGTGGTCGGAAAATGGTCGGAAAACTCGCCGGAATATCAAGCTAGCGACTTGTCCTCTTAAAAGTCCAGATTCAATGAACGTCTTGTAGCAACTTGACACAAGATAACTATAGCGACTTGTCTTTACAAGTAACTTGGCCTAGCAATTTGATCTAGCGAGTTGGTTTTATATAAGGTAGCGAGTTGATTTTTGAGTCAACTCAGGTCATATAGCGACTTGTTTAACAGTTATGCTAGCGACTTGATATTTATCAAGTAGCGACTTGACACTTAAAGACATAGCGAATTGTTAACTAAAAATTGGTGGCGACTTGTGAAACCTGTCTAGACCCACGACCACATAAACCGAATACCACAACTGGACTCGACATCAAAACTATACCATTCACCAAATACCAATATCATACCTTAGTTTGTTCAACAAACATCATCAGTCCCATGTATCCTAAACCAATCGAATACAAGACCCTATCCTTGTCTCAACCAAAGAGCCTCACAATCTAACATGACTCGACCCAAACTTATTTTTATCTCAGTTTTATCTCATTTTTTTTGTATAAATGATCTCAGATCATAACCAACGACTCATGTATGATCTCAGCTTTGTTCCTCTTGTGAGTGGTTCTTCATAGATATTACTCTATCTATTCACAAGGAACTTATGATTCATAGATCTTGTTGGAATATTATCCCTCTGAATATCCGAATCATCAAAGTAATAAAAACATAGCAAGGATGCTAGTTTTATTTCACTTGTTCGTTGTTTGTCAAATCTGATAAGAAAAAAAATAATAAAAATTCACCGAAAGTTAAACCTACCGTGACTCATGGCTGCTACAAATGGTTCTCATCCTAATCAAACCATCCCTGTGGCGATAGAAGGACTTTCGTGCCAACCCTGTGGCAAGGTCAACCTGATATTGAGGTGATAAATGGAGACGATTGGTTATGAAGTTAGGGTTTGATGCGAGATGTTTTTGTGTTGAGAGTGATGCGTTGATAAATGGAGACGATTGGTTATGAGTATGTGATTACCTATTTTCAGATCTAACTAAGTAAGTCACGGTGTATAAGAGGCGGTTTATTTTTTTTTGGTGAATGAGATATTACAGAGAGAGGGGGCGGATACTTTGTGGAGGATTATTAGGGTTAAAGTTTTTGAGATTAGTTGCCTTATATATACCCCGAGATATTAGGGTTAGATGATGGGAATGGATCGGTTATATCATGCTACTACTGTGTGGGCTCTAATTACTGGATATTGAGTGATAATTGTTGGTATGGGCCTTGTGTTGGACTCTTCGTAGGCTAGATGGGAATTAACAATTATGAACCTCACTAATGCTCTTGTAATATTGTTCATGACCCAAATATCTTGGTATCTTTTGGTTTACAACATAAATTTCACTTTGAAGAATCGGTACCAAAGTATCATTGTGAACTTACTCCATTGTCTCACATTTGATGGATACGAGAATAATGTTGGCCTAAAGTGATGTTACATTATAGGTTGAATTGTTAGTTGGACAAGACTTGGAATTGAATGTGAGAAGTCTGGACTTATTATCATGGGCTTTGACTTAGATGATTGGATTGATTTTTTTTTTAGACGGGCCTTGATTTTTCCAAGTAACCAAGTTTAGGATTACGTACACATGATTGGAGACGGATGGGCTTCTCAATGTGAGTTGTTTATTATGAGATTTGATGGCAGAGACTTTTGTGTTTTAATGCTTGGTATTTTGGTTTATGCATTATCACGGAGAATATTATGTCAAGGCTTTAATTGATATTGGAAAGTATTAACTCTGAGGGTTGTTTTATGCGGTATTCCTTATTTGGATTTGAAGTGAAGATTTCGAGTAGCGTTTACTTATTTTGTCTTCTTTCTTTCTACCCTTCCGCGAAGATGACTTGTTTGAGCTTTTATAGAGTGTGATAAAGACTTGGCTATTTAGTTGCGTTTGTGATTCTTTCTCATTTAATCCACAGCGTAGCTATCACTTGGTGTCTCATGCGATTGAGAATGTCAAGAGGTTTTGTACATTGGGTACACCGTTTCTTCTTCACAAGGATTAGTACAAGGTTAAGTAACAAATCTAGGGAATTCTACTTCATGATCAAGTTTGGTATACCGGGTTTACTTCTCCATGTGGTCACTACAATAGCAAAGTTAACGTGAATGATGTGTTTACCAAAGTGTTGATTGGATGGTTGATGATGTTGTTGATGTTGGATAATGAACCGTTGATGAACCCTGCATGTTCCTAAAGCAGATATTCACGAAACCAAAGTTGTCATAACACATTCAAGCTGACATTGTTTACGGTTTTGTCTTGATTTTGTAAAATCCCCCGAAAGAACCTATTTCTCGGTTTAAATCATAGACTTGTAAAATCCCGTGACAATGGAAACATCCTGGTATAAGTAAAGTGCATTTCCGGATCTATCTTACGGTTTATTCTTGGTTTTGTAAAATCCTAAGAAAGAAACTATTTCTGGTTTAAACATAGAATTGTAAAATCCCGTAATGGTGGAACCATCCTGGAGAAAGGAAAGCGTATTTTGGGATCTTTTCGATCTTTGGTGCTACGGTTTACTGCTTCAAAGAAGGGATAAAAGGTGTACTTCATGAATTGGATGTGTGTTTGGATTTTCGTCATGGCAGTTTGGTTATTACATGGTTTTACGGGGGTTATGTGCTTTTAACCATGGTCGGGATGAAACCATTATCAAAGTTCATTTAAATGTCAAAGACGGCTAGATTTGAGATTGGAAGATGTGACAACGGCGTTAATTCAATATTATTTATTTGAGGTTGAAGTGAAATATCACGGGCGAGTGTACTTAGTATCTGAAGGTATCGGGGATGGATGGATGAAGATTCTTCAAGATCCTTGTTAGAGCTTATTATCAAAAATGAAGACTTGGAAATCTAGTTATTGTTGGGTGTCTTTTTCCTTTTCTTTTACCACTTGGGGTAATTGGGCTCTTATCACCACAAAATAACTATCACTTAAGGAGTTACGTTGTAGTGCTCAGTGTCACATTCAATTGTGGATTTTTTCAAGAGGTGATATCGTCTAATACTTGATGGTTGGTTGGTTGAAGAGTATAGAGTACTTAGAGATTCAAATGGGCATGAATTCTCGGCACCGCTCTTTGTTACATATGTGCAAGTTTAAGTCACGAGTTGGGTTATTTACTTGAGGTCAAATTCATCATATTGGGTTATCTCCATCAACTGTCACTACAAAGAGCCTATTGAATGATAATGGGGTTGATTACAAGTTTTGCCAAGAGATTGAAAGAGAGATTATGGCGTATGAACACAGCGGTTCATGCCTCGTACTCTAAAGAAAAGAAAAGAGTATGCGTTTGATGCGCTTTATCTTCCAAGAAGAAATCTTCTTATGACGTATGAACACAACAGTTCATGCCTCGTACTCTAAAGAAAAGAAATTAATGGTGTAGGTCGCTTTATCTTAGAAGAAGAAATCTTCTAATTAATGACCATTCTCATCAACATGCTTCATGCTTTTTCCATGCGCGTTAGTCATCAAGTGAACGGGCTACCAGCGATTGTTTCTCATTCCACTTGCTCGATTATAATGAAGATGGCGACATCATGTGCTTATTTTGCGGGAGAGAAGTGTGAATAGAACATTGGATGATTTTCACTTATTTAGTCAAGAATGGCATCTCCGTATGCAATTCTTGAGGGGGAGAAGAAGTGTGAATTTTTGCATTATTGATATTTGAGAATAAAATGGTCATCGGCTCTAAACTCATGTAAGAACCGAGTTTCTTCTTATCGGGTCATCTTCACATGGAGTTTTCTCTTCTAAGAGCCGTTGGTTGACATCTTCACTTTCGGATTGATGAGTTTATCGACAAAGTGCTTCGGTTAATGCTTCCGTATACATCAACATGATGATTCGAACAATCTCTCTGTTCTTGTTTGATGTGATTGGTAGTTTGGTGTTACCATCTTGTGTGTTAGATTCGCGGCTTGATTCTTGATTTCCTTGATGAACATCTTTACGTTCTTGTTTGATTGGAAGGGATTTTAGTTAAGGGGATTTGCAAGATGTAAGTTAATTGGGATGCCTTTTGGTGGGATGCTTTTGGTGTGAGTTGAAGATGTTAACTATCTATTCCCCAACTGAACAATCTTGAAGAAGGTGAGTCTCTGTTCTACATTTTTACGCTACATGTTAGAAGACTAAAGACGAGTTGCATTTAACGATCTAAAGACTTCTTCTTAATCTGGGCATCTATCAAGCAGTTGTCGGTTTAGGGAGAGCACTAATGGGAGAGAGTTATAAGTCGATTCAATCCTCAATTAGACTTGCTCATATTCTTTAGCATTGACTCCTCGAGGCGTTGTTATTGACTATTTCGTATTGGACATTTGACACAAGTTGATTACTTGGAGTTAATCATTTATCACTTATTTGAGATTGAAGTTGACTTTCACAAAGGCGTGTTCTTATTTGATAACTTGCTCGGGCTTAAGAATTTGAATTGAAGGCTTGGTTTATCTAGTTACCGGCATGAGCCGAGGTGGATGGTTGAAGACACGGTTAACTATCACTATTAGGAGTTACTTTGTTTGACTCGGTGTCACTGCATATGGCGGTGTGGATAATCGCAAGAGGTGTTAATGTCTCATACTTTGTTTGGGTAGTGAGTACTTAGAGATTTGCTTGAAGCATAAATTCTCTACAACGTTCTTCCATCATTAGGTGCAAGCTTAAGATACAAATGTGGGGAAGTTGACTTGAGTTTCAAGTAGGTATATCGGTTTTTCTTCATCGGTGGTCACTTCAAATTGTCTACATAAGGGTTGATAAAAATAGTCAGAGAGAGTCTTGACAGATTGATTCTCACAAGAGTTCAAGTGTTCTTCTCATAAAGATTTCAAGTATTTGGGCTTATATTGTTCTTTGATTATGAAGTATCAAAACCGAGAAAGGGGAAGGAGACACACATCTAAACAAAGCGGTAAACTTGATGAACTTAATACTTCTAAGTAATTGAAGATATCCCGGGAAGACAAATGTTATTACCGGAGAGAAACTCAAGGTTTGACTCATGGCGAGTAAACTTGATGAACTTAATACTTCTAAGTGATTGAAGATATCCCGGGAAAACAAATGTCATGACCGCAGAGAAACTCAAGATTTTACTCATCAAGGCGTTTAGTGTTCTTATTCCAACTATGTGGGGAAGAGATGGAAGAGTTAGTTTTTGAAGATGAAAGAGGTACACAAGTGTGTGATGATTTTGATGTTATCACAATCATCAGGGGAGAGAGATTGTGTACATTAGGGATGCTCAGCTGTTTTACTTGAGGGCTTAATCGGTGATTCAGAGATATAATCACTTATTCGGTGTTGACATCCTTGAGATTGTCACCCGAGAGATAATCGATTGGCTGCTTCTTCAATGTTATCGATTATTCTCTCTTTGGGCATTGGTGCCGGGTTCGGAGCTTCATACACTTTCTTGGGGAGAAAAAGTATACATCGGGGGTTATTCTTTGGCTATTGGACTTAATACGCTACTTGATGGTATAAGTTTCTTTGTCTTGGTATGTGTATTGGTTCGTGAGCTCTAGTCTAAGAGAGTATTTGCATCAATTCAACTACTTGGGGAAGTGTTCTCTTGACACCTTTTGGAATGGATTGCTTGGACTTGATGGAATGAAATTTGAGAAGATTATTTATGAGTGGGATGAAACGTTGTTGTTCTTCTATTGGATGATATAACCTGACGAAGAATCTCGATTTTAGTTCTTAAAAGGAGCAGCGGATTTATGATAATGGTGTGCTTGCTGTGCACCTAGCTAAGGCAAGCTTGAAATAGAGCTTGAATCGCTCATCACATGGATTTTCGGTTTGGGGGGAAGCTGCCAGAGTCTCACTTTCAGATGGTTCAATTTCTCTCAATTCAAGAGCCTCGAATGCTTTGGTGGTGATAGTTTAAGAGATGATGACTTCTATCTTCTACAATTTTGTTCGATATCCTTATCTCGGTACTTTCGTATCATCATCTTCTTTTACTATATCATCTTCTCTATCTTTGTATATATTTATCTGAAAAACAAAATACAAAAATATAAAACCAACAAAAAGAAAATAGAAAAATATAAAACCTTCAAAAACCCATAAAAATCGGAAAATTTCAAAAATACCAAAAATATGTTTTCCAATGACATGTCTTACGGTATCGATAACATCTACGGTCTTAGAAATGTCATTCAACAATGGCACGGTACCATAGATGAAGTTCGGCGAGGAGGTGTAAATATTTCTTTCTAAACATGTCTCAAAATATGGCTTACAGTTATTTGATGTTGTAACTTGGCTTCAAAAAATGGCTTGCAGTTACTTGGTAACGTGCTTAAACCATGGTTTGCTATTATTTCAGATAGCAACCCGCTCTTCAAAAGAAAGGAAAGTGCTGTGCTAAACCAATTTTTCAATTATTTCGTGCACTTATTCTAAAAACAAATGTGGAAAGTATGTCGAAGGACTGCTGTTCCTACACAAATGTTTTTCCGTCTAAAATTCTTCAGAAAAATATTTGTTGTATTTCAAAATGGTGGTAAAATGAGTTGCTTGAAAAATCAATCATGATCAGAGTTTTCGTATTAATTCGCAAAAACTCAATCGATGACTTCAACACTCTTAAATTGAGTCATTGATTGAGGGGGAGAATGTTTTCAAATCTATATCATCTAGCGCTGCTTTCTTAATTATCCTACGTGCTTAATTAAAAATGATATTTGCCTATGTTGAAGGACTAGGAATTTAGGATATGATTGTTAGGTTTAGATGATTAGAGTTTGATGAACACATAATTCCCATGCCTTATATGAACTGATTGATATGTTGAATTGACTTTTAATTAGTCGATTGTTGTTTGGGTGATGTCGACCACCATATATCTATATGTGTGTTCACTAGCACGTATGCGGTATATTGGTATAAAAGAATGTTCCCGATCCGGATCCCACAAATGAAGATGATTGGATGCGAAAGGAAAGGGTAACTATATCTTGGGTTGACAAATGAAGAAACGGAGCTTAATTGGACTTCAATGGAGATTTGGCATAAATGCAAGCGTAAGAGGTCTCCTTGCATCGTGAGATGGTTTTCTTCTAAGTGATTGAAGAAGCGGGCTTAATTTGACCTCGGTTGGCATTCAAAATGCAGCGAAAGAAGAAGTCTCCTTTGCATCCGGCGGTTTTCTTCTAAATCCTACAACAACAACAACAGAAGCTTCTCAACCACCTAACGTATCTTTGTGCAGGATACCATTTTTAAACAATTTTCTAATTAAAATTGTTTTGAAAATGGAAAAATATTGTTTTGAAAATATATTGGACTAATTTTTGAAAATCACCGGACTTCATTTTATCAAAACCTAAGTCACTCAATTATTGACTTATGTCATGGATTGAGGGAGAGTGATTTAAAATAAAATATTTTCAAACGATATTTCTTCACAAAAGTTCCGTTGATACGATAATAAGTGGTGATCTAAAGATTTAATGTTATGTCATGGTATGATTTTTCTTTAGAATCAAGGTCTTTCAAAATGAAATTTTTTCCGTTCTTGTTTGATTGTGAAATTGTTTTGTTTTACTTAAAAGATCTCTTAAAACAATCATACTTGACACTAACAATCTTTAATGTCTAAATCTGTTCCTTATTAATCATATTTTCAAAATTAAATCAAGCCACGTCTTTCCCCAAAATTTTCTAAATGATTTAAATCAATTGGGATCACAAATCTCAAATGGTTTGAAATTTCTGATCGGGTAGAGATCGTGATTTAAATCTCAAATCTGTTTTAAATGGAATTGGTTTTAGTCCTTTATAGGCACTCCTGCCTCCATGTGCCAAATGATTTCATACACAATGCACATGTTGAGGAGGAGGATTTATCCAAAAACAAGATGAGTATTTAAACAAGGCCACATTTTCTCCTATGTTTTCTAAACCTAATTAAATCACTTGGGATCCAAAATCTCAAAGGGTTTGATATTTTTGATCGGGGAGAATTTGTGATTTAATAATGAAATTTGATAAAAGGTGATCGTTTTGATTTAATTGTGCAGGCTGCTCTCTCATATGTGCTAAACGCTTTCGAATCTTGAAGCACAAATTGAGGGGGAGCATTAAAGGAAAATAAACTATCGAGGTACAAAAGCTTTTATGTTTTAACATAATGTACCTTGATTGAGTTTTAAATGGTTTCTTAATGGCTTGTGATTGTGGATGTGCTTCAAATTAACTCTTGCCTCTATGTGATAAAATGATTTTAAATATCCTATGCACATATTGAGGGGAGAATTTTACCAAGAAAATCAAATGGCTTTTTCTATGAAAATTGTGATCAAAGAAAATATTTCAAAGTCCTCTTGCCTCCATGTGCTAAACAATTTCTAAATCATATGCACATGTTGAGGGGAGGTTTTCTAAATGATCAAAACTATTAAGGTACAAAATGCTTTGATCTTATATCACAAGTACCTTGATTGTTTTTCCAAATGATTTTTCAATTGGTTTCAAGGAAGAATGAACTGTACCAAAAGACCGACCATTTTACTTTATGTATGGAGTTATAAGGATGGTTAGGTTAGGAATTCGTTCCCACGATCCCTTGAGAGCGGAGGGATCTACCCGGGGACAATCCACTAGATAGTGTAGAGTCCTTAGGTATATTGAAAAAAGGAGAAAAGTGAGATATGGGAAGAGTGCGGACTGAGACAGAGCTAGTTCTGGAATAAACCCAACAAGGTTCTAGTTATGAAGTCTCGGTAAGCACTGAAGGGGTTGAAGAATGAAAAAGAATTGAATGTAAAAAGGGTGAAAAGAAATAGCCCTCCAATAATTCAACCTTAGGGCAGAAACCGGGTTCAATACATATGCTACTAGTGGTTACTAAGGTAACACTGGTATTGAAGACAAGTTGTCATGGACCCAGTGGCCTCTGCACTAAACTTCCCAAGCCACTCAAGTTCCTCTTAAAAGGGCTTGTTTCATTCTCACGGGGAACCGACATAATCTATCGACTTTCTCTTAGAGATTGTTGATATTGAAGAAGGAGACCCTCTCCTAGTCTCCGGCATAGGAACCAAATGTGCACGATTGAGTCTAGAGCCAAGAGATCATCCACAATATCTCATTAGGACACAAAATTAATGAAGACTTGCTGTTTCACACAATGTGGAAAGTAAGTATATATATTAAGAGTCCTACGCATTATCCTTGTGGTATTGCGAGAACATCCGAGTGATATGTAAAAATATTCACAATGAAGATGGAAAGCCTTCCGGAGCCAACATCAAACAAGCTCCTGGTAGGTGGCATGTGAGATCTATTCTATAGATCAAACTTGTGACAACTGGATAGAAACGATGGGGCGATTCACTCGTGAATCAACCTTGGTCCAGAAATGGATTGGATACTTTTGGAAAAACCGTTCGATGTGCAAATCTTTTCTTTTCTCTAGCACGTCGAATGTGTATTCATTTCAAATTCAAAAAGTATCTCCGATTGAAAAATACTTTTAGAAAAACCGTTCGATGTGCGAATCTCTTCTTTTCGCTAGCGCGTCGAATGTGTACTCATTCTCTAATACAAAAAGTATTTTGATTGAAAATTGATCTTTCTCATAAAACCTTCGTCGTATTGCAAAACTCTTTCTTCAAGCAATACGCTATTGTTTTCAAATCATTTTTCATCAATCGTGAATCTCAATTATTTGGTTCACTCACTCCGTGTTGTCTTCTTTGAGGCGTTCGGTTTGAGAACGGCTAGAACAATGCGAAACCCTGTCAAGGAGATTCTTAGGAATCCTACGATCACAGGCGGTATTTATCTTGATCAGCGAGGAACCGTGGGCGTGTACCTCAATTCAACGAAAGTGATCAAAGACACTTTCGCGTGTTTTATTGCTAACTTGTTGTTTTGCGGTACATTTGGGCGGTTGCGGTGATCAGGTGAGGAGTCAATCCAAAGCGCATGCTCACACATCCACACTTAATTTGAAGAAATCATGACTAGTGCATATCTACATAACCTGGCTTAGATATTTCTATACTATGTTTGTCTTGCTGCTGCAAATATCTTGAACCGATAAAAGCTTCCGCTACTCTGATGGAAAGATGTCATGATCCAATAGTGTGAGCATGTCGGTCCAAAAGTCACAACTTCACATGATGGAAACTCAATAAAGGGTGATCGGAGATTTCTTGTGGTGATGATCTCAATGAAAGCTCGAAGATCATCAAAGATGTGGATCAGTTCAAAGGCCTCCACTTAAAGTACAATTCAATGCGGACTTTAAAGAAGCGCTACAAAAGCACAAAGATGCAGATGTTGAAGAATTCAAGTCTACGAGCTCAAGAACTAAAGACAAAGATAGAATGCTAGGATGCAAAATGTATTTCATGGGGTGACCTCCCTTAGGGGGAGATTGTTAGGAATTAGAAAATTCCATGTTAAAGTGTCGGTCACCCCAATTATAAGTCTAGCATATGTTAGCTAGTAGACGTGTCGTTTATTCACGTTATTAAGTAGTTTATTAGTTAGTTTGTAGCGTAGTTTAGTTTAGAGCAACACCGTGGAAGGAAGGGACGGTCTTTACCCACTGTATACGATCCACAGGCGATAGGAGGTCGTATTTCTTGTAACTATAAATACCCCTTCCATCCATGGAAGGGGTGGTGCTTTTCAATCTAATATTCCGTAATTTGTGAACCAAGTCTCTAGCTTGAAACACCCAACTCTCTACTTTCTCTCTCTAAAATGGTAAACATGTATTTTGATCATCCAAGACCACCCGAATCATCAACACAATAATATTTGGATCCTAACATTAATCACATTTAAGTCCTAATCTAGGTACTAAACACTAATCTAAACCCTAGTCAAACCCTAAACCTAGTTTTAAACCTAAAAATTTCTTAACCCTAGCACCCTAGCAACACCATGACCCCTCATTTTATTTAAACTCATTCCAAACCATCTCCAACTCAAAACCTTTGATCTAATCTTATACTATCAGTAGCATAAGAGTCATTAGAAACCAAGAAGCCAATAGAATCAAGCCTAAACCCTAGCTTCGACCCATTTCAAGTCACGCAGGCCATTCCACTTGTTCAATAAGCTCTTTTATGGTTTTAGGATGTTCATAATCGTTTTAGATCTCATAGGAATCTTCTTTTTAAGCCTTGAACCATAAAAACGTCCCTAAAATGACCTGTTTTGACATTTTTAGCTCATAAGCTATAAGCTTGTAAAAGCTACTTATATAAGCCTATACTAAGAAGCTATAAGCTATAAAACTCTTTTTTATTATATAAATGTACTTTGCATGGTATTTGTACTAGTTTTGTAACGCGTTCCATGCAAAGGGGTATATATTGTAACTTTTGAAACTTAAAAGTATAAGGGTTACTTTTACCATTTTCCTAAAGATATAAGTATAAGGACCTATTTGGTAAATTTTTAAAGCTTAAGGATTAGTATATATATATATATATATATATATATATATATATATATAAATTTTATAAAGGAATAGTTTTGTAAAAGTTTATAAGTTAAGGGTATATATTGCCAATTTGAAAACTTACGGGTATAAATTAGATATTTATCATAAATCCAAAACCCTACCTTTTTATTTAACAACGTATCACAATACTTAGGAGCTTTATGTGAAGGATTTCATTTGGGTATACGTTTTGACGAGTTTTCTGGGTTTACGACTTAAAGTGCACTGGCTCCTCAAACGTTTACTACATGACCTCTGAATTATGATATCCCGAACGGTGTTACGTTATATCTAAAATCTAGTGAATCTAAGAAACACTTACTTCAGAAATAGAGTTTGAAATGTAGACAAACCAACAAAGACTTGACATACACACTACCCTAGGTTGCGTGAGTAGGTCGTCTAATATCTGAGTCACTTTTGACATCAATAAAATTTCCCTAATCTAAGGTGAGTTCATAGCCTCACTTTTCAATGTTTTATAAGCTCGTGAGGGGGATGCATGGTTTAAACCGAATACAAATATTTTTTTCTTTCCTGACTGATTATTGCACGAGTACCTCCCTTGCCACTATTACACACAAATTTCATGAACCATAATCACTTGCGAGTGAACTATATTTGACAACTCCCGTTGGTGTGCCCCTTCTGGGTACCAATTAGCACTATATTTGAGAACTAAGAGGTTAACCTTGGCAAGTTAACCTTACGTCTAGTCACTAATAGGTTTGCAGTGCCATCATTGGACTTGGACATGTTAACGTGGGGTGTCATGAGCTTAGTGCAATGATAATACTATTTTCCTTAATGGGTGTAACAACTAAACCCAATGGAACTTGTATTCAAAACTTATTACAACTAAATTTATGGATTCACTCAACCTTAGTGTTGACTTTTAAGCATGCTATCCCAGGTAACTGAGCCTTTTAGGACTTATGGCACGGAGTGACATTGGACATGAGGACGTCCAAACTTGTTATCATTCATCCCTTTTTGCTTAAGACGTATCTATGGGACCTCTCTTTTGTAAAATCTTATCTTTTACTGTAAAAACTCTAATGAAATAAATGAATGATAACTTATCTTTTAAAAACGTCTCTTTTTGAGTCGTTTTCTATTATTGCGACTGTTGTATCAAGAAGTAATACCCCAAGATTTAGCTTCCGTTGCTATCTGTGAAAATGGGGGCGTTACACGTAGTAAATAGTTTTTTGAGTATTGCTTCATCTAACATTGCATCGTTTTGGTTTTGTGTTGGTTCTTCTTGAAATGATGTGTTTTGGTTTTGCTCATCAACTGTTGGAAGAACAGTTTCAAGAATTGGAGTTGTTGGAGTAGATAAGATGATGTCAATGAAGTTGGTGCATTGTTTTCGACTATGGTAGATGAATCTTTTGTTGATGGTGGTTGTTGGTTTTGAGCAGGTGCAGCGGAATGATGGTTTGGCACATTTGTCGAAGTTTCACCATAGTATTCATCGAACATTAACTCGAAGAAATTCTATAATTCTTGTTCTGAAGGTTTGTCAAAAGAGTTTGATGGAGCTCTTTCAGGTACGAGTCCTTAACTGATGTGTCTAGAAGTTTGCGGGTTTGGTACGGGTCCTAATCTGTTTTAATTAGAAGCCATTGGGTTTAGCGCGGGTTCTAGAGCAAGTCTCTCAAAAGCAATCTGTAAAATTTTGTCAAAATTCACATTCATCGTCTCTATTATCTTCTTAGTTCTTTTGTTATATACACCCGTAATGCCCTCGAGTTATCTGAGTATCCAATGAAGATTCCAATATCACCTTTAGCTTTCAGTTTTCCTAGATCTTCTCTTTTGTTTGTCGAATAGCACAAAGTGCCAAACACGTGATAAGAGATATCAGGTTTTCTATTGTTAACTAGTTTATATAGGGTTTTATTGAATCTTGGATGGATTAAGGATCTGTTCTGAGTGAAACAAGCAGTGGCTACAACATCAACCCATAAAAATAACGGTGCACTAGAACAAATTAGCATTATGTGAGTAGCTTCCACAAGAGTGCGATTTCTTCTTTCAACTACCCCATTCTGCTATGGAGTTCTAACAATTGATGTATAATGTGTGATTCTAACATCTTCAAAATAAGTTCTTAACTCCTGATTTGTATTATGCGTCATTGTCTGTTCTTACTATCCTTACAAGCGCTTGTAGAAGTACTTGAATACGCTTCAGAAAGGTGATGATGATGCCTGGTTCTTCGTCTTTTGAACTTAGAAACTTAACCCATGTATATCCTTAATAGTCATCAACGATAACTAGAGTATACTTTTTCCCATTGATGCTTTCAACTCTCATTGGGCCATGTGGAAAACTAGAAGGGGGGGGGGTTGAATAGTTTTATCGATTAATACTTGGTTTTAAACTATTTACATTGACTTATGTCAATCTATTGAATGTGTATGTTGGATGTTGATAGATAAGCACGTAAGTAGGTAATGAGAAGATAAAGAGTAGAAAGTACAAAACCAGGACATGAGTATTTATAGTGGTTCGACTACAAGGACACCTTCCTTGCCCTACACCACTCCCCGAGTCACCTACTCGAGAGTTCGTTATCACTACACAACACAAGCTCCTTGTGGCGGAGAAGCCTTCACAACGTCGCCTATTCTTTATCCAGTACAAGGCTAGACATCGGGTTCTTCCACGATGTAGAACCAAACCTATCACAACGTCTCCTACACATTATCCGGTACAAGGCTAGATACTGAGTTCCATTACTAAGGAGGAACTACTACCGAACACTACACAACACCTATCCCAAAAGGAGATCCACTCCTTATGACAACATCAACAAGGATATCAATATCCTTTGACCCAATACTAATCTATCTTGTACATCGACACACCATATCGAATTTACACCCTAGGCACCTTTCACTAATGCCTTTGACTCAACTTCTAGGCACCTTTCACTAATGACTTTGACACGGACTTTTGGCACCCTTCACTAATGCCTTTGACACGGATCTTCGACACCTTTCACTAATGCCTTTGAATTGATCCTTTAGACATCTTTCACCTATGTCTTCAACACAACACTTTTAATGAGAGAAGAAAGAACTATCAACAAGATAACATCAGTAGTCTTGATGATGGCGAAGCTTGGCAACCCATGAAATTGAGCTTGCTCGACTTCAAGAGGTGGTGACTAGCCTTTAACAGGAACCTAGAGAATCACACAAAAACAAAATTACATAGAAAGATCCCTTGGATCTGAGGTTATAGAGTTTACAACACTAAGAGAAAATGTGTGTGAAAGGGAGAGTTACAATGAAGAAATGGCTCACTATTTATAGACAAAATATGCTACTGTTCCACGTATCCCACGGATCCCTTGCTTGAGGGATCCGTCTAATGTAATGCTAGGGATCCGTGAGACGCTCCTCATTACCCATGGGTTTTGGGTCATGGGTCATGGGTTCTGGGGCATGGGTCCTAGACTTTGGACCATGGGTATCCAAGTAGATACAATGTATCTAGAAGATGCGATGCATATAGTCCATGGGTCATGGGTTAGCACCATGGGTCATGGATAATACCCATTATGACTTATGCATGACGTCATGAAATGGGTTATGGGTTATGGGTTATGGACTATGCCACATGGGTATGGGTCATGAACTTTGGGTTTTACCCAACTACATTCAATGTATTTAGTCAATGGGTCAAATACTTACACTTCTACCCATTCTATTTGTGACAACCCGTACTTTCAGGTCATTTCTCGACACAGTTCATGTCTCATTATTTCAACATTTTTAGTAAACTTGGTTTACTTGTTTCAAATTCGCGTAACCTTGGAGGTTTAGCGGCGAATTCATGGTCATGACATCACGTACATTTCATATGGACTATGAGTAGTCTACATTTCATTGACATCATGTGCATCTCATTAGTACATTCACGACATTTCATTTCACCTTCAACGCGTAATTTTTATGTTTAATAATCTTTATCGCGTGAGTTATTATTTTTAACATTTAACCCGTTACTTTCAAAAATGATCCCGAGGTATTTTTAAACTTACATTTAGTTTATAAAAATTTTATTTTTAGTTTTCTTAGTGTTTCAAATTTATTTGGTATTTTAATCGTTAACGTTTAATTATTACGTCGTTTTCTTAAAAATTGTACGATAATTATTTTATCACTCAATTTTCACAAGGAAAGTATTTTTACAATTTTTATTATCTCAATACAACCTATTTTGATTTACTAAAAACTCACTTGCACCAAAAACTTCCCTTCACCTTAATTTAACTTTGTTTTACTTACATTTTGTATCAAATAATACACAAATTATGCAAGTTGCAACATTTTAAAAAAAAAAAAAAATATCATTGAGAGACAACCCTCCCCCAAAAAAACCGGCCAAGGGGAGGGTGCCCTCATAAATGTGGCAAGGTGTATGTTTTCTTTCTAATAATGCAAGTATACAAGTCTTACTTGACAAACATTTCACATACATCTTATTTTCTCAAGTGTGAAAAAAATATTTCTCTCCTTTCTTGGCTCCATAGAACCGGCCACAACAACAAAACAAGGGGATCAAGAAATTTTTGGCAAGATCAAGTGTTTTTATCAACCTAGATCATATCCTTTTCATGGTTTTGAAATAAAAACCAAGGATATTTAAGTTAATCCTTTGTTACCTACACCTCTTCTCTTGCACTAGTAAGCATATTCTCATCATTTTTATGTTTCCTTATCATTTTCATATGCTTCTTTTCATTTTTGGAGCTTATATGCATGTTATGTGATTTATACCATTTATTTCATGATTTTTAAGTTATATATACAATATGGTCATCCTATAATTACTCCCATGGTATTCTTTGGTATTGATGGTGATTAGGAACCCATGACACCCTAAGAAGGTGTATGGTAGGATTAGATTAGTTTTGGAGTTGATTTGAAGGGATTAGAATAGGTTTTGTCCGAGAAAAACTATTTTTAATACGTATACATAAAGGTTCTGTCCTTGTTTCAATTTTCTGGAAAATCCGACATCTGGTACAAAACTTTGGCCTGGATATTTAGAAAATATACTTTAAAACGAATCCGTGGCCGCTTGAACGGATAAAAACGGCCTTATAACGAAGGAGTTATGGATTTTTAAAGTTTGACGACGAAAAATATTATTTTCTGGATTTTCAGCAAACTGTTTTTAGTTTGTACGGGTCAAAAACGAGCCTTAAGCTTCACAAATTATTTCGACTTGTCAAAAATATATTAGTTTACTTCAATACGAAGCTAAGGACATATTAAACGTAGAAAACGGATTTGAAACGACAAAGATATGCACTTTTTCATAAACTTGCCGTAACTAATTTTCTGCACACAATTAGCCAAAACCACCATCTTTAACCCTTAATATCTTTATGTTCGAGACCTTTTGGACGAAAACTCCTGAACTGAAACTTTTAGATATCGATACAAACTTTCCAAAACCGTCGAGTTCGTTCGCTAACGATCGGACGTACGTTACCGTTTTACGACTGTTTTTCCGAAGCCATTTTTGTTAATTTCATGATATTTCCGTCGACATTGTTTTGCGACGAAAAGTGATAATTTCACCAAAAATCATTATAAAACCATTATAGGATGACATTTTGACGTAAAAACATGTAAAGTCATTTTTGAAGGGTCAAGATGTCAAAAGAGTATTTTTCGACGACGAGTAATATTTTCAAAACCCGCAAATGGTATAAATAACATACGAAATGCATGCATAACATTACATTGCAACTCATTGCATATCATATCATTGGTAATAGGTCCAGATTGAAGTTTCACATTATACCTCGGTGTACTCACTTTTGTCATCGCCTCAGTTTATCCAAGTGAGTTTCATGGCCCCTACTTTTACTTGCTTTCATAACTGTTTTGGGGGAGATACATGCTCAAACTGTTTTCATTCACTTGCACAAGTACTTTAACTTACATGAATTACCGTGAGTTCTATAGCCCCACTTTTCTTGTTTTAATGCTGTTATTAAACTCTTTGGGGGAGATACATGCTCAAACTGTTTTCATTTACTTTCACAAGTACTTTAGATTTTTAAGGCTAAAATCTATCATGATTTCCATTGTTTCTAAATCAAAGGTTATACTATATAAATTGTTCTTGTTTGCGTGCTACGGTACTACGTCGTATAACGTTCTAAATCGAGTTGACTACTGATAAAATTGAGTTAAGTGCTATGGATTATGTGCTATTGTTCTACGTCGAGTTAAGTGCTATTGATTAAGTGCTATCGTTCTACGTCGAGTTAGGTACTATGGTGAATTCATTTGAAATCATATGTTTGGAACATAAATTATACATATTCTGGCAGTGGGTTGTGAACACACAGGTTGCAAGTTTTGTATGAAGCGGACTTGGGAACTGAGTGGATTTACAATGCCTTTGCTGCATAAACGATTTCGATACATTGAGTCATGCACTATTTTTGTGAATTCATTTGAAATCATATGTTTGGAACATAAACTATACACATTTCGGCAGTGGGTTGTGAACACACAGGTTGCAAGTTTTGTATGGGCGGGACTTGGAACTGAGTGGATTTACAATGCCTTTGCTACATAAACGACTTTGGAAGTCTTTACATTTCAACGATTTACAATGCCTTTGCGGCATAAACGATTTCAAACGGCTTTTCATTTCAAAACAAACTCTATGAACTCACTCAACCTTTGTGTTGACACTTTTAGCATGTTTTAATCTCAGGTATCTAAGGCATTCACTTCATGGCATGCATTTGGACACATCATGGAGTCGTGGTGACGACGCGTCTTACATAGGATTTATATACTTTAAAAACATCGTTTGACTGTACTAAACTTATTTTCCGCACAAGTTGATTTTCATTTGGGACCTACTTTGTAAACTCTGATTGCTTTATTAAATCAAACGATGTATTTTCCAAACGACACTTTAGGTCGTTCAATATAACTGTGATTGTGATGCTATGACAGTCAATCCCCAGGAATTCCATTCCGCTGCAAAACAGGTAATTTGGGGGTGTGACAGATTGGCATCAGAGCTTCAGTTATAGAGAACTAGGTTGCATCATTGACCCTAGACTATAACTACATCATCATAGCATCTCATCATTTCATCATAAGTGAATGTTCACTTTACATGTGGATTATACGTACATTTTTCGAGTTATTTACTTTCATTTCATATCGATTGTCACATGGATGCCCTTAAATGCCCATTCCATTATCTTTTCCCCATACTTTAACGTGGAGAGTTCCTTGTCATTCCCTATCACAATTTCACATCAGCTGATTCATCATCGATAACGACGAATGCCGAGATAAACCCTTAAGTAGGGCAAAGTCACTCTCACTCCTTTGTTTCACCACTAACATGTCGAGTTACACTTTATTCACATTAAGTCACTAAACCATCATACATTTGAAGTACTTACGACACCTCATAACCCATTCCTTAGGAAACCGTCGATCATTTTGAAACATAACCCCAAACTTATCATTTTTAGAGTAGAAAGCACAAAACCACGACAAGAGTATTTATAGAGGTTCGGCTACAATGACACCTTCCTTGCCCTACTCCACTCCCCGAGTCACCTACTCGAGAGTTCGTTATCACTACACAACACAAGATCCTTGTGGCGAAGAAGCCTTCACAACGTCGCCTACTCTTTATCCGGGACGAGGCTAGACACCGGGTTCTACCACGAGGTAGAGCCAAACCTATCACAACGTCGCCTACACTTTATCTGGTATAAGGATAGACACTGAGTTCCATTACTAAGGAGGAACTACTACCCAACACTACACAACAACTATCCTAAAAAGAGATCCACTCCTTATGACAACATCAACAAGGATATAAATATCCTTTGACCCAATACTAATCTATCTTGTACATCGACACACCATATCGAATGTACACCCTCGGCACCTTTCACTAATGCCTTTGACTCAACTTCTAGGCACCCTTCACTAATGTCTTCAATATGGACTTTTCGGCACCTTTCACTAATGCCTTTGACACGGACTTTTGGCACCCTTCACTAATGCCTTTGACATGGATCTTCAACACCTTTCACTAATGCCTTTGACTTGATCCTTTAGACATCTTTCACCTATGTCTTCAACAAAACACTTCTACTGAGAGAAGAAAGAACTATCAACAAGAAAACATCAGTAGTCTTGATGATGACGAAGCTTGGCAACCCATGGACTTGAGCTTGCTCGACTTCAAGAGGTGGTGATCTCGCCTTTAAGAGGAACCTGGAGAATCACACAAATACAAAACTACATAGAAAGATCCTTTGGATCTGAGGTTAGAGAGTTTACAACACTAAGAGAAAATGTGTGTGAAAGGGGTTAGTTACAATGAAGAAATGGCTCACTATTTATAGGAAAAATATGCTACTGTTCCACGGATCCCACGGATCCCTTGCTTGAGGGATCCGTCTAGTGTAATGCTAGGGATCCGTGAGACGCTCCGCATTGCCCATGGGTTTTGGGTCATGGGTCATGGGTCATGGGTTCTGGGTTCTGGGTCATGGGTCCTAAACTTTGGACCATGGGTATCCAAGTAGATACAATGTATCTAGAAGATGCAATGCATCTAGTCCATGGGTCATGGGTTAGCTCAATGGGTCATAGATAATAACCATTATGACTTACGCATGATGTCATGCAATGGGTTATGGGTTATGGACTATGCTCCATTGGTATGGGTCATGGACTTTGGGTTATACCCAACTACATTCAATGTATTTAGTCAATGGGTCAAATACTTAGACTTCTACCCATTATAATACATACTAAGTATGTATATATTTACCCAATATGTAAACACTAGTTGTTATACATATGCATTATTATAACATGAAAAACACTATTACTTGTTTAGTGTTTTATATGAAAATGTAAGTGTGTTAGTAAACTCTTGGCTCAAACTAATTACGAATTTTATTTGTTTTGTTAATATGATTTTACGTTTGTTATCGACAAAACATTAGAAGATCGTAAAATATAAATAAACATTTTTACGGCTTATTTGAATTAACAGGCCACATAAGTCCACGTGCAACATATGCAACTTTGCTTCTGAACTGGGTATGGATTTTGGTTTATATGATTCTTTTTTGCTTTTTCCTTGTTCGCAAGATGGACATAAGTGATCCTTGGTGTATCTGAACTTTGGAAGCCCGTTGACGATGTTATCTTTGGCAAGTTTGTTGATAGTGTCAAAATTGAGATAGTATAATCTTCTATGCCACAACCAGGACTTTGTTCTAGATGCTCGTCTCATAAGACATATTGGTGATGAAGAGGCCATTTGGTTAATGTCGATAGCATACAAGTTGGTGCTACGATTTCCAGTTAAGAGATTACTGCCTTCCAAGTTTCTAACGAAGCATGTATTTCTCTTAAATGCAACCTCTAAATCTGCATCACAGAACTGCTCGACTGAAAACAAATTGTGTCCCAACCATTCGATATAGTAAACCTGAGAGATCAAATAATTTCCAAATAAAAGATCTCCATAACCCATAATAGCTGCTAAATGATCATTTCCAAATCGTACGGTTCCCATGAATTTCTAGATAAAATTGATCACTAGCTTCAAATCCCCGGTCATGTGCTTGGAACAACCCGAGTCGATGATCCAAAGACATATTTTGATAACCTGTCAAGAATAGAAGAAGGTATTTTTGGAAACCGTTTTGATTTTGGTTCCTTTGGGTTAGAGTTAAAATTCGGATCACAATCATAGAAGGTTTCGACTGGTTTTCTGGAATATCATTCATTATACCATTCTAGAGTGTAAATATTCTACCTGTTGGTTTCCAAATACCATTCCTAAAGGAAAAACTATGCTTCTTATCAATATTGTAAGACCTAAGTCGTGCAACTAGTCTTCCTATTGGTTTAGCATTAGTTCCTTTTGGAACGGTCTTCTGAGCAGGCTTAACATTCACATTTTTAGAAATACAATCATCATTAAACAAATAGTTTCAATACATTCATTAAACATAGCAAGTTTCATAGATTCATTATATTCAGATGAAATGTCTTTCTTAATTACCAAGCATTAAATTCCTAGGGTGTTCTTCAACTTTCTTCTCTTTATTCAGGCTACTACTCTTAGAGACATGCGAGACTCTATTGTTCCTTGTATTGCTCCAAGGCTGTAGTCTACTGCTCCTAAAGTGTTTTCTAGTCTTGTAGAAGGTTAGGCACACGCATTACGATTTTTATCAATAGAAGTGGTTTCAGATTTCCTAGGAACTTTAGAATTCTTGTTTAAACTCATGTCGTTTGTTCTGTAAGATATTAGATTTCATAAACATAACAATACTGTCGAAAACTAGAAGGGGGGGTTGAATAGTTTTACCAATTTAAAACTCCCTTTTAAATATTTAGATCGACTTATGTCAATCTATTTGGTTGTTTATGTTGGACGTTGATAGATAGATATATAAACGTGTAATGAAAGATAAAGAGTAAGAAGCACATCACCACGACACAAGTATTTATAGTGGTTCGGCTACAAGGACACCTTCCTAGCCCTACTCCACTCCCCGAGTTATCTACTCGAGAGTTCGTAAGCACTACACCAACTCCTTATGGCGAAGAAGCCTTCACAACGTCGCTTAACCTTTTTCCGGTACAAAGCTAAATACCGAGTTCTTTCACACCAAGGCGAACCACACCTAACACAACGTCGCCTACCCTTTATACAGTGCTAGGCTAACCACCGAGTTCTTTCACACCAAGGAGAACTAATCCTATCACAACGTTGCCTACCCTTTATTAGGTGCTAGGCTAAGCACCTAGTTCCATTACTATGGAGGAACTACTACCCTTCACAACACAACACCTAATGTCACGGAGATCCACTCCTTGTTACAACACCATCAAGGATATCACCATCCTTGGAAATAAACAAATACTTATATGTATAACGATGCACCTCATCGACTATACGACCTAGGAATTCTTCCCAAATGCTACTTGATTTGATTCTATGGCATCCTTCACTAACGCCTTTGACACAACGCTTGGCACCCTTCACTAATGCCTTCGTCTTGACACCTTTAGCATTATTCACTAATGCTCTTGACACGATTGATAAGCACCTTTCACTAATGCTTTCGTCTTGACACTTTCAGCATCCTTCGCTAATGCCTTCAACATCTATGGAGAAAGAAAGAACTATCAACAAGAGAACTTCAGTTGTCTTGATGATGACGAAGCATGGAAACTCATGGACTTGAGCTTGCTCGACTTCAAGAAATGGTGATCTTGCCTTTAAGAGGAACCTAGAAGATCACACAAAAACAAAGACACAAACTACATAGATCTCTTGGATATGAGGTTAGAGAGATGTAATATTTGGAGAGAGTATATGTGAAGTGGTAAGCTAAAAGGAAAGAAATGGCTCACTATTTATAGAGAAATTTCTCTACTGTTCCCCGGATCCCACGGATCCCTACCACAAGGGATCCGGCTAGCACAAAGCTAGGGATCCGTGGTACGCTCCTCTTTGCCCATGGGTATTTTGGTTATGGTTCATGGGTCATGGGTTGAACCATGGATCTTTGGCTAGATACAATGTATCTCTTGAGTGCTCACCGAGGGTTCAATGTATCTAGACATTCTTTTGAGCGCTCACCAAGGGTTCAATGTATCTAGACATTGGGTATGGGTCAATACCATGGGTTATGGATATTATCCATATATGATATAAGCATGATGTCATGCAATGGGTTATTGGTCAAGATCCATGTGTTATGGGCTTTGGGTTGTACCCAACTACATTCAATGTATTTGCCCAATGGGTTGTGATACTTAAGTTTCTACCCATTTAAATTACCCAATATACTACATACTAGTTATGTGTGTATTTTACCCAAATATGTAAACACTAGTTGTTGTACATATGTATTACTTAAATCATAAAATCACTTATACTTGTTTTAGTGTTTTATGTGAAAATGTGAATATGTTAAAAACTATTAGTTCAAACCATTTACGTATTTATTTGTTTCGTTAATAATGATTTTACTTTTGTTATCGACAAAACATTAGAAGATCGTAAAATATAAATAAACGTTTTTACGGCTTATTTGTATTAACAATATCCCCTTTTTTGTTGATGACAAAACATAAAATTATTTTAAGGAAAAGCTAAAATTCGTAAAAGTTTGAATTTGTAGTTTTTACTTTCTTCTCCCCCTTTTTGTCGAAACAAAAAGAGCTTCGAAAGGAAACTAACACATTGTTTTTAGGAAAAACATGTGAAAGAAAAAGAAGAAAAAAAAATAGAGAGTAGGTAACGGGAACGGATCTCGTCTTTACTCCCCTTTGACGAGTCCATCCCTATGTAAGGGCATCAAGTAAGTAATACTAAGCTAGTTTGTTTGCAACTAAGTTTACAAAAGATTTCGTCTAAGTGACGAATTTACTCTCCCTTGATGATTGCAATTTTGCAAAGGGATGTCGAGAAATGTAATCCTAATATTGCAAGTAATTTGCAATGTATTGTTTTGACACAAAGCTCCCCTAGCTTTAGGGTGTCAAAGGCTTCAAGTGTAGATTGAATAACTACAAAACAAAGGTTAGAAAACAAGTATAATGCACAATTTTCTGCGAATGTGATCCAAGTCAGTAGAAAAATATTTTTCTGTCTCACGGATCCCACGGTTCCCTCCTAGTAGGGATCCGTCTAGGCAATTTTGAGGGATCCGTATTAGCTGATGATTAAATTCAGCAATGGTTATGTAACAAGTAATGTTAACATACAAATGAGATATGTATTCAACCAACAAACATATACTCAATGCAATATGGCAAGTAAACTATCGTTCAATAAAACTTAAGAGATGATCAACAAATCTCTAAAAACTAAGAGAATGATTTAGCCATATTCTACTAATACTAATAAGTGACCAAAGCTTAAGAAGCAACAATGTGCTTGAGTCTAGGGATGAGTAGACTTGTTGATTTGGTCCAATCTTTCAAGAAGATAATTAAAAATGAAATGCAACTCATTTCGTACTTCTTGAACAAGTCCTTGGGTGATTAGACAATTAGAGCAATTATTGTCTTGATTAGGAACATGATGTTTTGAGGAGGTTCTACAAATGATGGTGGAGGTACATTGAGTAATTTAGGATGAGGTTCTACTAGGAATGAGAGTGGTGGTAATGGAAATTGCTCCATATGATCAAGTCCTTGGTGGTTCCTTGTTTCCAACGATGGACTAGTTGGTGATGTAGGTGGTTCCTATTTTAACGAGAAGGTTGGTGAATGGGAAGTTCTCGGTGGTGAATGCGCTAATGAATAGAGAGAGGCTCGGTAAAGGAGTGTAGTCCATGCTCTAGGAATGAAGGTTTAGACGTTTTGCTAGAACTAGGTACGTTTGGTTTAGAGCTCGATGATCCTTTTTCTAACCTAAGAGGTTTAATGCTAATTATTGCAGTTCTCTTGGCAATTGTTGATTGGGTTTGTTGAGGTGAGATTCTAGCACTATTATCTCTTACGGATGATGATTCGGTGGATGGGAAGTCCTACCATTTGTGGGTTTAACCGGAGATGATTCGGTTGAGGAAATTTCATGTACAACACGAGCAAGTTTCTTGGGTGGTTCTTGGTTGGATGAGTTAGCACTAGGAGCTTTCCTCATGATGAAATGACTAAGGAAAAGGTTTCTAAATGCTGAGAATTATGTTGTGTTTGATGACTAAGGGATTCTAGCAAGATGACTTATAAAGGGAAGGATTTAGCAAGTGCATTCAAGACTTAAGTCTCTAATATCCTTTGGAATGTGATGATTAGCATGCACAAGGTTGAAGTTCAGAGTTTCACTGATCTAGGAACTCATTTAAGATGAGATGGAGTGTTTAAGTTAGGAAGATGAGTTGAAATGATTGTTTTAGCAATGTTAGACATAAACTGTCATCCGGATCCCACGGTTCCTTCCTTAGAGGGATCCGTCTAGGTTAATCCTAGGAATCCGGCCTTTAGCAGTTATGGAAGAGTGGAAATGATGTTTCTAAGATCTAAGACCTATATCATCTTGAGTGTTTCAGTCCTCCTAAGTGTTTTAAATGAAGGGGTGCTTGAGTACTTGAAGGTAATGAGTGATGTAGCTAATGATTGTTATTTATGGAAGGATTTGGAACTTTCAAGAGTACCAATGGATGAGCAAGGATGACACTAAAGATTTAGAGTGTCAATTGAAGCTAAAAGATCCTAGAGATCAGGTTGTGTCTTAGGATAGTGTTTTGGAAAATATCCTAGAGGCTTTGAGATGGGAAAACTAGAATTTGATCAACTTTGATCAATTTTGAGGTAAGGATGATTTATGATCAATTTTGCCATAATCGAAAGATTTCTAAAGCTATATGTGAGGGATCATGTGAGAATGATGAGTGATCATAGAGAGCGGAAGAGAAATGGATTAAAGTGAAAATGATAGATCTACAAGCGTCTTAGAGTGTGATCTAGGTGAGTTGAGTAGGAAAGGATCTACTTAACTTGATAAGGACTTACTTTGCCTTAATACACTATGTTTAGCTTAGTGTGAGGTGTTCTAAGGACATGATTGAAATACAATGATTGCAATTGCATTTTCTGCTTGCCGGATCCCAAGGTTCCCTAAGAGTAGGGATCCGTTAAGCACAAATTTTGGGATCCGTCTATCTGCTAAGCAGAACCTTTACAAAAGGTATGCAATGACTTTGACAATGCATCATATTTCAAGTTTAAGAGGTTCTAACACTAATATATCAAATGAGATCGAGCTCACAAATAACAAAGAGGTTTATCAAACTTAACAAGCACTATTCAAGAAACTCAAAAACCTATTTACGATCTAGATTAGTAAATCATTTGTATTAACAATGGCGTGCAGAGTAGATGATGGTGTTCAAGACAATAGGGTTGTTTTGGCTAACGGAAGCAATGAACTATGTATAGTCATTACGGATGATGATTAACATACAATGAACTTCGTCCATTAAGTCATGTAGCTCTTCTCGATCAAAGCAAGATAATCGCTTGATGAGGCAAGTGGTTGTGATTAACTAAAAGAAAATTTTATTTTACAACTTGTTTGATTAGTAATCCTAAGACAATGCAAAGTATTTCCATTGAAAACTTACTTTAGGAAAACATAGGAGTATAAATTTCCCAAGTGAGAGAATGAATATGAGACTGTTACTAGCGGTGCTCAATTACGGCTAAACATGACCATTTTTACGGGTGATTCCACATACCCAACTTCTATCAAGGAAGCAATTCAACCGTTAGGTCAAATTGAGTTTCTAGTGCAATAAGTTCTCTAGTATTCATTATCAAGTTAGGAAAATTTATATTCCTACAATGGCCTATCGAAGAGTAACAATGATGATACTTTGATTCGTTTAATATTATACTTGAGACAACTAAGGTGACGAAGGCGTCATGTTAAAAATAAGTTTAAAAGTTGTCCATTTGGTAAACAACAAAAAATGGTTAGATGAGCTAGTTCAACATATGTTGTTGGAAAGCTTTGAGTTTGGACTTTTGGATATGAACAATTATATTGGCGTTGAAAAATAAATTACTTGAGTATATCGGATGAAATAATCAAGTTGTCAATCCTACTATGAAGCTTGGAGAGCGATCATGAAAAGGAAAATGGGAGAGTACATCATCAACACAAGTGTAGGTTATGATCCGATGTACATTCTTGTTGTTTTTAGAAAATGATACAAGAACAAAGGAAATCATATAAGCACATATGACAAACTCAATCAAAAATCCATTTAGTGCGTTATATGTTTTAAACATTTGTCAACCTATATGACTTATCTAAATATCTAAACTAACATTTTCGACACAACTAGATGTTATCCCAAACACTCCTTCAAATAGCACATTGATTAGTAGAATATTACTAAAACGACAAACAAGAGAATGAATAGCAAGGTAAGGAAACCACATATGCTGTTCAATCAAACAAGCACAAAAGCTATTTGAGATAAGCAAATAATCAAGTAATGCAAAGAAGACAATTTATCGTTTAGCATAGCATACGAAAGTTCTTTTCATCGCTTTGTGTTAAATATAAACATGTATACCAAGCTTGATTAGTTTCTTTTATATTTATAAATATGATCAAAACCTTAATTTCAATAGAGGACACATTGTTATTCAAAAGCAAAAACATCCGTCTCCAATTAGATCAAAAGTTTGTGCAAAAGTTATGACCGAAAAATGACTTTCTATTATAAATCAATGATTCTGTAAATTATTGTTTTGAATCAGTTTATGAAATCATTTTTAAATGAAAGTAGACTCAAATACCTTTAAAACGATAGGTGGCACGACTTCTAACGACTTACGGTTAAAAAGTTATGAATTTTTGAAATTCAGACAAAAACTGTCTTCTGTACCACAGATCCCACGGATCCCTTGCTTGAGGGATCCGTCCAGTGTAACCTGAGGGATCCGCGGATCTGATACAGAATTACAAAAATGTACCTTTTGACCCGACAAAAAGGTTTAGTCTTTGTAGAATTTTTAGTGAAGTTATATTACCCATTTTTACCTTTATTCAAGCTTGATTAACAAGATATCTAACAACAAAACTTCAAAGAAAAAAAATCACTAAAACACTTTTCATATTATGCTTATTATAAGATAGAAGCATATATCACCATTTTGTCCACAAGAAATTTAGCACGTTTTTGAAAAAAAAAATTGTAACTAAGAAAACATACCTTTGCTATATCCCCTTTTTATGGTTTTAGAAACCATAGACGCGAAATACTTCATGATCTTTTAAGATACCCAAATCCTAGTATGAAGACTTCTCAAAGGAAAATGTTAGAATGATCTATCACTATCCAACATATGATGATTTCTAAAAACATGACTTTTGTTTTAAGAAATTCCCTTCTTTGTAGTTTTCAAACATACACGGATCGTATCAAGTTTTCAAAGTACAATATACAAAAAAAAACTTGGTAACGAAGCTCTGATGCCAATTGTGGAAAACTAGAAGGGGGTTGAATAGTTTTACCAATTTAAAACTCCCTTTTAAATATTTAGATCGACTTATGTCAATCTATTTGGTTGTTTATGTTGGACGTTGATAGATAGATATATAAACGTGTAATGAAAGATAAAGAGTAAGAAGCACATCACCACGACACAAGTATTTATATGTATAACGATGCACCTCATCGAATATACGACCTAGGCATTCTTCCCAAATGCTACTTGATTTGATTCTATGGCATCCTTCACTAATGCCTTTGACACAACGCTTGGAACCCTTCACTAATACCTTCATCTTGACACCTTTAGCATTCTTCACTAATGCTCTTGACACGAATGATAAGCACCTTTCACTAATGCTTTCATCTTGACACTTTCAGCATCCTTCGCTAATGCCTTCAACATCTATGGAGAAAGAAAGAACTATCAACAAGAGAACTTCAGTTGTCTTGATGATGACGAAGCATGGCAACTCATGGACTTGAGCTTGCTCGACTTCAAGAAGTGGTGATCTTGCCTTTAAGAGGAACCTAGAGGATCACACAAAAACAAAGACACAAACTACATAGATCTCTTAGATCTGAGGTTAGAGAGATGTAATATTTGGAGAGAGTATATGTGAAGTGGTGAGCTAAAAGGAAATAAATGGCTCACTATTTATAGAGAAAATTCTCTACTGTTCCCCGGATCCCACGGATCCCTACCACAAGCGATCCGGCTAGCACAAAGCTAGGGATCCGTGGTATGCTCCTCTTTGCCCATGGGTATTTTGGTTATGGGTCATGGGTCATGGTTGAACCATGGATCTTTAGCTAGATACAATGTATCTCTTGAGTGCTCACCAAGGGTTCAATGTATCTAGACATTCTCTTGAGTGCTCACCAAGGGTTCAATGTATCTAGACATTGGGTATGGGTCAATACCATGGGTTATGGATATTATCCATATATGATATAAGCATGATGTCATGCAATGGATTATGGGTCAAGATCCATGGGTTATGGGCTTTGAGTTGTACCCAACTACATTCATTGTATTTGCCCAATGGGTTGTGATACTTAAGTTTCTACCCATTTAAATTACCCAATATACTACATACTAGTTATGTGTGTATTTTACCCAAATATGTAAACACTAGTTGTTGTACATATGTATTACTTAAATCATAAAATCACTTATACTTGTTTTAGTGTTTTATGTGAAAATGTGAATATGTTAAAAACTATTAGTTCAAACCATTTACGTATTTATTTGTTTCGTTAATAATGATTTTACTTTTGTTATCGACAAAACATTAGAAGATCGTAAAATATAAATAAACTTTTTTACGGCTTATTTGTATTAACTAATACTTAGATCATAGAGGCATATGGAGTGTTTAGAGAGAGAGAATGAGATGTTCTAGTGAGAGAAACACATAGAAGGTTAGATTGCAAATGAACATCCAAACCTCTCCCTTGTGGGGAGAGGGATTTTTATACATAGTATTACGCCCTCCTTCGGGCTGTGGATCAGGCATACAATGGGTAAAGACCCGTCCTTCCTCCACGGTGATGCACTAGACTAAACTATGCTAATAACTAACTAATAAATAACGTAATAAACAATATGTCTATGAGCTAACTTATGCTAGATTATGGTTGGGGTGACCGATACTTCACTATGGAATTTCCAATTCCTAACAATCTCCCCCTAAGAGAGGTCACCCCATGATTTACATTTTGCATCCTAGCATTCAAGTTAATCTTCAGTTTTGAGCTCGTAGACTTCAATTCATCAAAATATTCAATCTTTGTGTTTTTGTGGTGATTTCTTCATAGTCCAACTACATTGTACATTAATTGGAGGTTATAGAACAGATCCACATCTTGATGACCTTCGAGCTTTGTTTGAGATCATCAGCCACAGTTGATCTCAAAGATCACCCTCTGTTGTGTTGCCCTCATGTGATGTTGTGACAAATGGACCGACATGCTCACATTCTGGATCATGATGTCTTCTTATCAGAGTAGCGGAAGCATTAGATGATTCATGATATTTACAGCAGCGTAGCAGAAGCATGGAGTGAAAATATCAGAATTGTTGATGATTTTATCATGATTTCTCTAGACGTGAATGTGTTGTGTGAGCATGCCGAAATGAATTGACTCCTCAATTGCGAACAACTGCACTCGTCGGGGTGTTCCTGCATGCAACAATTAGGAATAAAATAGCACGAAAGTGTCTTTGATCACTTTCGTTGAATTGAGGTACACGGCCCACGGTTCCTCGTTTATCAGTACAAGTACTGCCTATGATCAGGTAGTATTCCTAAGAATCTCCTTGACAGGGTTTCGCAGCTGTTCTAGCCGTTCTCAAACCTGAACGTGTGACAACTCGTAATTTCAGGTCATTTCTCCAATTTACTATTCATCTCGGGAATTTACGATTCATCGGTTACTATTCATCGTTTTACTATTCATCGTTTTTGAAGTCGATTTGATATTCTGAGAACGTATTTCAAAATTTTACTATTCACGAAACACTACTCATTCCCGGGGAAAAATCACTATTCATGATTCATTATTCATCATTTTTCGTAAACTAGGTTGAGGACATTTCATATAGACTAGATTTAGTCTACATATCATTAGTAACGTCATCCTCATATTAGTTCGTGCATGGATTTGCATATTTCATTAACGTGTATTTATTTATTAAATAAACGCTATCGCATAATCATTTATTTTAAATATTTGATCCGACACTTCCAAAAATTGTCCTGATATATTTTTATACTCATTTTAAGACTATAAAAATTATATTATTAGCTTACTCGATGTTTTGAATTTATTTTGTATATAAATTGTTATATATATATATATTTACGACGGTTTTCGTAAATTCAACTCGATAAATATTTAATCACTCAATACTTGTGAGAAATGCATATTTATAATTTTTATAACTTAGATATATTTTATTTTGTTCCGTCAAAATCGATTTCTAGCTAACGCTACCTTAAATACCTAATTATACTTGCAATCTACACATTACACTAAACCTTTTATACATTTAATCATTCAAAATACACCTCACCCCCCCCCTAGTACCCTTTCCGACCAAACACACACTTAGTCATCAAAGTTACTTGTTGAATTTTTCTTCTAAATGTACACATACACAACATATTAGATATTTCCAATATATATATTTTATCTCCAAAAATAAAACACACAACACATTTCAAAAGGTGTAAAACAAATGAAAACCCCTCTTCCTCATCCATGGTGGCCGGCCAAATCAAAAAGGAAGAAGAAACATAATAATTTTTCAAGATCAAATATTTTTCTAGTTCATGTAGAAATCTAGTTTAGGTTTTGAAATAAAAACATCAATATTAATTAGGTATATTTGCAACAAAACTCTTCTAATAATTTTTCCTAATCTTTCATACTCCTACTTGATGCATTTTTATGATTCTATTAGAAAAACATGCAAATATACTATGATCCATACCACTTTTAAGTGTTTTTATTACTTACTATGAGTTTTATTCATCCTATAATTAATCCCTTGAAACATATCATGGTTGATGATGTTTAGGAACCCATGACACCCTAAGAAGGTGTATGGTAGGTTTAGAATAGATTTGGTGTTGATTTGAAGTGATTGAAACAAGTATTACACAAGAAAAATCATTTTCGACAACTTAATATTGTGGTCTGATCGTTTTTTTAAAATCTGCAGAATTCAGCAGGTGATGGATTATTTTGGGCTAGATATTCAGAAAATATACTTTAAAACAAAACCGTGGTCGCTTAAACGGGTAAAAACGGACTTATAACGAAGGAGATACGCTATTTTCAAGTTTAGCGGCAAAAACTATATATTCTGAAAAACTGCATGCTGTCCAGAATTTTTAATAGGTCAAAAATGAGTTTAAGCGTTATCTAAAAGAGTCGATTTATCAAAAATATATTAGTATACTTTAATACGAAGCTAAGGATATATAAAACGTAGAAAACGGACTTATAACGACTACGTTATACACCTTTTAAATAGGGATATCGTAACTATTTTATACAAATATAACACTTATATATTTTTTCTAGACCAAAGTGGTTATCGCTAGTGACCATGTTTGGAGCCATTTTTCATATCGATAGAATACTTTTGAGAAGACGATGTCTTCTAGTAAAAGTGAGTTCACCTAGTCTATTTTCTAAAATGTTCAACCGTTCGTCAAACGGAGTTGTAACGAATAAAATACGGTTACTCAAACATTGCCGAAAACTAACCTTGAACAATATTTTTAGTCCGGCTACCCTACTTCATCTATATTTTTCTCCATGCTCGAGACCACTATGATCAAAAGTTAAAAGCTAAGACTTTTAGATAATGTGACAAGCTTTCCGAAACCATTGAGTTTGTTTCCTAACACTCGATATTCACTATTTTACGACTAGCTTTTTGAGGCCATTTAGTCACTCTCATGAATTGTCAAATTATATTGTTTTGCGACGAAAAACTATAATTTCTTGATAAATCACTAAACGACTATCGTAGGATGTTGTTTCAACGTAAGTACTTGTAAAGTATTTTATAACATGACGAGATGTCATAAACATATATTTCGACGATAAACTTTATTTTCAAATGTACAAGTGGTATGGATAACATATGAGTTTGCATGCATCACATTATTTCATAACTTATATTAGATCATATCATTCATAATAGGTCGCGGTTAGAGATTGCGCCTCGTTTCAGTGTATCCACTTTTGCCATCACAACATTGTATCAAGTGAGTTTTCATAGCACCGTTTTATTCAAGTTTATACTTTATTTCAAACCTACGGGGGAGAATACATTGCACATCATTTTATTACGAGCCCAAGTACATTCAAATTCATTACATTGCTTAAATTACCTCATTGCCAATTGAATGTCCCCATTTCATAATCATGAACCGGTAATTCCGGAAGAAGCGAGGGTGAGTGAATAGATCTATTGAGGGTGACTCCTCCATCCGGGTTGGTGGTCCCAACTGGTCAAACTGATGCATTTCATTTAATATCATTATTTGAGTTGTTTGGCAAAACACTCTGTTGGGGCGAACATCATGATCAGTCTAGCTTCGGTGTCATGTGCTTATAGAAATTGTAACATTTTTATGTGACATATTTGTCATACATGGCCTATACTTGTGGTAGTCGTATAAAAGATTTTCATAAACTATATGAACTCACTCAACCTTTGTGTTGACACTTTTAGCAATGTATTTTCAGGTATCTGAGGCATATACGTCATGGCATGCATAAGGACTTATCATAGAGTCGCGGTGACGACGCGTCTCACATGGATTTTATGCACTTTAAAACATCGTTTGGATAGTAACAAACTTATTTCCGCAAATGTTGATTATCTTTTGGGACCTATCTTTTGTAACTCTGAATGTTTTTAATATGTCAAACGATGTGCTTTTCAAACGACACTTTAGGTCGTTCAATATAATTGTAACTGTGATGCTATGACAGTCAATCCCCAGGAATTCCATTCCGCTGCAAAACAGGTAATTTGGGGGTGCGACAGATTGGCATCAGAGCTTCGGTTATAGAGAACTAGGTTGTATCATTGACCCTAGACTATAACTACATCATCATAGCATCTTATCATTTCATCATAAGTGCATATTCACTATACATGCGGTTTTATACGCACATTATGCGGGTCATTTACTTTCATTTCAAATCGATTGTCACATAGATGTCTTCAGATAGTGTTGGAATCACTCCTAACCTAGAATTCAAGTGTTAGTAATTAATATGTAATAGTTAGATTAATTATTGCTTTTATGTTAGTAATCAAGGTTAGGCTCACGTAGAAAGCCCATGAGCCTATCCAAAGCCCAATAAGGGAAAGGAAGGGAACTTGCATGTTGCCCTAGTTCCTTCCTATAAATACCCATGTAATCCCTCACTTGAGGGTTGGTTGTTCATCTTATTTCAATACACACGCATAACTTTTCTTATTGTCTTATGTGTATTGTTTTACTTTGTTCAGCCGATCATTCTCTTCTCTATTTCTACATATTCATGCTTGTGTTTCTAATATGGTGACCTAACAGTGGTATCAATCGCCAAATAGTTGGGTGAAAAGGTTTTGTTTTTGAAGTTTTGGTTTTACGCGTAACCTACGGTTCATAAATTTTTTCACGCTTAAAAACTCATTTTTTACACTTTACAATCCAAGATTCTTGTACTTTCAAGGTTTTTAGGTGCTAAAATTTCAATTTTTGGAAAAAAGTTTCAAAATTTATGTGTAGATCATTGTTTTTTAGCTTGGTTTTAAACGTGTAGCTATTTCTACGCGTAATGTGTTTAAGAGTTTTGGATCATCAAGTTCCACACTTTTGTGTTATTTTGGTGATATTGAAGCTGTTTCATCACAAAAATCTGGTTTATAAACATCTTTGAGCAGAAATCAGTTTTGGTTCATTTTTACGCATAAGTAAACCCTAAGTTTACGCGTAAGTTGTTCAAGGTTTGATTTTCAGTTTTCTTGGTTTACTCAGTGTTTTCTTGCTTGCATGAGCCTGAAAACACTTCGACTTTGGATATCTTTTACACTGAGATTAGTGTAAAGGATTTTTTGGGCAAAACCCTAGTTTTACGCCTAAGTATAAAAGCTTACGAGTAAAAAATCTTACGCCTAAGCATTTCCTACGCATAAGCGCGTCTTACGCCTAAAAAAAACTTACGCATAAGTTTCTTACTGCTAAGTCATTAGTTTACGCATAACCTAAGGTTTAACTAACCCTACGCGTAAGCTACTCCTACGCGTAAGTCTCATTCTTACGCGTAAGTTTGGTCTTTTTACGCCTAAGGATTTCTTTGCCTAAGCCTGGTTTCTATGCCTAAGGACTCTTCATCAACAAATTTTCATTCGACAACAAAGATCCATTTTACAACACAAGTTTTCAAGATGTCTCAACCACCATACTCTAACTACTTTCCTCATGTGTATCCTCAACAACAACAACAACAACTTAGTCCTCAACAACAACAATTCAATCTACAACAACAATTTAACCAACAACATTTTCCATAACAAGGAGCAATTCCACCACAAATGGTTCAACCACCACCTAGTCTTCAAGTACAACCGTACACAAACTTTAACAATCAACATCCATCCAGGAATACTATGAAGGAACCGACTTGGTTTGCAAAAATGTGTGAAGCTTTAAGTAGGCAACAATCCATTCATGAGGCTAGATCACTTGATAGACCTCCAATGCTCACTCCTAGAAACTATGATCAATAGGTGATTAGGTTCTTTAGGTTTTGTGATCTAAAGAAGCCACATGGAAAGTTCTTAAAGAAGGTTATCCTAGAAGGTCCATTTCAGATGCCTACTGTCACTACACCCGGAGATCCAAATGCTACTCCACCAAGAGGTGATGTCACCAACATTGCAACTCCTTCTGACCTCACTGCTGATGAACTTCCGCATTTCGAAGCTGAGGAGCTAGCAATGCAATACATTATTTTGGGATACCCAATCCGATCCTTCGAAGTGTTGATGATCAAAAGACTGCTAAGGCAATGTGGGAACATATTCATCTTCTCATGGAAGGCACTGAACTCAATAAAGAAGATATGGAATCCAAAATCTACTTGGCTTATGAACACTTCATGATTGAACCTGGAGAGACATTAGAGTCATATCATCATCAATTTTCAGACATCATCAATGACTTGGACAAACATAACATAATTATGCCAAGAATAGAAGTCAACACTAAGTTCCAGAGTAGTCTTGGTCCTGATTGGGAGAAGTATGTCATTTTCATCCGTCAATCTAAGAATCTTCATCATGCTACATACGGATTGTTGTATGACTATTTGAAGCCTCATCAAAAAGAAGTTGACAAAGAAAGGGTTATCCGTGGACAACATTGTTGGGATATGAAAGTGCTGAAGATTGACAAAGTACTAACGAAGTCAAAGTAGTAAAGAGTCAAAGTACTGCTAAGTAAAAAGTCAAAGTACTATCGAACTCAAAGTACTACAAAGCCAAAGAACTGCTACATTCGTTTATGGAAAGCTTTGTTTATTCTAGAATATTCTTTGTTTAGATTACTTGTCGTACAAGGATACAAATTGTAAACCGACTAGGGTTATCCTTAAGCCTATAAAAGGACCCCTAGATTGGCATTAGAGATACCAGTTTTCATATATGTTTTTAGAATCCTAAAGTACGATTATTATTAGAGTTTTAGAGTTATTAGAGAATCTGTATAACAAGCAGATTCAGTGTTATTAATAAATTCATTGAAAGTTAAAGTTATAATCTTCTTAGCTTTGTTAAGTAAATTCCGCATACTTAATAGAGTTTGCTCAGTGTTTGATTGTTAATAACTTAGGATTTATCCGAGGTTATTAAACCCTTAACAAGCTATATAAGTTAGTTTGGTTAGAGTACATCGATCCATCAAGTGGTATCAGAGCTTGTGTGGAAACTCTAACTAAGAAGAAACCGTTAAAACCTAGTTTACAACAAAAACCTAAAGATGCCGACTGAAGCTGTTCCACCCCCATCCATCACCTCACTAAGAATACCAATCATTAAGAAGGGAGAATACGACCTATGGAGCATGAAGATGAGGCAGTATATTGCAATTACAGACCATGCACTATGGAATGTGATTGTCAATGGTAATGAAGTTGTGGAAGAACCTGTAGACATTCCTGGACAACCTACAGCACCTAAACCCATCTTGCCAGCTGCTAAAATAAGGAATCAAGAGAAGGCTCTCAACATATTCTTGTCTGCTATTCCAGATGGTCATCTACTCAAGTTCCATGATGCTAAAGATGCAAAGAAACATTGGGCTGCAATCAAGACAAGGTTTGGAGGTAATGATGCTTCCAAGAAGATGCACAGAAATTTGTTGAAGCAGCAGTTTGAAACCTTTACTGTTGGAGAAAGAGAAAGCCTTGATGCTGCCTATGACAGATTCCAAAATCTTCTCAGCATGTTGGAGTTGTACAAAGCAGAGGTCTTAGTTGAAGATGCTAATCTAAAGTTCTTAAGGAGTTTTCCATCCACATGGCATGTGATTGCTACAATGATCAGAGGACAACCTGGATTGGACACTATGGACTTTGATGATCTCTACAACCATCTGAAGGTGTATGAGCATGAGATGAATGGCAAAACAAGTTCAAAGTCTCATAGTATAGCTTTTGTGTCTTCTGAAAAGAGAGGCAGTACTTCCACTAAAAGTACTGCTTCTCCTACTTAAAGTACTGTTGCTCAAAGTACTGTTGCCTACACTACCCCCACCTTTGCTAAGCAACCCACACCAACAAATACCATCCACTCAGATGAAGTCGTATGCTCTTTCTTTGCACATCAAGCTACTCTACCTGTTACTTATGAAGAAGATCTCTCACAGATTGAAGAGGATGCTCATGAAGAAATTGATATCAGGTGGCAAGTTGCTATGATCACTGCAAGGATCAAGAAGTTTATGAAGAAGACAAGAAGAGGCATTGACTTCAAACCCAAACAGGGAATCACTTTTGACAAATCCAAGATTGAGTGCTTCAACTGTCAAAAGACTGGACATTTTGCAAGGGAATGTAGGTTTGCTAAGTATCAAGCAAACAGGATGACTGAGAAACCAAAGCTAGAGTTGAAAGAAATTCCTATTACAGAAACAAAAGCTTTGGTTTCTCAAGATAATCTATCAGAGGTTGACTGGATTGTTGAGTTTGATGATGAACCAGTAACCTACTATATGGTAGCTGTAGAGGATTCAGTAGAATAGTTTGACTGGATCACAGCTTTTGATGAGGAACCTGGACATGCTGCTATGGAGGCTAAAGATGGTTATGGAAGCATTGACTGGAGCATGGAGTGTGAAGCTGAACCTGTTCTGCTTGCCATGGTAGCTACTTCACCAAGTTCACCCCCTATCTCTGAGGTATGTTCTAAGTGTCATAACTTTTATCAAAAAGTGCTAAATGATTATGTGACTGAAAGGGATAAGTATCAAAGGGCTAGGTCTGATGTAGCTGGTTACCAAATTACTTTAGAGTCTATGGAATCCAAAATAATAAAACATGAAAATAATGAAATGGCTTGGGCAGAAAAGTATGAACAATAGGATTATCTGTTAAAATTAAGTGAATGGAAGTTAAATTGTAAGATTTATGAAATTCAGAAACTAACTAAGGAAAGAGATGAATTGATAGAAAAGTTTGTTGCTTGGGGACAATCAGGTCTTTCTCATGTCACTTTTGTTGAAAAACGGAGAATAGCTTACATTAAAACTGGCCTAGGTTTTGGTATGGACTTTAATAGCATAGAAAACCCATCTAGTGATCAGGATGAATGTGATTTTGAGGATATAACCACTAGTGATGATGAACTCATTAATTATGTAGACACATCTTGTAATGAGGACTCAATTAGTGAAACACCTCCTGAATATAAGAAAGACAAAGGTTATCATGCTGTCCCTCATCCCACTGGTAGTCATCAACCCCTCAGGCCTGATGTTTCTCATTTTGGAGTAGACAGCTTAGAGTTTAGGAAGAAACTTAAAGATCAATCTAGGTCAGAAACCTCAAAAGAAACAATTGAGACACCCAAGATAGATGATGCTAAAAGCCAAGCAGTACTTTCACCTCAAAGTACTGCTACACCTTCAGCAGTACCTTTAAGAAAACCTTTTCACAATACTGCTAAAACTTTCTGGGATAATTTTGGTCAAAACTGTTTTAATCCTTCACCTAGAAGACAGGATAGGTTTGGTCATACACATAGAAGAATAAATTTTGGGATTACAGATCAAAAACTATGTTTTGTTTGTTTTAGTCCTGATCATTTGATTAAGGACTATGACTTACACTCAGAGTACCTAAGTAAGTTCCCAAAGAACAAAACTGTCAACCAAAAACCAATGGAGACTAGACCAGCTTGGAATCATTCACACAGGGTTAACCATAGAAACTTCTCACTAGACTATAGGTACCCTCACCAGAGAAGACCTTTTTCAAAACCCCCAGTACCCTCAAACACCTTCCAAGGTACTGTTAAGCAAAATACAGTACTTTCTCAATGTACTGCTCAGTTTTCACCAAACACCTCTTGGAATAGGAACCCTAGGAGATCTAATTACTATCAATCTAGAAGGCGTTACAACTCCAAGAAAGTAGTTAGATCTAGAGCCTCTTCGACAGAAGTTAAAACCAAATGGGTTAAGAAGGAAAGTACTGATGATGAACAAACAGTACTTTCAACAAGTACTGCTGAAACAGTGATTTTTGATAGAGATGATTTTGTTGAAAAAGAAAGAGAGATTTTTGTTGAAAAAGAAAGTTTTGCTGAAAATCCACCACAAGTTTTCAAACAAAAGATAAGTCTTGATTCTGTCTACAAAAACTGTGAAGATTACATACTCAAGGAATTTGAGTATGTTACTCCACAAGGGGAACACAAGTCAGTAATGGCTTGGGTTCCTAAAAGACACTAACCTTTTTATCTTTGTGCAGGGAAACCCAGAAGAGGAGCTTAAAGATCATCTTATTGTGGATAGTGGTTGCTCTGGAAGCATGACAGGAGACAAGGAGATTCTGTCATATTTTAGGCCATATTGTGGAGGAAGAGTTGCATTTCGGAATGATGCTAGTGGAGGTAGAATTAGTGGAAAAGAAACCATCAAGACAGGGAGCATAGATTTTGAGAATGTTAGATATGTGAAGGAGCTCAAGTTCAATCTTTTGTCAGTCTCTCAAATCTGTGACAAAAAGCATCTTGTGTTATTCACAGACACATAATGTCTCATACTTTCACCTGAATTCAAGCTTGATGATGATAACTTGGTGATACTGAAAGTGCCAAGAACCAATGATGTGTATAGTTTGGATATGAAGAGTCTTCACTCTTCTGAAAGCGCTACCTGTTTAGTAGCAAAGGCATCACTTGAAGAAGCACACCAATGGCATAGAAGATTGGGCCATGTAAATTTCAAGAATATTAACAAATTGGTCAAAGGAAATTTAGTTAGAGGCTTACCTTCAAAGACTTACAAGAATGATCACTCCTGTTTGGCATGCAAGAAGGGTAAACAACATAAAGCTTCATGCAAGAAGCTTTAGGAAAGGACTGTTAGAGAACCTTTGGAGCTGCTACACATGGATTTGTTTGGACCTGTTTCTATTGCAAGTCTAAACAAGAAAAAGTACTGTTTGGTTGTAACAGATGATTGCAGTAGATTCAGTTGGGTATTTTTCTTGGGATTTAAAGATGACACTTTTGATGCAATTCATGATCTAATCATAGCCCTTGAAAACCAACTGAGACTCAAGGTTAGAGGTATTAGATGTGACAATGGGACTGAATTCAAGAACAAGCTTATGGATGAATTTTGTGCCAACAAAGGGATCAAGAGGGAGTTTAGCATTGCAAGAACACCACAGCAGAATGGTGTTGCAGAGAGAAAGAATAGAACTTTGATTGAAGAAGCCAGAACAATGCTTGCAGACTCACAATTACCTATTCAATTCTGGGCTGAAGCTGTAAGTAATGCTTGCTATGTACTTAACAGAGTATCAGTCACCAAACCTCAGATGAAGACACCTTATGAGTTGCTGATGGGCAACAAACCCAACATTGGTTTTATGAAACCTTTTGGATGCCCTCTCATTATTCTCAACACAATTGATAATTTTGGCAAATTTGATGGCAAGTCAGAAGAAGGATACTTATTAGGGTACTGCACCAACAGCAAAGGCTTTAGAGTGTACAACAGAGTCACCAAGAAGGTTCAAGATTGTCTTCATGTTGAATTTTTAGAAGATCAAGAAAATCAGAAGGGTAAAGGTCCTGATTGGATGTTTGATCTTGAAGTTTTGACTCCTTCTATGAACTATGTACTTGTTAGAGAAGAAAATCAACCTGTACACAATGGAGAAGAAGTACAGTATGTTGTTACTGGAGTCCATATTAGACCTGATGTTGTTCATGATGAAGAACTTAAAACTGTTGAACAGGAGAAAAGTACTGATGAGCCAAAATCCTCATTGTCTGCTGAGGATCAATCTATACAAGATGAACTTAATCAGATGCTTTTTCAAGATGTTATAGCACATTCTTATGATGATGAACAAAGAAGAGCTTATGAAGAAGCAAAGAAAAAGAACAAGACTGCAGAGTTCACTCACAGTACTTTGGGTGACAGTATTTTTGAACAAAGTACTGCTGCACCTGTTAACAGCACTTTGGATGATTTGGATGATCCAACCATGCCTGGTTTAGAATATACTGATGATGAGTTTGAAGATGAAGGTATTTTCTCAGATTCCAATGAAGATGCTGATTTCACTAATTTGGCTGACAATTATGAAGTTCCACAGACTCCTATCTTAAGAATTCATAAGAATCATCCTGCTGATCAAATCATTGGTCCTTCAACTTCTAGATTGATGACAAGAACCAAAGCTAAGGGTTATTCTACACCACATAATGCTTTTCTTAGCTTTGTTTATAAACAAAACATGTTAAATCATAAGGACCATCAAACATGCCTGTTCACTTGCTTTATCTCTCAAGTAGAACCCAAAAACATAGCTCAAGAATTAACTAAAGAGAGTTGGGTTGAAGCTATGCAAGAAGAACATCTTCAATTCAAGCTTCAAGAAGTTTGGGTATTATGTGATCTACTTGATGGAAAGAAGGTCATTGGTACAAGATGGGTATTCAGAGTCAAGAGAGATGAAAGAGGGAATGTTATCAAGAACAAGGCAAGGTTAGTTGCAAAAGGCTACATACAAGAAGAAGGAGTAGATTATGATGAAGTATTTGATCCTGTAGCAAGGATTGAAGCAATTCGTATCTTCCTTGCTTTTGCATCATATATGGGATTTTAGGTTTATCAAATGGATGTCAAGAGTGCCTTTTTATATGGTAAGATTACAGAGGAAGTGTATGTCAAACAACCTCCTGGTTTTGAAGATCCTACCCATCCAAATAAAGTCTATAAAGTGGTTAAGGCTCTGTATGGCTTACATCAAGCACCTAGAGCTTGGTATGAAAGGCTCTCTACCTTCTTATTTCAACATGGTTACAGGCGAGGAGCTATAGACAAGACTTTGTTTATCAAGAGAGACAAGAAGGATATTATGTTGGTTCAAGTATATGTTGATGATATCATATTTGGAGCTACAAAACAATCTATGGTCAAGGAGTTTGAGAAGCTGATGCAGAATGAATTTTAAATGAGTTCAATGGGTGAGTTAACTTTCTTTTTGGGACTTCAAGTTAAGCAGTCAAAGGAGGGAATTTTCATAAGTCAAGACAAGTATGTATCTGACATACTTAAGAAGTTCAAATTTGATGCAAGGAAGCCTGTTACTACACCTATAAAATCTATCAACTTATTGGGCAAGGATGAAGATGGACAACCAGTTGAAGTCAAGTTATATAGATCAATGATTGGCTGTCTTATGTATCTCACTGCATCTAGGCCTGATATCATGTTTGCTGTTTGTTTATGTGCAAGATATCAAGTCTAACCTAAGGTCTCTCATATGAATGCAGTGAAGAGAAGTTTTAGTTATTTGAAACCACAACCTAAGTTGGGGTTATGGTATCCAAAGGATTCACCTTTTCACTTAGAAGCTTTTTTAGATAGTGATTATGCAGGTGGCAACTATGACAGAAGATCAACCACTGGAGGATACCAATATCTTGGAAGAAGATTAGTTTCATGGCAGTGTAAGAAGCAAACAATTGCAGCAACATCCTCTACTGAAGCAGAATATGTGGCTGCTGCAAGCTGTTGTGGACAAGTTTTGTGGATGCAGAATCAACTATTGGATTATGGGTTCAATTTCAAGAATACTCCTATCAATATTGATAATGAGAGTACCATTTGCATCCAATTTATCATTCCAAGACCAAGCACATTCAGATTAGGCACCACTTCATCAGAGATTGTTATGAGCATAGGCTCATTAATGTTGTCAAGGTGCATACAGATGATAATGTAGCTGATTTACTCACCAAAGGATTTGATTTTTCCAGATTTAATCACTTGGTGGTAAGTATTGGCATGATTAATTATTAAGCTATATTTATTGGGAGGACTGGTTAGTTAGTTAGACAGTCATGTGCTTTGCTTAAGGGGAGGAAATCCAATGCTCAAATGGAGTGTTTGTTATTATAGAGAAGAAGATGGAAAAGTACTGCTTTTTGGTTTTATGAAAGTACTGCTCTGGAAAGTACTGCGCACGTGGGAAGAACTGTTTGTCTTATCAACGTACTGTTCCAACGGTAATATTGAGGGGTAAAATTCAAATAACGGTAACTTTGTTATTATGGGTTGTGCTTTTTCAAATCCTACCTATAAATAACTACTCTCTGAATTTCCCTCTCAACTTTATACTTTATAATTTTTTCCATATTTTCTCTCTCTCACACACTTACATATTCAAGACTCCATATCTTTTTCAATCATCCATGGCAAACCTACACACAGTTTCTAAACACAACATGGTGGCGAATTTAGATAAAACAGAAGCTAATGTCATCTTCCATGACATAATTGATTTATCTACTGGTTCCCCAATCAGTTATGCACTTTTGGTGGAACCTGATATTATTGAGCCCTGGATACAGCAGTTTTGGGCAACTGCAAGGACACATGTGGAGAATGATGAATCTTATATTCAAGCTAAAGTTGCTGGAAGGCTTGTCAAGATTACTGAAGCATCAATTCGTGAAGATTTATTGTTTGATGATGCATAAGGAGCTATTAGGTTTGGTAAACAGCTTCTTTGGGATACACTGAGAGATATTGGATATGAAGGGTCTTTGGTTGACACAACAACATTCAAGAAACCCTTGTTCAGTCCACATTGGAAGTATTTGGTACATGTTCTTCTTCATTGTATCAGCTCTAAAAGTACTTCTTGGGAGCAATTTGGTTCAAAAATTACATCTGCCCTGGTAGGATTGGCTACAAACCGTATGTTCAACTTTTCAAGGCTAATCTTAGATGGAATGCTCTCACACATCTCTCATGGATCAAGATGGTTAATGTATCCGAGATTTATTCAAGTCTTCTTGAACAAACAACTTTCAGATGTACCAAAGCCTACAAGTCTTTTACCTGTTGTGGTATAACCAGCCAAGATTTTTACTTTCATGGCTAGGAAGAGTGATTTATTTTCTGGAAGGAACATTCCATTGACTACTTCAATGATGGAGATTGTTCAAGCTATTAGAGATGAGGCTGAAGCTAGTGATGAAAGAGAAGGTACTGCTTCTGAAGGTACTACTACTCAACGTACTGCTTCTGAAGGTACTGCTACTCAAGGTACTGTTTCTGAAGGTACTGCTTCTCAAAGTGTTGCATCTCAAGAGACTGCATCACAAGGTACTGCTTCACAAGGTACTGATGTTAATGAACGTATTGAAGTTTCTCCCACCTCATCCCACCATACTACTCCTCCTATGGCATCACCAGAACAAGATGTTCCTATTTTCTCATCATCTTCTGCTGACGATCCAACTACTATACCCCCTGAAGGTTTGGTATTGGATAATTATGTTCTGACAAGGGAGTTAGTCAGATTGAAGAAAACAACTAAGGCTCAAGCTTCACTGATAGCACAGTTAAAGATCAAGTTTAGGAGATTCAAGAAATCTGTTTGGCCCTTAGTGAAAAGGTTCAAAAGCAATCTTCATTCCAATTGGGGAGGAAATAGGAAGATAAGAATTTGAAGGAAGAAGAAGCTGAACCTGCTGAACCTCAAGGTACTGATGCTGAATCTCAAGGTACTGAAGTACAAGTCCATATTGAAAGTACTGAGGGAGAAAACATTAGAGTTCAAAGTACTAATGATCAAGGTACTGTTGATCAAAGTACTGGTCTTCAAGAAACATCTCGACAAGAATTAATTACACCAAGGGTGTTAAACTTTGATGAAGAAGCTGGTCCCTCTACTATTCTACATGAAGTGGAGACAGATACACCTGTGGTTGAGCACACTGAAGTTGAGGATGAAGAAGTTGTTGAAATATTGCAAAATTTATCAAGACCAAGAGGTGTGACTATTCCTGGTGTTACTGAATAACAACAACAAGCTTCTCAACCTGTTTTAGATCCAAAAGATAAAGGATAAGGTAAGATGGTAGAAACAAAGAAGAAGAAACTCACTTTAGCACAAATAAGGGCTACTCAAGTTGCTATGAATGAGGAAGCAGCTAGAAAATTTCAAGTTGAATTGAATGCTGAAGCTGATATTGAAGAAGCTAAGAATAAAGAAGCAGCTAAGAAATTGCAAGAAGAATTGAATGCTGAAGCTGCTATACCATTACAGTCACCTATTCCTGTTTCTGCTCTACCAAGAAGACCAAATCTTGCTAAAGAAAGGAATGCAATGATGGCTTATTTAAAAGGTCAAGGATATATTGGATTGAATAAGTTGAAGTATGTTGAGATGAAAGAGTTATATGAAGCTGTTAGAGAAGCTTATCAGAAACAAGTTGATAGTATCAAAGACTATAAAGATGATGATGCTCAGAAAGAAGATGAAACAAAAGGAAGCTTAAAAAGAAAAAGAACAACTGAAGTTGAAGATCAACAGCCATCAAAGAAAGTTGAGTTAAGGTCTGATACTAATGATGACCTAAGGAATTACTTAAGAATTGTAGAATTTGAGTATTCTAAAGCTGATGCAGAAAAGAAGACAGATAAGAAGAAGAAAAAGTCTCCAATAACTACTTTTGAAGTTGTAGAATCTAAAGATGGGAATTATCTGATGTTTCATAGAGAAGATGAAAGCTTCAGAGTGTTTAATATGCTATGGGATCTTTTGCACATAATAGATAGAGAGGATTTGTTTCATCTATATCATTTGGTGCAAGAATACTTTGAACACATTCCATCAGAAGGAGTTGGTTTAATCTTGCTTGGAGATCTCATAACTGTTTGGAAAACTGAAGAAACAAGCACTGCTGAGATTTGGAAAAATCAAGAAGATTGGGAGATTATCAGCTGGAGATTCTTTAAAGAATCTGGAGTACATGTTCTAGAGTTAGAAGATGGGACTATGATTCACATGTTAGCAGATAGAAGATATCCTCTTACATCAGATCTCATGAGGAGAATGCTAGAACATGGGATGGAAGTTGAAGAAGATAATGAAACTGCTCTTTTGGTCATCAAATTGTTTATCAGATGGACTACTATGGCTGATGATGATGCATGAATAACTGGTATGAATTTTCTTTGAATAAATTTTTGAAGTATCAGTACTTTATTCAAAGTACTGCTAGTCAAACAGTACTTTCATCAAAGTACTGCCTGAAGTATTAAAACCAGTTAATGATTTTGAAAAGAAAACTTTTGTTAAGTGATAAATATTTTGAAACAAAGGTTAAAAGAAATAAATGGTTTTTGAGATGGTAACAACAATAGGTTATCAATCCACCATGGTTACAAAAGGATTGGCTAATCCATGAGCAAACGGCTCTGGTAAAGATATCTCAAATCCGTTTTGTAGTTGACAACTTGCTAATAAGTTGTATGGTAATCAACTCACCATATCAGTAATGTGAAGAGTTGGCTAGCCCACAAGAAAATGGCTTGTGGTAAAGGCTGTGGAAAAACCATTATATGGTAATTAGTTCACCATGATGAATGAACTAACTAGTCCAAAAGGGTACAGCTTTTGGTAAACACAAATCAAATCTGTTGATAGCTGACGATTCGCTAAAAATCATATGGTTATCAATGTACCATGATCTTACACATCAAAACATTTGGCTACTCCAGAGTTAATGGCTTTGGTAAAGAGATATCAAATCCATTAAATTTTCAATGATTCACCTCTCACAGGAGTTTACACACCTGGAAGTGATGAGAATAGACTGAAACTTAAACTGAATTAATGTACAAATTGTCTCATGTTGCTGAAAAGATGGAACTTGCTGAATGTTGCTGAAAAGAGATTACTGATTAAAGATGTTGTTAAGAATATTTTCTAAAGAATACTTTGATAATGATTATATAAGCACAGAGAATACAAAGATACAATCCAAAGACAAAGACATAAGCTTTCCTTGAAGATGGAGATATTAAAGATAAGTTTACAAAGGAACTTGAAGTCAAGCAAGTAGAATTCAAGTTAGGGGAGGATTGTTGGGATATGAAAGTGCTGAAGATTGACAAAGTACTGACGAATTCAAAGTACTGAAGAGTCAAAGTACTGCTAAGTAAAAAGTCAAAGTACTGTCGAAGTCAAAGTATTGCAAAGCCAAAGAACTGCTATATTCGTTTATGGAAAGCTTTGTTTATTCTAGAATATTCTTTGTTTAGATTACTTGTCGTACAAGGATACAAATTGTAAACCAACTAGGGTTATCCTTAAGCCTATAAAAGGACCCCTAGATTGGCATTAGAGATACGAGTTTTCATATATGTTTTTAGAATCCTAAAGTACGATTATTATTAGAGTTTTAGAGTTGTTAGAGAATCTGTATAACAAGCAGATTCAGTGTTATTAATAAAATCATTGAAAGTTAAAGTTATAATCTTCTTAGCTTTGTTAAGTAAATTCCGCATACTTAATAGAGTTTGCTCAGTGTTTCATTGTTAATAACTTAGGATTTATCCGAGGTTATTAAACCCTTAACAAGCTATTTAAGTTAGTTTGGTTAGAGTACATCGATCCAACAAGTTTCACCTTCAATTCCGGATAATCAATAATTAGCCTTGTGGGCTCAAGCTTGTTATCCTCCACAACCCACTACTCAACCAACTACAACTATCACACCATATGATCCTTCAACGCAACAATCTCAAGAAACTCAATTGGTTCCATACAACAAGAACAATGATCAAGCACTTTACAGTGAATCCAATGAAGATGCAGAAGCTTTCGATGCATTGCAACAAGGGTTTGTTATGATTGCTAGAGCCTTCGGCCGATATACAAACAAATCCAACAATCGCATTCGTACCTCATCTAACACACGGAATCAGGCTGTTGTTAACAATGGACGTGTTGAAGTTCAGAATCGTGGTAATGGTCGTCAGATGGGCGGTGGTCAAGGGTTTAATGCTATGGGAAGGAATAACATGGGTGCTCCACAGAGAGCTCAAGTGGTTGAACAGGGTAATGCTCAGAATGGGATTAATGGTCTTCGTTGCTATAACTGTAATGAGAAGGGTCACCTGGCTAATGCATGCCCTAAGCCGAGGACTAGAGGCAGTGCTTATCACAAGGAGGCTTTACTCTTGGCTCTTAAGGATGAAGCTGGTGGAACCCTCACAAACAAGGAACAGAGCTTCATGGCAAATGCAGATTCCGATGATGACATGGAGGACTTGCAGGCTAATGCAGCAGTGATGTTGATGGCACATATGCAAGCTCTCCACATGAGTGACACAGGCCCAGTGTATGACACTGACGGCTTGTCTCAGGTACCAGATCAAACTACACTCATTAATAATCTAATATCTCATCCAAAATCTACATCCGACAAGCGTCAGAGTGTTCAACATGAGCCGTCTACATCTCATTCCGATGATCATCAAATAGACCCCATAGTTATATTTGACGATCAAGATGACCTTATGGTTACCTTTGATAATCAAGTTGACTCCGTGGTTATACTTGAGGATCTGACTAATGATCATGTTGAGACTCACGTTGAACAAGATGAACCTTCGTCTAATCTAGAAGTTGAGCTCATGACCTTAATTAAAGACCAAGAATCTCGACTGGAAATCTGCAAGCAATTAAAAGAAAACAATGCACTGTTGACTAGGGATAATGAATGCTTAAAAAGGCAACTCAACGTTTTTAAAACTCAAGAAAAACGTGAACAAGGTTTTGAAGTCGCTTTTGCTAAATCTTCACAAAATGAAAAATCACAAGAACGACAGATACGTGATCTAGTCGCATCCAAGAATGCTTTGTTGTCTCAAATAGAACAACTGAAACATGATCATAAAAAACAAATTAACGCTCTTACTTTAGAAAATCAAAAAGCCATGGCTGAGTTGTTAAATTGTCAAAAACAGTTCTCTGAGTACAATAAGCATTCAACGAAACGAATAGATACCTATCTTGAGGAAATTTTCGACTTACAAAACAAAATCAAAGAGTTTTGAAATTTTGTTTATAAACATTGTAACACCCCGACCCGACAAGGGTAAAGATATCACAATACGGTTTCATATCAGAACCTTAACTAATGTACAATAGCGGAAGCCTTTACAAAAACTTATAAAAGATAATATAAATGACTTAAAATTCAAAATAAATCTAAGATCTCTATGGTCAAGTCTTGCTCTCAGCTGTACTCTCAACCCAGATCAGCTATCCCATAAGCTCATCTTGAATACTAAATACCTGCCGCAGGAAAAGAAAAGTGCGGCTGAGCTTACAAAGCCCAGTGAACAGATATAACGAAACAAAAGCTAAAACAGAACATAAATACGAATAACGAAATCGAAATGAAATAATGACGAAGGATCTTTTAGGATTCTGCGGAAACACGAATATACAGAAATCCAAACAACCACATAGCAGTTTAGACATCACATAGCACATTAAAGACATAAAAACAAACACATCAGAACAACCAAATGCATAACATATCAAATAACAGATTACGTATAAGCCAAATGGAAAGTCTCAAAACTAACGGAAACAGCTTCTAGTAAATAAACATGGCATTCATACAAATCAATTAATCAACATTTAATACACTTAATGCAATAATTTAGCAGCGGAAATGGCAGACAAGTCATGGCAGACATAATAGCTAAACCAGTTCTCAGATCCAATCCTAACCTTAGCAGATTTTAACATGGCAGGTCACATATGTAGATAAATAATTAACCTTCAAAACACTCAATTGTACACTAGCACATTCATCTCGCAAATCAACGCATTCACGTAAAGATAACAAATCATAATATCAGATATACGAATCATGTTTTAACGTATTAATCCTGTCCTAGCATGGCAACTAATAATCACTTAAACAAATACGTCATAAGCACGTTCACTAACATATCATATCAGAATACATAATATAAACACTCGAAATACCGAATCATACAGAATACTTAACACAGAAGTAACAGATAAAGATTTAGTCAACTACCACGAGCCCAGAAACATATCAGATCATACATATCATAAGTAACCATTTTATTCGGAGGGGTGACCTCGGAATACCATATATAATATGAGGGGAGACCTCAAGTAACCAATGGAGTAGCTAGCTCCCAGAATTTTGTGAAGACGCGTATTGCACACGACATCATTCACCAGAAAAAATATCAGATAACAGATCAGATCTAGGATGCATCCATACGCCCCTTCCTACATATTCACAAATATGCTTCACCATCCAGAGACGTGGCAGAACATCACTCTACTGCCCTAGAGTCATATCAGAGGTGCATCACTGATACGGACATGGAACCCCCATGACTAGTGAAATATTTGGCTCGGGTGTCAAACTAACTCAGGTCAAACAGATTGTCATAAATGACACAGATCATAATTCATCATAAAGGTCACAGATAACTTATCAGATAACATCATATCATAAGGTACATATTCAGATATTCAGAAGTCAGAAGTCATATCACAGTGGCATATCTTACATTCATAAGCAGAAGTTTATAATCAGAAGTTCATAATCAACCATAGCAAAGTTCAACGAGTGTGCATATCAAAATCTTCCTAACATAAGTTCACATCAGATATCGCATAGTTCACTAGAACATAAATTCATATAAGCAACAGATCAAACATTCAGGAAAAAGGGTTCATAGCAATGGCATCGGAAATCCTAATAAGCATAATAGGAAAGCGAACGAAAAGAACATCATACGGAACCTTTACTGAAAAGGTCAGAATATCTGTACCTTAGAGCAAATGAGAAGAAAGCAAACGAATGTAGGAATACGAAGATGTAACGTCGCGTCTCCTCCAACGAATCTACACGGATTATGATTTATTTAATACTTATTAGTATAACGGATTAATCTCATTAATACTTTTAGAGTTATCAGATTACTCTCATTTTTAGTGACTGACGGAATTCCAACATTTAGAGTATTAGTCATTAATTAGCCAACTTATGGGTTGCAAAAGACAAACGGTAAATTTAAGGGTTTAATATGGCATACTTATCTTATTTGAGAACTTATATGATCGTCATTCATAGTATAGGGTTTACAAATGTCAAAGACGGATTTTAAGATTCTCTTTCAAAATAGTTTACATAATCTTTTATAACTTACATGATTAACCCAAAACTCACACGTAACATTGTTCGAATGCAAACCTTAATGAGACCATGCATGCAATACTTTATTCATTATGACTCACGCATGTTCACGACACACTTAGTACTAGCTCATTTACTCTTAATCAAAGGTTATTAATAATTCCACGACTTGCCATCTTCACATGAAATAACGGATTTACACACTTAGCTTTTAACCCTAATCAACTTCCTATTTATGTTCTAGGGTTTCCATACTTTTAATATCACTTAATACACATTTAATTAACATGTTACTCCTTTTAATGATTTCCACTTTGACCCAGAACGTATTTGGAAACAAACCGAAGTTACCTCAAAACTCATGCATGTCCTTACATAATTTATTTACACATGTTGACCCATAATTATCCAAAATTACATGTTGCACCTTTAACATCTTTAATTATACGATCTAACCTTCTATTATCAAATTTTACACTTTTAGCCCAAAGGTTTTAGAATTTACAAAACATACCCTTTTAAGTTGATAACAATTCGAATGGCCCTTTAAATATCCAAAATTACACGTTTAACCCCCATACTTATTTTTATACGTTTAGTACCTACATTTTACTGTTTACAAAAATAACCTTTAAGTTTCATAATTTACAAAACCAACCCAAAACTTTTATGCCAAAACCGAATAATGCATAATTCAAGTACAAACCCTAAACCTAGATGTAACCCATCATTTATTCATCATTACTACTGCATTAATGACCCTTAATGATAACAAGAAAACCCTAGTTTTTATAAACCCTAATCGTTCCTTTATAAATCTTTCCTTTTTCCATGCTTAATCGAACAATAAAACTCAAGACAATTCACACAAGCTTCGAATTCATAAATATGTATTTTATTCAGGTCTTATAACATGTAATAGCTTCTGGAAAAATCAAATCATGGTCTTAAAAATTATCATAAGCTCATTCGCTAGTTTATTTGTTTTTAGGGTTTTTAATCCAAAACAATTTCGTGTGACTTGTTAATTATGCATGGCCAATTTTTACAGGTTCTATATGACTTTTAGGACTGAATGTAACATTAGAAACATACCCTCGATGAGCTTTGGTCGTTAGAACAAAAGAAACCAAAAACTTCCAATCGGCGAAACCCTAAATTGACCCAAAACTAATCACGATCAAACCAGCTGCTTAGGACCTCGAACACAATTTTTCTCACCTTCTTTACCTTCAAACTCGTCCAAGAAAAATAGTTTCAAGCCTTGGAAACTGGAAGTCGAATTATGGAGGGTTTTTAGGTCGGTTTTAGGGTTAATCGGTTATTAGGGATTAAACTAAACCGTATAATGTATTTATATAGGGTTTACTATTTTTCTTGTGGGCTTTATAATGTATTGGACTTAAAATAAATGGACTCTTAATTTCATAAATTTATATTGGGCTTTTATTAATTAAATTCTTTTATAAAACAAATTAAATATATACGGCTAATTAATTAAAATACAAAACGAATTTTATAAAATCATAAACTATAAAATTACCTTTTACAAAGCGTTTAATATTTATTTAGATCATGTGTGATATTTCTTAAAAATTTTCTGAATTTACATAGCTTATTTGGTATTCTTTAAATTAGTTATTCATACTTTTTGATTATGAGGGTATTTTGGTCTTTTTGTGAATTTTAGAAATTCAGGTATTACAAACATGGTGAATCAATCACAACGATTCAAAAGTTTACTTTCAAACCAAATCCAAATGGATATGGACCGAATCTTGCTGATTATAAACCTAAGTTTTCAAATAGAGCATTCAAACCAACTCCTGAAGTTTACAGTGCAGAACATAGAATTGATGATTCTATTATGAGTGTTGTTGAATATAATCGTCAAGAGGAATTAGATGCAGAAGACGAGAGTCGATCAAAATTAGAAAATGTTGTTTATAACAAACCATTTAACTATTCAAAAGCTGTCACTTTCGTCGCACAAAAGGATACTTCTAACACACCTTGGGTTATCACACCTATTTTTGAGTCTTCTAATGTTGGTCCCCAACCCAATTCTGCACAAATTAATGGTCCTTTACCTTCACTCAGTGAAGTAAAATCAATACCCGAAAATCGTAAAATTCTTAGATATTTTGACATTTTCACTTCTGACATCAAACTTTTAGAACGTGAGATTGAATTTCATTCTGAAATAAAAGTTGAACATTTTCAATCGCCTCAGGCGCGAGAACAAAGAGATATTTTTTAGAAAAGAATTTTACCCCATGTTAAAAATTTGAAAAATTGTGCATTGTATTGGGAAAGGGAATTTCATAAGAAACTTGGACTGATGAAAATAGTTTTTGAGAAAACAGAAACATCGATTTCAAATACAAAACGTAAAAAGAAAATGTTGAGAAAAGATGTTGATCGACTCTTGGAAGATGTTATCTGTGCTGATATCCATAATGTTGTGTTACTTCATTCTTTTGCACATGCATTTGATTATATCTTTGCTGATTCTGTTGATTATGTTGCAAATGTTGATAATACTGATTTTGTGTCACAAATCAAGTCTTTAAAAGTTGAAAATGAATGAGTGAAAAACGAGCTTTCAAATGCAAAACGTCGTCTTCAATGGTCTCAAAAAGATTGTCATACTCGTGAACTCGCTTGGCAAAACAAAATCACTCAGTTGCAAGCCAAAACCTTTAATTCAAAACCTGAGCAACTGGATGATGAAAACGCGTCTTTGAAGTGTCAAATCTTAAAATATGAACAAGAAATTTCAAAAATTAAAAAGAACCATACTGGCATATCGATTTACTCAAAAAGACTCGTGCTAAAGCGTCAAAAGACCTTGATGATCATCTTGCATACATGAAAGATATCTTACGACGAGATGGTCTCACTCGTACTGAAAATCTTAATTTGTTACACACTATCCATGATCTTAAAGCAGAGGTGGTGAAACTTAAGAAAGATAAGGAAAGTAACACTGTAGTATCTGCACCCAAACAGATTCAAAATGACTCTAGAACAACTAATGACAAACCACAAGAAACTAATGTGCTTCCCTCTACTGAAACAGGAATAGTTGCCTCTTTTCCTAACGCCTGCACTTCACAGCCTAGGAGCAATACAAGGAAGAATAGGGAGTTGCAACGTAAGAAAAGAACAATAAAGAATGCTGAAGTAGAAGAACATCCTAGGACTTTGAATAAAACTCAAGTTGCATCCACTATAGATATTGTGTCTGACAAATGTAATGGAAAAAGTGATGTAACGAATGCTGAACCTTTAAGTAATTTTGATGTTAAGTCTGAAGCTTCTTGTGTTATATGTCATAAAAGTATGATTTCTGATGGTCATGATAAACGTGTTGCTAAAACTATCTTGTCTCGTTTACGGAATCCTAAGAAACGGAAAACCACTAGGCCCACTAAAGCTTCTAAGTCTGGGCTTGGTAAACCGCCCTCTTTAGATTCTAAGAAAAGAATTGATGTCCCTATAGCTCCATTATCACCTCCAAGGAATGTAGTACCACCTAGCTCATTCACTAAGACTAAAGCAAAGACTAGTTGAAGATGGCAGAAATGGTTACATAATACACTAGGATTTAAATGGATACCTAAAATCATTGATATGTGTGTTTCTAATATAACTGCTCTGGAACCCTCTAACTCTTCGGGTTCCACATCTACTTCTATTCCATCTGTGTCTTCTGTGTGTAATGCGGTGTCTGAGATCATCCTTTGGATTGTTAATAGCGGATGTTCCTGACACATGACAGGCAATCTCAAACTGTTATCAAACTTTGTTGCAAAGTTCATTGGCACTGTCAGATTCGGGAACGATCACTTCGTAGCTATCATGGGCTACGAAGATTACATCAATGGCAATATTGAAATTAGCATGGTTTATTATGTGGAAGGTCTCGGTCACAATCTCTTCTCAGTAGGTCAGTTCTGTGATGGAGATTTGGAAGTTGCTCTTCGTTAGAAAACTTGTTTCATTCGTGATCTACAAGGAAACGATCTTATGTCTGGCACCCGCAACTCAAGTTTATACACAATCTCAATGCAAGACATGATTGCTTCATCTCCCATCTGTCTCCTTTCAAAGACAACATCTACAAAATCTTGGCTGTGCCACCGACGTCTCTCACATTTAAACATTCAAACCATAACCAACCTTGCTCGATACAAACTTTTTAAAGGTCTCCCGAGATTCTGGTATTCTAAAGATCACCTATGTTCAGCTTGTGAAAAAGGAAAAAGCACTCGTGCTCATTTTCCTTCAAAAGTGGAACACAGCTCTCAGCATGTGCTTCATCTTCTTCACATGGATTTGTGTGGCCCGATGCGCGTGCAGACGATTAATGGCAAACGCTACATCTTGGTAATTGTAGATGACTACTCCAGATGGACTTGGGTTTATTTTCTTCGAAGTAAACATCAAGCTCCACAGATGATTATCACCTTTCTCATGAAAATTAAAGTTCAGCTCCGGAACACCGTCAGACAAATTCGAACAGACAAAGGAACTGAATTTGTGAATAAAACTCTTCGTGAATATTATGAGAAAGTGGGAATTGAGCATCAAACATCAATTGCACGTTCCCCAGAACAAAACGGAGTTGTTGAAAGACGAAACCGTACGTTGGTGGAAGCTGCCAGAACGATGTTAATCAATGCAAAACTTCCAGATTACTTGTGGGCTGAAGCCGTCTCAACCGCATGCTACACTAAGAATCGCTCAATGATTACAAAACGCCACAACAAAACACCTTTTGAGCTTATCCACAACCGAAAACCGAATCTCAAACACTTTCATGTATTTGGATCCCTTAGCTACCCGGATAATGATCGTGATGACTTTGGAAAGCTCAAAGCCAAAGCTGACATTGGAGTCTTTATTAGATACTGTGATTATTCTAAAGGTTACCGGATCTAGAATCGTCGTATAAAGCAGGTTATGGAAACGATTCATGCAAATTTCGATGATCTTACTGAAATGGCTTCTGAGCATAACAGCATGGAACCCGGTCACAACCGTTTAAACTACCCTCAAACCCCATCATCAGCTGAACCAAACCCCCAGCTTACTCGTCAACAAATGGAAAATTTGTTTGCTCCTCTGTTTATTGATGATATTGATGAACGTGCTCCAGGTGCATCCAATGTTTCCGCTGCTTAACCTGATCATATTCCAATACCTGATACACCTGCTACAACAACTACTTTTGAAGAAGCACCACCAGTTGACTCTACTACAATAGTTGAACAAACTGCATCCAACGATGCTGAACCAGCTGATGATGTTCTGAACAATGCAGTACCCCCACCTGCAGATTTTGATCCAAATGCGTTCTTCAACCCGTTCGCTAATGAAACTGCTGCACCAGACGTTGCGGAATCATCTACAAGCCATTTGAATCCTCCCAATCTGCAGAATGTATATCAACATCAACCTTCCACACATCGTTGGATGAAAGACCATCCTCTTGAAAACATTGTTGGTAACCCGAATCAACCAGTCGTAACAAGACAACGTCTTCACACAGACGGTGAACATTGCATTTATGCACTCACTGTCTGCCCATCTGAACCTAAAAACATTAAAGATGCAATGACAAAAGACAACTGGATTGAATCCATGCAAGAAGAACTCAATCAGTTTAAATGTCTTAAAGTATGGGAATTGGTTGAAAGACCAACAGGGGTCTTCGTCATTGGTCTCAAATGGATTTGGAAAAACAAATTGGATGCCGAAGGAACCGTAATCAGAAATAAGTCACGTCTGGTGGCTAAGGGTTATAGACAGGAAGAGGGTATTGACTTTGAAGAATCATTGGCTCCAGTTGCTCGTCTTGAGGCTGTACGGATTTTTCTGGCGTTTGCGGCTCACATAAACATCACGTTCTTTCAAATGGATGTCAAAACTGCCTTTCTCAATGGACAACTGAAAGAAACGGTCTATGTTAGCCAACCAGAAGGATTCGTTGATCCAGAGTTCCCAAATCACGTCTGCAAACTGAAGAAGGCTCTCTATGGTCTCAAACAAGCCCCTCGGGCGTGGTATGATAATTTATCATCCTTTCTTATCGCCAATAAATTCGTAAAAGGTTCGGTCGACCCTACACTGTTCATACAATATCACGAGGCACACATTTTAATTGTTCAAATTTATGTGGATGACATCATTTTTGGGTCAACACATTTAAAATACTCAAACGCTTTTTCAAAACTAATGAAAAAACATTTTGAAATGTCCATGATGGGTGAACTTACGTTCTTTCTAGGACTGCAAGTTCATCAATCACCCCGTGGTATTTTCTTGAGTCAGTCCAAATATGCCCTTGAAATTTTAAACAAATTTGGAATGCAAAACAATGACACCTATGCCACACCAATGACACATACCAAGAAACTAGATGCTGATTTACATGGGAAATTGGTGGACCCTACCAAATACCGAAGTATTATTGGGTCTCTCATGTATCTAACAGCCAGTAGGCCTGACATTGTCTTTGCTGGATATCTTTGCTCCCGTTATCAGTCAAGACCAACTGAAACTCACCTCTCAGAGGCTAAAAGAATCCTCCGATACATCAAGGGAACCATTAACTTGGGGATCTGGTATCCGAAGGATTCTGGTTTTGAACTAATAGCTTTTTCAGAAGCTGCTCACGCAGGATGCTTAGATTCACGTAAAAGTACTTCAGGAGCACTGCAATTTCTTGGTGATAAACTGGTGTCATGGCAATCGAAGAAGCAGGATTGTACATCGCTGTCCTCAACAGAAGCAGAATATGTAGTCATGTCGGCGTGTTGTGCTCAAGTCATTTGGATGAGAACACAACTCAAAGACTATGATTACGTATTTGACAGAATTCTGATGTACTGCGACAATCGAAGTGCTATTGCAATCTCGTACAACTCCGTTCAACACTTAAAATCAAAGCACATCGATCTTCGATTTCACTTCATCAAGGAGCACGTGGAAAAGGGTACCGTTGAAATATACTTTGTGGGTACTGAATACCAACTGGCAGATCTTCTCACCAAAGCCTTAGCTCCTGCTAGGTGTAATGAGTTGGTCCACCGGATTGGTATGCGGTGTTTGACTCCAGAGGAACTGGATGAACTTTTAAAACATTCTTAAAACCAGTCAAACACCAAAACCTCTTGTGTAAATATTTTCAAAAACAAAATACAAAATTATAAAATCTGATAAAACAACAAAAATATTTTTCTATCTATATTTCTTTTAACATGGCAAGTACAAATCTTCCGTCAACACTTTAATCTTTCAAAATTCAATATTTTTTCGGTCAAGTGTTGAGGGGGAGAAAGTAAATATCTTTCGGTTTCATAAAGCCTTGTACTTGCATGTTACCTTTCCCTATTGTGTCTTTGATTATGGTGGTCACATTTATGGTTTACTGACACTCCTCGGACTCAAATTTATAAAATTTATTTATTTCTTAAGTAAAGGGGGAGTGTCGTCAAATTTATTTCCAAATATCTTTCGTTTGGTAACCAAAATGGAAGTTATGGACGTTGGATGTAAATGTTAAAGGTGGAGGGACTAAATGTGTCAAAATCTCAAATATTTTCTAACAAAGTACTTCACCTAACCTTTTTTCACAAACATTAACTCGCCTCATTTATTTCTCAACTACACATATCCTACGCATAAAAATCCGCCTGCTTATCCGTGTTTCTGATCATCATTTTGTAAGTGTTGTTACGTTTTTAACACTATTATAAGCAATGGTTTTGAGTCATTTTTAAAACTAACGGCTAGAAGTTAATCTAGGAGTGATTTTGTGTCCTACGGATAAGCGTATGGACACATAATCAAGGTTGGGTGTTTTTGGTTAAAATGGTAGTGTCAAAACGTTTATTTTATCACAATGATTCCATTTCTATCATTAATACTCACCCAAAAACACAAATTGATTGATTTTGAAAAATTAGGTTTATGCGTGAATTGGGTATTTTCATGTGTGTGTGTTTTAGGTTAATTAGATGGTTAAGAGAGGTTGTATATAAGTTGAATTGATCATATTCATACTCATAACTTGCCCAGAAACATCAATTGTGAAAGATTTAAATTTTAGGGTTTAAGTTCATACGTTTTGGGTACTTTTGATTCATAACATTTTTGATGTTAAAACTTCTACAGAACCCTTCATTAGACCTCTAAGATATCCCAGAAACTGTTCGGTGTTATTCCTATGGCTAGAAATCTTATTCGTAGGAATTGAACTTTAGGGTTTAAACTCTATGCGTAATTGAGCTTCTACGCATAACTGATTAAATAGTGTTCATGCTTAAATCTGAAAAGGAATGAATATATGTGTTAATATTGGTGATATGGTGAATTTATTTCAGGTTTCTACGCGTGAATAGCTCAGAATCAAGGTTACTTGAACATCTACGCATAAGGATCACCTTACGCGTAGAATGTTATGCGTAAGAGAAATCTTACCCGTAACCTTTACGCGTAAGGTTCTACAATGGGGACTACGCGTATCCTGTGAAGGATATGCGTAAACAGTAACCTCTATGCATAAGGTTCACTCTTACGAGTAAGCCTTACGCGTAAGGTTACATATACGCTTACGCTTAAGCTTTACGCCTAAGGCCCTCTTTTCCTACGCGTAATATTTCTTACGCGTAAGTCAAGATCCTACGCATAAGCTTATGCTTACGCGTATAACCACTCCTGTTTACGCATAAGCTTGCAAAACCTATGCCTAAGCCTAGTTTTAACCAAAATTGTGAATTGTTACGTGTGCAAACTTGTAAATAAATAAATCATAACGCCACGAAACCAAAATGTCACTAATAAGCTTAAATGTTTAATAAGTTGTGAAAATAAGTGAAAACTTGGACTTTAAAACTCAAAGTTAATCTACTCACAAAACTTATCACGACGTCTGTGGACTATTGGACTAACAAGTGACATTGGACTCGTAACAATCATTGACAAATCACATTCAATAAATAGACAATAAAATCAACTGTTGACTAACGTAATGTCTTTCGATATGTTGGTTCTTTTGGCTAAATGTCTTTCAGATCACAACATGGACGCTCAAATGCAAAATGTGGATGAACCAAATGTTCTCACTATTGAAGATATCTTCCCTCATGGTTAACCTATGAAGATCGGAAAGAACAACCTCAGAGTTGATTTTGATACCTTCTCTTGCTCTGAGTCTTCATGTCAGATTGCTGCGGATATTCTGCAGACACACCCCTATCAGAACATGCTCACTAACTCTGCTACTGTACCAGAGATCTACATTCACCAATTCTGGCATACAATGCAAAAGATCAAAGGTCAAAATGCTATGACAGTGACGCTTAACAACAAACAAGTCACCATCACACCAGCAGATTTGAGGGCCATTCTTCTTATTCCTGTCATCAAACCTACTCAATTCAATGCCACTCCAACTGAAGAGGTCGTACTCCAATTCATGGTCGACATCGGCTATGATAAAGCTACAGGGGTAATCACAAAGCAACCATCTGTGGATCTCAAGAACATTCCCCAGCCATGGAGAACCCTGTACATTATGATTGCAAAATCCGTTTCTGGACGTGATAGTGGTCATGAGCATCCCAAGCTCATGGAACTACAATTATTTTGGGCTTTGGTCAACAAGAAAGACATAGAAGTTGAAGCTCTGATATGGGACGACATGATGACTTACCTTAAAAAGCTTGGCACCAAGATCCCGTATATCAGATACACCAAACTGTTGCTCCAAAGAGATCTAAGGTATAATCCTGATATTCCTTTGAGACTTGATGACCCCAAACAACACTCCGTGTTGTATGAGCCCACACTCACTATCAGATTTAAGGACTCTGCAACAAAGAAACAAGGTGCAGTGCTGCCAAATTATCTCAATACTGATGATATCAAAGAACTGTATTCGTACAAACGATATCTGGTAGCAGTTGAAGAAGGCAAAGTAGGTTTCCTTGATGAAAAGTCCGCTGGTACACCTACTAGGAAATCCAGGAGAGGCAGTGCAGGAAGCATTACAAGCACTGAGAGTACGAGGAAAAATACCAAGAGGACTCATGTTCACAGAAGGAAAATTCCCTACAAAGAAGCCATTCCTATTCCCAAACCTGAACCGCAACAAAAGCTTACGGACGAGGACTACGAGGATACTGAAACGGACGAAGCGGTCATCTACTCTAAAAGTCCAACCGCTGACACTCAAAAAGTAGCAAGACCTCCCAGTCCAAAAGCTGATAGTCCAAAAGCTGATAAAGGTAACGGTAAAACTCCAGTTACTGAGCCAGAAGAAGAGGAGAGCTCGGATGAAGAACAACTGGATAAAGAGTACAGGAAAAAGGTGAAGAATATCAGACTCCAACACGTTGCCAAAGAGTTCGTAAAAGAACAAACTCGTGGCCCCGGAGGGTCAAGTGGTGGTGCACTATCTTCACCAGTTCTTGATGCGGTTAATCAACCCGATAAGGGAACTGGTACCACCACCCACGATTAACAACAACGGCGACTGGAGGACACTATCACCTATGAATTTGAGGAGCCAGAAAAGGAAGAGACGAAGAAGACTTCTGATAAAGATGTTGATGTTGCAGCTAAAGAAAAAGCAGATAAAGAAGCTCAAGCTCAAGCAGATGAAGAAGCCATGATTAAGGCTGAAGAAATGGCTAAGTCTGGAAAAGATGACGAAGTTGATTATGATGACTTTCTTCTAGACAGCCCAACACGTTCCAAGGAACAAACTTCTGAGCCCCCAAAAGACCCTGAGTCTCCTCATGTCTCATCATTATCAGACTCATCTTCTCACTCTTCACCTCCACCATCCAAAGGCACAACCAGATCCACATCCAAGTCAGTGAAGAAACCAACCGACTCTTGGATATCCCGGGCTAAGACAAAGATTGTCAATGCTGTCAAACAAGTCAGGAAGAAAGACATGACCAACAAAAAGTTGAATCAACTTGCTGACAGAATCAACTTTCTTCAAAACGGGATAAACGAGTTGTTGAAAGAAAGGGAGCATATCCAGAAGTTTATCAAAGGAGATTTCCAAAAGGAAATGGAGAAAACGGCAAGAGAATATCCTCACAAATTCCTTCTCGACACTGTTCCTGGCATGACAAAAGAGATGTTCAACAAACAACTCTCTCCGAATCTCAAGCAATTAGCCAAGCAAACTATAAGATCAACACCTCTAACCGTTACAATAAACCAAACTGATCCTATAGTGTTCTCCAATGCTGAATTCGTTTCCAGGCTGGTAACGCAAATGTCAAAACGATCTGCAACATTTACTTCTGATGAAGGTAAACTGTTTGAAGCATTGCTAGAATACCAACTCAAAACAGCATGCAGAGTAGAAGCTGAAAGGCCTAAACGTCCAAGAGACGATGACGATAAGGATAAGGATAAGGATAAGGAGCCTAAATGTCCAAAGAAGTATGGTGAACCCTCCTCCATGCCACCACCACCCCAAAGGACTCCAACCGAAAGAAGATCTCCACCAAGTTCTGCTGCTACAGAAAAACCTCAGGACTCTGAGTTACCACCTCACACAGAGAAAACCGGTGATCACTTCGAGTACACTGGTGGTGACGATGAAGAGATCCCAGAGCCCCGACAACAACCCACCTCTCCCACCACAACAAAGAAACCAAAATCCTCATCCAAGCCAAAGAAGAAGAAGAAGAAGAAGACGAAGACAGATGTTCTCTCATGGCTAGATAACGATACAAAAGAAGAATATGACTGGTTTTCTAGACTTTGTGATGCTACTCCCTCACTGACAGAAGGTCAAGAAATGGTAGAAGGACGTAATGTGGAGCATGGGAAGCTGATTCAAGAACAATTCAGAGTGAAGAAGATGACTAAGGCTGAGCTAAGGAGGATTAAGAATGATGTCTTCCAACTGTTTAAAGACAGCTCAGAAAGTGCAATCGAAGTTGAATACCATCTCAAAAATATTGCACGAGCCATGTCGAACAATATCGATTGGCTCAATCCCGAAGCTAACATTGACTTCACAAGAAAAGACAAAGCTCCATACTACACAGACTGGACAAGACCTCTACCTACAATTGGCCAACCGGATCAACCCAAGATTCCATTTCGTTATTTTTTCAACAACGACTTAGAATTTCTTCTACACGGTAGCTATATCTCCAAGAAATACGCTACATCACTCACACTTCCTTTCCCTACAACAATATACTCCAACAACATAGCCATCGAGGAAAATGCTACTCACATGTTTGCCGACAGAGTGGAAAAGTATGACCATGATGCAATGTATGGGATTCACCATTGGCCTGAACGCCGAAGAATCTTCTACAAAAGCTGCCAGGTTCAAACATCGAAACACGAAGTGTTTAGTGACAAGCGGATCGTTGCTATTAAGCATGTTACTCTCTCGTCAAAGTGGGACTACACTTTCCTCAAGAAAATTGTGGTCAAACGTCAAGACGAAGAGGACTATGAATTCTGTGAAGCAGATTTTCAAAGATTGTCTCTTAATGACATTGAAGATATGTATCTCGCAAAGGTACAGGGACGAATGCGACATTTCTTTACAGAAATCCAACGTGAGTTCATCAAGTCGTTGTTAATCTTCATCAGAAGCATAGTGATCCAGGAACGTGTAGAGGACATTCAGCTTGCCATGGAATCGTATCAGACTCGTGTTAACCTCACTAAACCACAACTCGACCTTCCCGACATAAATACACTTCCTCAGTACACCCTCATCAGCAAACCATTTGGAGTCGTCTACCGCAGTGAACTACACCGAAATTGCTTAATGGCGTGTAGAGAGCTTCATAAGTTTGGGGATCATACACTGAAGAACGTCAGAGATGGTTTAGCTTATCGGTTAAAGGAGATACATGAAGTCATAGGGTCGAAGAAGAGATGGAATTCGAAGGAGAAAAGGGATGTTAAGAGGATCATCACTCGCATCGATGAAAGATTGTTCAGAAGGGACCAGTTCAGAACGTTGGAGAGTTTCGTACATGGTCGTCCCAGCATTTCTCTCATAGGCTATCAACATCCAGAACGCATTCCTGGAGTTATTGCTGGACTACCGGATTCTCCTGATAACCCTTGATTTGGTTCATTATCATTACTTGGTTGTGTGATTTATATTTAACAATGGCTTGTACACACATAACAGTGTACAACCCGTACTTGTAATGAAAGGACCCTGTGGTACGCTTCAGTGCCACAATCCTTATAAAAGGAGCGAAAGCTTCTTACTTTTGAGTAAAACTAATCAAAACTTTCATCTTTCAAAGTTTTGCTCAAAAGAACAAGTACTTCCCCTTATGATTTTCATAACCTCAAAAGTTAACATCACTTATTGAGGGGGAGTATCTGATTAATACTTTGTTCACAAGTTGTTCTTCATAAAAATCTTCCCACAAAACTCGAAATGGTCATATTCAATATCAAAATTTCGTCAAAAATAACATTTATATGCCATTTTTTAGGGGGAGAAAAATTATGTGATAAGAAATATGTTGTAACTTGCAAGAGAATCATTGTGTAAATAGACTTAACCAACGAATTGACGAACTCTGAAATGTTAGTAAATCGAAAAGACTTGTCCGGGACGGGTAATAATTTCAAGCTAGTTCGCTAGTGATGTAAACGTGTCTCGTAAAGGACTTGTCCGAGTAGAATGTACCATTCGAGAAACTCTTGGTAGACATGAACTTTGACGGGTTTGACAACCTTTCGAGATTGTCCACATCTTCAAGGTAGTTATTAGAGCTAGTTGTCACCTAAAAGCTGACAATGTAACTCTTTAACTATGCAACGTAACCGTGTCTCGCGGGGGATTGTCTATCATGAGTTGATCAATTCAAAAGTGCGCGCTCTTCTATCACCGTGCAAATTTCGGTTAACATAATTAAGCACGTGTGGAGGGGGAGTATTTCTGCAAAATATAAAACTCTCGAAGTATTACAAAATGTTTCTTACTTATAAATACTTTGAGAGATTTTAATGCAAATTGGTTTTTGTGGCAAAGGAGTTATAAGGTGATTAAGGTTAGGAATAACCGTCCTATGATCCGCCAGAGTCGGAGGGATCTACCCAAGGACACCACCAATAGTTAGAACTAGAAGTCCTTAGGTATGATTATAAAAAGGACAAAAGAGAATCGGAGAAAGAAGGAGTTGAAGAATTAAAAAGCAAAGTAAAGAAAAGGGTGAAAAGAAATAGCCATCCAGATTATTCAACTTAGGGCAGACACCGGGTTCAATTCATATGCTACTGGTTGTCACTTGATGAAACCGGTATTGAAGATCAAAGTCGTCATGGACCCAGTGACGCACGCACTAAACCTTCTTAGCCACTCAAGTTTCTCTCAAAAAAAGCTTGTTTCATTCTCACAAGGAACCCTACATAAACTATCGGCTTTCTCTTAGAGATTTTAGGTATTGAAGAAGGAGACCCTCTCCCTAGTCTCCGCTCAGGAAAACCAAAGCGCACTATTGAGTCTAGAGCCATGAGATTCATCAAAAGATCTCTTAGGTACACTTGACATTTCATCACTTGTCGTTAAACAATAAGGACCCAAGTGATACAATATCGAGTCCTACACAGATCTTAGCAATTTGTCGAGAACATTTATGAGAGGTTCACAATTGTGATCTTCAATGATTGAATGGAAACTCCTGCCAGGGTCAACATCAAACAGCCCTGACAGCAGGTCACTTCGGTAACTCCGTGTGGGTTACGCTTAGTGTGTCTCAAGCGGTCTACATGGAGGTGATGCTTCGTTGTACCTCGTGCACTCATCTGAGCTGTAAGTGTACTTGATTTCGTATCAGCGTTATCTCACTTGTGGGACTCCATTCAGGAACATTTGTGAGAATTAGAGTTGTGCTTTAACACTATACTGTTAACACTCTCGAAGTTCAAACTTGTAAGCCCTGGATTATTTCTAACCCATGTTTTATGTTTTCTTCTTATGGATGCTTGCGGGTGGAAAAGATCGTGCAGATTCTCCACATGCTCATGCCAACAACAACACTAATTGAAGTTCTCACAAAAGGCCACACAAAGTCAGAATGAATCTTCTTCAAGTCAAAGAATCTACAAAGTTTAAAGACTAAGAGAACTACATCAGTACTGAAATCTAAGATTAAAGAGTGTGTGAGCATGTTGGAGAAAGACGTGGAGACACTGCAGCAACGAAGCGGACCTGATGCAGACAACAACAACATACTATCACTTCCATCACAAAGAACAAAGTTCAAAGAACAAAGTTCAAAGAACAAAGAAAATGATGACGTCAAAGTAGAATACTTCAAAGAAAACAATTTCTCTACACTGGGGAGATTGTTCGAATCAAGGCACTTCTTCTCACAAGAAAGAAGAATGTCAGAAGATGTCAAAGCTACTATTACATCAGCACCTACAACGTTTATATCATCAATCACTAACACTTAGGGGAGATTTTTGGAATCACTCCTAAACTAGAATTCAAGTGTTAGTAATTAATATGTAATAGTTAGCTTAATTATGGCTTTTATGTTAGTAATCAAGGTTAGGCTCATGTAGAAAGCCCATGAGCCTATCCAAAGCCCAATAAGGGAAAGGAAGGGAACTTGCATGTTGCCCTAGTTCCTTCCTATAAATACCCATGTAATCCCTCACTTGAGGGTTGGTTGTTCATCTTATTTCAATACACACGCATAACTTTTCTTATTGTCTTACGCGTATTGTTTTACTTTGTTCAACCGATCATTCTCTTCTCTATTTCTACATATTGATGCTTGTGTTGCTAATATGGTGACCTAACAGATACCCCTTCCATTATCCTCACATCCGACTCTAACATAGGAGGATACCTTGTCATTCCCTACTATAGTTTTAACATTAGTTGACTCTACACCAGACATACCACACATATTATCCGATATGGAGACTGAACCCTTTGAGGAGGGTGAAGTTACACCTACACCACCACGATCACCATTGATTCACTGTAGGATCAGGACAGTTTCTATCATTCAGCCGGGACAGATCATACCATTTGGTAGGACTTATAGGCTTAGTCCTAATGGACCTATTAGGATGTTTACTACAAGGAAGAGAGTACGTTCTCTTACCCTCATTTTTAGATCACTTGCTACTCATGTAATACAACCACCATAAGCTACTCATACCACTATTAGTCGTCCAATAGTGCATACTCTAACTTTACCTCTGAAACGTCGCAAGACAACACGAAAGAGAGTAGTATTTCATTCGCCATCATCTCCTAACTTACCACTAGGATTTCCATCATTATCATCTAGAGCACCATCCGTACCATCACGTCTCATAGACACTACTCATACATATGACTTGCAGCTTGGGAAGCGTGCATGATTTGACACACCATTACCATCTATCACTAAGACTATAGATACTACACCATCTTATAGGTTTGAGGACGGTAAGAATTTCAAAGCTGTTGCTCCTACACTTGAGACATGATTAGACCATCAATAGGAACATATAATAAGTACCTTTCTATGTAATGTAATCTTTATCCTTTATTATCTCCTCGATAATCACAACCTTTGTTTATTTCATTCCTTATTCCAATTGCCCAATTTTCATTCATTTCGCAACAATATACCACTATCTTACTAGGGATTAGGGCAACTTTATTCTTGACTAATTAGGAGACTATTACCATTCTATGAGGTTCTCTCATATATCCTGCAAACTATTCAACAAATCTTATTTTAAGCTATTTTACTACCATCTTAGGAAAATTGTTTCACAGAGTTCTAAAACAATTTGTTTTGCTACCACCCTATAAATTGATTTTCAATCATTCTATCAACTATTTACTACCATTACGCGAAACGATTTTCATGTTACTGTGAAAAATTGTTTGAGCCATTATCTTACAAAAACAAAACGTTGAATACCATCTAAAACTTCGGAGAAATATAATACCATTTCAACAAAACCAATCATCACATCATTTGTCCTTGATTATACATAGCCTGGTCACCTATGTATAATTTAGGAAGGATTATGTCATGAAAGAAACAAGCATCATTTCAAATTTCCTAAAACAATCTTCATTCAAAAGCAAAGCTTTGTAATCAGATAAATTGTTCATAAACATTTCTTTCTGTTAACACTCTATAGATACCTACGCCATTCATCACTCACTCAACCGATAAGTTGAAATTTTACCAGTGACCTTTTTAGGAAAGATTTTCCATACCATCTATGAGGAGGATTCCTCGATACAAGAAAACAATGAAAGGATTTCTGAACCACTATCTTTGGACTAGAAGCCAAATTCTATCATTTCAAAAGTACCAGCTAGACCGAGTTACAAGATTTAGTACAAAGCAAATACACATTAATCAACACTGTAGAAATAAACTAAGCCACCTAACTGAGACTACAGAACATTCCATTAAACATGGCCTCAACAATATGTGAACTTCCCTAAAATGAGTTTCCCTCAAAGGATAATTGAGTTAAATTAAGATTATCGATATAAACTTTCTTTAAGGCATTGTGTTCTCTAGAAATTATAGATAACCTCACTTCCATATCAAGAGATGCAACAGGTCTGAACATATCGGACAATCAATGACTCTCCATCTACAAGTGAAATCAGAACAAACATTCTTCGACATAGTATGAGTTGATACCTAAGTTTTTGCTAGCATGATAACAATCTTGGTGATGAACTATTTTAGAAGCACTCAATATCGGAACAAATCTTGAAAATCAACCACCACATCACATCACTTAAACATTTAGGGTTTTGTGACTTGACAACATAGAGCGTGGAAACATTTTGATAAGAGAAATTAAGAGAGACACCATCAAGCAATAAAAATCTTAGTAATGGAGACTAAGCACCTTAGGCAAGGAAGACTCAAGTCATGGTATTCGCTAGAATTAGAAACACGAGGAATCACAACTGTTACCCATAATCTATTCTTTACAATAATGCCTTTTCGACAGACCTGACATTTTGGAATTTTTCATGAGACACATGGAGTCAATTTCAATTATACCTAATATAAGGTAGCCGATTTACCTTAGACTTCTGATAATCATTTCAAGATTTCTATGGAACCTACTTTGACATAAGTACCGCCTATTATCCTCATCTCAATGGTCAGAGCGAGAGAACAATTCAAACATTAGAAGATATGCTCAAAGCATGTTTGATTTTTCTGGAAATGATTAAGCAAATCATTCTTCATCGAACAAGTTGCCTTACAACAATAGTTAGCACATGGACATATTGACTGCACCAATTGAGGCACTCTATGGTTGAGGTGTCAATCACTTATTCACAGGCCAAAATCAGGAAAGTTCAACTCACTAGCCCATAACTTATTAATGAAACAACAAAGAAATCGTACAGATCAAGAATCAGTTACAAGCAACAACACATAGATAGAAAAGCTACGTCGATATACGACGCAAAATATTGGAAATATGTTTCATAAGTCGCAAACCATTAGAATTTCAAGTTGGCAACAGAGTTATGTTGAAAGGCTCGCCTAGGAAAGGCGTGGTACGATTCAGAAAAACGCGGGAAGACCCAACGCGACTCAAATATCCTCACCTTTTCACGGATAACACCGTAGAACCCAACACGGACTGAATTCAGGGACTGAATTCCTTTTTGGGTGGGCGAATGTGACAACTCGTAATTTCAGGTCATTTCTCAAGTTTACTATTCATCTCATGAATTTACTATTCATCTCAGGAATTTACTATTCATCATTTCACTATTCATCATTTTTGAAGTCGATTTGATATTCTGAGAACATATTACAAAATTTTACTATTCATGAAATACCATTCATTCTTGGAGAAAAATCACTATTCATGATTCACTATTCATCATTTTTCGTAAACTAGGGTTACGAGTATCAAATTCGTGTAACCGTAAGGATTTAGCTGCGAATTAATGAAAAATCATTGAGGACATTTCATATTGACTAGATTTAGTCTACATATCATTAGTAACGTCATCATTATATTAGTTCATGCATGGATTTGCATATTTCATTAACGTGTATTTATTTATTAAATAAACGCTATCGCATAATCATTTATTTTAAATATTTGATCCGACACTTTCAAAAATTATCCTGATATATTTTATACTCATTTTAAGACTATAAAAACTATATTATTAGCTTACTCGATGTTTTGAATTTATTTTGTATATAAATTGTTATATATATATTTACGACGGTTTTCGTAAATTCAACTCAATAAATATTTAATCACTCAATACTTGTGAGAAATGCATTTTTATAATTTTTATAACTTAGATATATTTTATTTTGTTCCCTCAAAATCGATTTCTAGCTAACGCTACCTTAAATAACTAATTATACTTGCAATCTACACATTACACTAAACCTTTTATACATTTAATCATTCAAAATACACCTCACCCCCCCCCCCCTAGTACCCTTGCCGACCAAACACACCCTTAGTCATCAAAGTTACTTGTTGAATTTGGCTTCTAAATGTACACATACACAACATATTAGATATTTCCAATATATATATTTTATCTCCAAAAATAAAACACACAACACATTTCAAAAGGTGTAAAACAAATGAAAACCCCTCTTCCTCATCCATGGTGGTCGGCCAAATCCAAAAGGAAGAAGAAACATAATAATTTTTCAAGATCAAGTATTTTTCTAGTTCATGTAGTAATCTAGTTTAGGTTTTGAAATAAAAACCTCAAGATTAATTAGGTATATTTGCAACAAAACTCTTCAATCACTCAAGTAAGCTTCTAATAATTTTTCCTAATCTTTCATACTCTTACTTGATGTATTTTTATGATTCTATTAGAAAAACATGCAAATATACTAAGATACATACCACTTTTAAGTGTTTTTATTACTTATTATGAGTTTTATTCATCCTATAATTAATCCCTTAAAACATATCATGGTTGATGATGTTTAGAAACCCATGAAACCTTAAGAAGGTGTATGGTAGGTTTAGAATAGATTTGGTGTTGATTTGAAGTGATTGAAACAAGTATTACGCCAGAAAAATCATTTTCGACAACTTAATATTGTGGTCTGATCGTTTTTGTAAAATCTGGAGAATTTAGCAGGTCATGGATTATTTTGGGCTAGATTTTCAGAAAATATACTTTAAAACGAAACCATGGTCGCTTGAACGGGTTAAAACGGATTTATAACGAAGGAGATACGCTATTTTCAAGTTTAGCGGCAAAAACTATATATTCTGAAAAACTGCATGCTGTCCAGAATTTTTAATAGGTAAAAAATGAGTTTAAGCGTTATCTAAATGAGTCGATTTATCAAAAATATATTAGTATACTTTAATACGAAGCTAAGGATATATAAAACGTAGAAAACGGACTTATAACGACTACGTTATACACCTTTTAAATAGGGATATCGTAACTATTTTATACAAATATAACACTTATATATTTTTACTAGACCAAAGTGGTTATCGCTAGTGACCATGTTTGGAGCCATTTTTCATATCGATAGAATACTTTTGAGAAGACGATGTCTTCTAGTAAAAGTGAGTTCACCTAGCCTATTTTATAAAATGTTCAACCGTTCGTCAAACGGAGTTGTAACGAATAAAATACGGTCACTCAAACTTTGCCGAAAACTAACCTTGAACAATATTTTTAGTCCGGCTACCGTACTTCATCTATATTTTTTTCCATGATCGAGACCTCTATGATCAAAAGTTAAAAGCTAAGACTTTTAGATAATGTGACAAGCTTTCCAAAACCATTGAGTTTGTTTCCTAACACTCGATATTCACTATTTTACGACTAGCTTTTTGAGGTCATTTAGTCACTTTCATGAATTGTCAAATTATATTGTTTTGCGACGAAAAACTATAATTTCTTGATAAATCACTAAACGACTATCGTAGGATGTTGTTTCAATGTAAGTACTTGTAAAGTATTTTATAACATGACGAGATGTCATAAACATATATTTTGACGATAAACTTTATTTTCAAATGTACAAGTGGTATGGATAACATATGAGTTTGCATGCATAACATTATTTCATAACTTATATTAGCTCATATCATTCATAATAGGTCGCGGTTAGAGATTGCGCCTCATTTCAGTGTATCCACTTTTGCCATCATATCATTGTATCAAGTGAGTTTTCATAGCCCCGTTTTATTCAAGTTTATACTTTATGTCAAACCTACGGGGGAGAATACATTGCACATCATTTTATTACGAGCCCAAGTATATTCAAATTCATTACATTGCTTAAGCTACCTCATTGCCAATTGAATGTCTCCATTTCATAATCATGTACCGTTAATTCTGGAATAAGCGAGGGTGAGTGAATAGATCTATTGAGGGTGACTCCTCCATCCGGGTTGGTGGTTCCAACTGGTCAAACGGATGCATTTTATTTAATATCATTATTTGAGTTGTTTGGCAAAACACTCTGTTGGGGCGAACATCATGATCAGTCTAGCTTCGGTGTCATGTGCTTATAGCAATTGTAACATTTTTATGTGACATATTTGTCATACATGGCCTATACTTGTGGTAGTCGTATAAAACATTTTCATAAACTCTATGAACTCACTCAACCTTTGTGTTGACATTTTTAGCAATGTATTTTCAGGTATCTAAGGCATATACGTCATGGCATGCATAAGGACTTATCATAGAGTCGTTGTGACGACGCGTCTCACATGGATTTTATGCACCTTAAAACATCATTTGGATAGTAACAAACTTATTTCCGCAAATGTTGATTATCTTTTGGGACCTATCTTTTGTAACTCTGAATGTTTTTAATATATCAAACGATGTGATTTTCAAACGACACTTTAGGTCATTTAATATAACTGTAACTGTGATGATATGACAGTCATCTCAAAGAAGACAACACGGAGTGTGTGAACTAGCAAATTGAGATTTACTGATTGATTAAAAAATGATTTGAACAACAATTGTGTATTGCATATCAGAAAGTTTTCGCAATACAACGAAGGTTTTATTTGAAAAATCAATTTTCAATCATAAACACCTTTTGATATTTGAAAATGTGATACACAGTCGATGTGCAATAGAAAAAAAGATTTTTGTGCACACCGACTGGTTTTTCAAATATATCCGTCAATCCATAACCTGAAACTAGATTGATTCATAATTTTGAATCGCCCCATTGTTTCTGTTCAGTTGTCACATGGTTGATCTATTGGATAGATCTCACATGCCACCTACCAAGAGCTTGTTTGATGTTGGCTCTAGAAGGCTTTCCATCTTCATTGTGAAAATGTTATCATATCACTCAGATGTTCTGGCAATACCACAAGGATAATGCGTAGGACTCTTAAAATATGTTCTTGATCCGCTCCAGAACAGTCAAGCTTTATCACACAAGCCTGCCACTTGTGAATGGCGGACCGTAACAAGCTTAAAACGGCTCAGGAACGAAATCAATGAAGATCTGAGGAGTATAGGGTCTCCACGGGTCGTTATGTCCCAAAAGCACGGTGCAATGGATTATCGAACGAATAGTGATCGCGAGATTTGAACGGAAAAGGAGATTTGGACTTATTATAACTACGGAAAAAGGACATAAACTACAAGGGCTAAAATGAAAATTAAAGGAAATTAGAAAGATAAAACCTATTAAATAAACGCTATCACTATAATTAAAATGATGTTTTTGTTTTTATATTTTTATAAAACTGAAAAAACTACGTGACGTACAACTAAAAACGTGAAACTAAATCAATATTAACCCTAAAAATATGAAAATGATGTTTTTACAATCCTAATGATAAAAGAAAATTTATAGAAAAAGAAAATTATTTTTATAACTATTTATATAATTATTATTAAATAAAAACTATTTTAAACTATTAAATAATTACCTAAAATACAAGAAAATATGAAATAAAGCTAGAAAAATAAAATTAAGACTTAGAAAAATCTAAAATATCATAAAACTAATTTTAAAACTGAAAATATATTTTTTAGACTTTTTATATATTTATTACTAATTTAAAACTATTTAAAACTAATTAAAATACTAGAAAATACTTTTTGAACTAAGAAAATTATGGAAAAATACTTTTTAGGCTTTTTACATTTATCTAAACTTAAGAAAAATGAAAAATTATTTTTTTTGAAACTTTTCTTAATTATTTGTATTTAAAGCTAATTAAAAATGCTTAAAAACTAGTTTAAATTAAGAAAAATAGCAAACAAGCTTGGAAAAATCTGAAAATTTCAGGAAAACTCTAAACTAATATTAGGAATAAAGGAAAAGTAGAAAAACAAGGTGCTATGTGGAGGAAAATAGAACTGATGTGGAAAGGGCTTATCAATAAGCTCTTGGAATAAGCTAATGAGCACCAAAGTGAACCAACTGATAACACAAGCTAGAATAAGCTAAAGGAACACAAATGCAACTTAAATCAACAAACTTGAACCTCTGATTCACAGGATACAACAGATTTGATGTATTGAGAGTTTAAGCTAAAAACAATTAAAGGGGTCTACTTTGAACAGGGAATTAAGCACTCAAATAAGCTGGAAACAGAAAACCAACAATGGGGATCTATACTAGGCCTGGCTGAGAGCTTGCAAACCAAATACTAGACCTTGGTGAGCCAAGGTGAGACCTGTGCAAACCTTGCAAGGCTGCATAATCCCATGCACAGGGCACTATAACAGATTATGGTACTCAAAAACACTAAGAAATAAGCACTTAAAAAGCTGATAAACCAAGAGCTAGCATTTTTGTATTTTTCTTTAGCAACTAGACTTTAAAAAACCCAAAATATTATAAGCTGAATCCTATTAGTAAACCCACAGTGAAATTCCAAATTTTATTCAAAAATGACTTAATGCAAATTTGACTTTTGATAAAGAACTGAACTGTTGACTTTTATGAGATTTGGGATCAATTTAAGGGCTGATTATGAACTTAATGGATGAAATAAGACTAATGCTAGCTATATCTAAGACATTCAAACACAAAATAAGAATTGGATTTGGCAAAAATCCAACAGTTAACCTGTGAAGGACCAAGGAAATGGATTTTGACTTTTGGTGATTATAAGCACAAAAGTAAGACAGAGATGAGTACATAAGGGGTATACAAGCATGAATAAACAGATTCTAACCAAGGGTAAAGCCTCTATCACAGCAATGAAGCCTTATCCAAACACTACTTTTCTCAACTGCTATGCAACTTAAACTAATACAAACACTGAAATAGCATGCAGTAAGGATCAAACTAAGTTCATATAACCTAAATATAACTACTTACACAGGTAAAAACTATCAATGATCACAGATACATAAAATGCAAAAATGACTTGAAATGGAATTGAGCAAATCACTCACATGTAACCAGCTGATGTGCAGCTTAAAACCAAATCCCTAAACCACTAAACTAAACCTTTTCCAACCCAAATAAACCTCTGCAACAACCCAAATTAGCTTCCATTTCACATTGAGCATCACAGTTGACTTTCGTTGACCATGGGACGATTCTGTTTGAAACTGAATTACAAGCTCACTAAAAGCTATTACAAGCTTTAATGAACTAGTTTGAGCTTATAAATAAGCTTCTACAAGCTTGTACATAAGAAATTTAAACTGAAATGTTTCACAGTACACTTGAAATTTTTGAGACTTTAAGTAAAAACTTAAATTAATGGTCAAAAGAACAATACACTGCTGTTTAACTTGAATGAGATACAAAGAAGCTTAAATTACATTATTTTAACTAAAAACTAAAACTTTTAACTAAAAACGACATTAAGAGATATTAAAACTAAATTCTCCTTTTTTTCTTCTCTCCCCTTGCTTTCTTTTATAGTCCAAGACACTTCTCTCCTCTTTCTGACCAAATCCCAGCACTTGTTTGGACCTTAGGATGTCTTAGAGTTGATCACGGCCCTTCATTGGTTTTGGCGGGAAAAAGGATTTTAACAGTGGGTGTTGAGATTGAGTGCATTTAATGCTCTTGGATTGTGGTGGAGGAGGGGGGAACAAGAAAGAGTAGGGTGGCTGGAGGGGGGATGGTTGTGTCTGGGTTGCAGGTTAGTTGTCGGGGAAGACAAACTGGGGGCGGGGTTGTTTATTTTAAACATTGGGTTGTCGGGTGGGTTGGTCGGGTTAAAGGTTTGGACCGGGTAAAGTATTTTGGGCCAAGGTGTTTAATGATTGGGCTTGGGGTATAAATTAGGGTCCGGATGGTTTGTAGATTATTAATACAAGGGACCAATTTGTGTAATATTTGAAATTCCAAGGACCAAGCATGTAAATTATGAAGATTGAGTCAAAGGGTTGGTCTTGCCAAACTTTAATAATCCAAGGGCTAGTTTGACATTTTTTTGAAAATTTCCAAGGACTAAATTTGACCAATTTTGGATTTTCAGGGACTAAACTGTAATTTTCTCAAAACTTTTAGATTTTTCACCAAAGGACTAAATATGACAATTTATGATTTTAAAAAGACCTTTGGTGACTTTTCTTTTGAAATTTTGGCTCAGGGACTATTTTTGACAATTTTATAAACTTGGGGGACTAAAACTGCAATTTTTGCAAATTTGATATGTTTTTCATCTGATTTTGATATTTTTGCATTTAAAACACATAAAACACTGATTTGTGATATTTTGATCATTTTGATGTGTTTCTCAGTGTTTTCAGATGATTTTGCAGTTTAGATTGTACAAAAATGATGAGTATTTAGACACTCATCAATCCCCACACTGAGATATTGCTAGTCCTAGCAATGATTTGATAAAACATAATGGATTTTAATCTCTTTACCAAAAGCCATTACTTCTGGAGTAGCCAAATGTTTCAGTTCAAGTAAGAACCATGGTACACCGATAACCATGTGATTTTGAGCAAACCACCAGCTTTCAACGGATTTGATTTTGTCTTTACCAGAAGCCGTACCCTTCTGGACTAGCCAACTCTTAGATAAATTATCAGTATTATCTTTGGTGAGCTGATTACCAATTATGGATTTTCAACTGCCTTTACCACAAGCCATAAACTTGCGGGCTAGCCAACTCTTCACTTTTTAGGATATGGTGAGTTGAATACCATACAATTTTGGGCAAATTGCAAGCCATATAAACGGATTTGAGAAATCTTTACCAAGAGCCGTTTGCTCCTGGATTAGCCAATCCTTTAGTCTTACAGACATGGCGGACTGATAACCAAATGAGAAAGTGTAAAACACTTACTCCAAAAAAAAAATTTTTTTTTTTTTTTTTTTTTTGGCCAAAAACGGGGGAATTGGTATAATTATATGATAAAATTCGTGAGAATTCCCCCCCACACTTAGAAATGAATATTGCCCTCAATATTCAAAGTACCGGCGGTTATTGCCGAAACAAAGAACGTAAAAGGGAAATACTACGGCCATTATTTAGAATTTTTTTTTTCTTTTTTTTTTTTTTTTTTAAACATGTGGGCAACCCCCCCACACTAGGGTGGTAGAAAATAGAAAGAAGTCAGAAATATGGGTGAAAACCCATATGGCGTGCTACTATTTTTGATTCCCGAGTCGCTAGCTTGACTCGACCCCGAATTCATTGGTTCATGGGGAAGTAAAGTGGAAGAAACAATCTCCATCGGACTTTCATTCAAGATGTTTGGATAAACATTTGAAGCACGTGAAAGTTCCACACCGATGAGATATAGATATAACCGGCTCACAAATGGTACATGAAAATGCCGGGATCAAAGATAATGTCTTCATTCCCGAAGGAGTGAAGAACAGGAGAAGCCACGGGATAGGTGAAGAAGAGATAGAAAATCATAATAAACATCATGACTAACTCATCTTCATCTATAGGAGGATCCATAATTTCAGGATTATGAATCTCATCATTTATGCTTATGTGATCAAGACAATTCTCGGGAGTGTCTAGATCAAAGTAGAATTTATCATACTCCCGCGGAGATATGATATGAGTGAGTTCATCTGAGAACTCCATGAAGGTGAATGAATCATATTCAGAATTGATATGAGTGGGTTCACTGGCGAACTCCTCAAAAGTAAATGATTCATGATCGAGGAGAGAATTTTGAGAATGAGAAGTGGTACTGCCACTAATCTTCTCTCCCATATTATCAAAACAGGAGGCTTTCATTTCCGGAATAGAATCATCGGAAAGAATGTCACTACCCTTAATGGGGGTAGGAGATGAAATAGGTTTCTCTTTGAAAGCCTCGATTTTAGAAATGAGAAGACTGACATTCAGTAATGTTGCACGAAGTGCTTCATCTTTGATTTCAGTGTCGGTAACTTCATCATTCTCTTCTTCTAAGCTAACAAGCTCAGAAGGTGAATCTTCCACATAAATGATGTCTCCACAAGATAACGAATCATCATCATCAGAATCGGAGAACATCTCAACATGATCTGTTTGGAAGACAAGAGGAGGATTTGACCAATTTGGATTTTCAGGGACTAAACTGTAATTTTCTCAAAACTTTTAGATTTCTCACCAAAGGACTAAATATGACAATTTGTAATTTTAAAAAAAACCTTTGGTGACTTTTCTTTTGAAATTTTGGCTCAGGGACTATTTTTGACAATTTTAGAAACTTGGGGGACTAAAACTGCAATTTTTGCAAATTTGATATGTTTTTCATCTGATTTTGATATTTTTGCATTTAAAACACATAAAACACTGATTTGTGATATTTTGATCATTTTGATGTGTTTCTGAGTGTTTTCAGATGATTTTGCAGTTTATATTGTACAAAAATGATGAGTATTTACACACTCATCAGTTCTCTCTTTCCACATTGTGTGAAACAGAGAGTCTTCATTGACAGTGACCTAATGAGATTTATTGATGATCTCGTAGCTCTAGACTCAATAGTGCACATTTGTTTCCCATGCCGGAGACTAGGGAGAGGGTCTCCTTCTTCAATATCAACCATCTCTAGGAGAAAGTCGATAGATAATGTAGGTTCCCCATGAGAATGAAACAAGTCCTTTTAAGAGGAATTTGGGTAGCTTGAGAAGATGTAGTGCAGTGCGTCACTGGGTCCATGACGTCTTGTCTTCAATACCGGTGTTACCTAGGTAACAGCTAGTAGCATATGAATTGAACCCGGTTTCTGCCCTAAGGTTGAAATAATGGAGGGCTATTTGTTTTCACCCTTTTCTCGTTCATTTCTTTTTCATTCTTCAACCCCTTCAGTGCTTACCGAGATTTCATAACTAGAACCTTGTTGGGTTAATTCCAGTACTAGCTCTATCTCAGTCCGCACTCTTCCCATTTCTCATTTTTCTCCTTTTTTCATCATACCTAAGGACTTCTACACTATCTAGTGTGTTATCCCTGGGTAGATCACTCCGGCCCTGGCGGGATCGTGGGAACGAATACCTAACCTAACCATCCTTATATATCTATACATAAAGTAAATATGGTCAATCTTTTTGGTATTGTTCTTCTGCCATTGGAACCAATTGAAAACCATTTGAAAATCAAGCCAGGTACTCTTGATATATTATCAAAGCATTTTGTACCTGAATTGTTTTTGATATTTCATAAAAAGCTCCCCCTCAACATATGCATCGTATGTTTGAAATCATTTTGACACATGGAGGCAAGAGGATTTGAAAATCTTCAGATTGAGAATTAAGAATTCACTTCTTTGATCAACATTTTCTAAAACTATCAACATTACTTTCCCTATCAAAATTAGTATTTTTGGATACTTTTTTAAACGTAATTTTTGCATATTTATATCACATTTTCTCCCCCGATCAAAAATTTCAAATCCTTTAAGATTTTGGATATCAAGTGATTTAAATATGTAAGAAACAAAACTTGTTGGAGAAAAATGTGTCCGGTTTTATTTGATCTAAAATGGACTACCCCTAAGTTCCCTTTTTAGATTAAAAAGGGAAACTACAATCCATAACCTATCACTACTATATACATTATAGTTATAGTTGTTCATAGTACAATCACCAGATTACATAGATCTTAATACATAACAAAACTACTACAGGAAGATGTCTTCATTCAGTTCTTTGCAGTAGCTTGTAATGACCTGCACGTAATCTACCACCCACAAAACTTTCAAGGCTGCGGAAGATCTTTCTCGTCTTAAGTCTTCTTCCGATCGCAGCAATGAACTCTTCACACCTCTACAAATCTTGATCGGACAAGAATCTTGTTTTTTTCCACGGGTTCAAGTCAAGTTTGATTTCCTTCACCCTTTAGTTCAATTCTTCTTCAACCATCTTGAGAGTACCATCACTGAACTTGTATAGCTCGCACAACCTCATTAGCATTCTTGACCCGTATCTGTCGGTAAAGAGGACTGCTCTAGGGGTGTCAATCACTGTATAGTCGTGACAAAATTCATGTCATGTGGCTTCCCATTGTGTTCTCGTTAGATTGACCTGAGTCTGGTAGCTTTCCATGCCTAGTTGAAAATCACTAACTCTTTGTCGAATGACTAAGCCCCTGATCCAAAGATTGACAGCAGCAGAGAGAGCCTTCTTCTCATGAATAGGTAGATGGTCTAGATGTCCTTGGAGGTTAGAAGATAGAGATCTTCAAAGTCACTTGGTAGCAAATGTTTGAAGTCGTTTTCTTCTATAACATGATCTTTCAAGTCTGCTCTTCGAAGAACAATCTTCTTCAGATATTCATAGCCATAGATTGAGAAGATCTCTACACTGACAACACTTAGAATACGCAGCTTGGATCGAACAGCTTTGCGTCTCTTTTCAGCACCATGTCTATCAATGTAGAATTTCTTCTTCTTGAACCACCAATGAGAAATGCCGTACGAAGCAGCGATGTCATATACTTGTTCTTTGTCTGTCCAGAATTGATCAGGTACCATCTGCTCATGACCCAGATCTATGTAGGTTGCAGCTTTCATCTTAGAAATTGATAATGCTGCTTTTCTTTGTATAGTTCGGGCACATAGATAATCCAGGTCATGGTTGAAGAAGAACTCTGATTGGATTGTCAGTTTTCCTGGTTCACCACCTAGAGGAAGAGGGTTGTTCACATCAAAACGACTGATATGCTCACTGACTTGATCATTCAGGATTTTATGGCATTCTTCCATCTGGTATTGAAGCTGACCGGCATCAGAGTGGAAGACTTTGATGATTTCAAACGCTGGGCCTTCAAGATCTTTTGGAGTGATTGACGAACTTCCCTTCTTTTCACAAAACCACTTCATAAAGCTACCCATATCCCCTGTGAAGTGAAGAAGATAGTCTTCTGCTGGGGCTTCATAGTTGGTCGTGATGGTAGTTGCCTAATTGTTGTCAGGGATTATTGAGTCACACTCAGGAATGGACCATGAAGGTTCACGAGTTTGAGGTTTATCTTTGATGAGCTATCTTTGAGACATGTCCTTTGATAGTGCAACCTTAGACGTTTTGATGCGTTTACCCTCAATATAAGCGTCCCACCAATCTTCTTCTTTCGTAACTTTGGGTATATGCTTGGTGGAAACGTCATCTTCTTCAGATTCTGTCTCTTGAGCAACGTAAGACTCTTCATTAAGCATTTTCTCTTCAGGAATAGAGGAGATGGTTGGTGAAAACCTGGATTCAACGGTGGTCATGCTGTAGAAGTCTTTTGAGATCCTTGACCACTTGAAGATCTGGTTTGATTCTGAGTTTTTGGTGGAGGTGTATGTGGGTTTGCCTTGTGAGTAGTGGCAGTACCGGAAAATCCACCAGCTCCAGATGTTCTTGCTCCACCAGTTGGAGGTGGAGGAGGCGGTGGAGACTTGGGGCGTCCAGACATTGTTTCCGTCCGTACAGTCCTTTTTTTCTTCTTACCCTCCCTTTCACATATATCTTCTAGAAACTGCTGATAATCGTCATGCCTTATCGATTCTTCGAGTGCCTCGTATAGTTTCTTATGAGTGTTTTCCAAATGCTCTCCTGCGTCATACATTCTTTCTGAGAGAACAAATATCATGTCAGAGATTGGCAAGTCTTAAAATCGCTGAAGTAATGGAGCCTGCATTGCCCATTCAACCGCATCTTTTACTTCTGCTTCTATAACATCTGCTACAGCTTCATCGAAGTTAAGATTCTCCAGCTTGGAGACACGACGATCAAGGACGTTGATAGATTTAGGCAGGTTCTTCTCAAGAGCTTCAATACATTTCATGGCCTCGTCGAGAAATTTCTCGGATGTTTTGATCCGAGGTGGGGACGTCGGTGGTGCGACTGTCTCACTAATTGTGACAACTGGCGATGGAACTTTAGCGGGTTCGGGTGGTGGAAGTGCAGTAGTATGAGCAAGAGCGGATGGTGAAAGTGGAGTAGTTACTGATGAGGTGACAATCGGTGCTGACATTGGAGGAATGGTTGATGTGTCTTGCTGAATGGTGACCGAGAACATAGACTGAACCTCCTCATTTTCATCGTTTTGTTTGTCAGACTCGATATCTGAGGGTCTGTCCTTTAGGAATTGATCACCATAAGTAATGTCAGGATCAATATTCTTCAGTGATGACAATGATCATGTGGACATGTTAGTATCTTCCAGACGGAGGTGATCCTCAGATCTTGGCTCAGGGATCCCCTGCGAGCCTTCTAGCAGTTTATTACCCTCAACCTCTGTAGAATGTCTGTCAGTGTCCGCATAACCAATCTTTGTTTCAAGCACTGGAACCTCTTCAGTAAAAGGTGTTGTCTCCTGAATTTCTGACTGAGTATCACTAGAAGCAGGGGTTTCATTAGGTGTACCAGGCACATCTTTTTCCACTCCAGATTGTACTTGTGCTGAGGATGATTCAACGTCTCTTTTCTTGAGTACAAATTGGGTAGTTGTTTTTGGAGGTGGAGAAGAGATAGTCAGTAGCATTTGAGCAGCTTGTTCTGCTTCTACTCCTGCAATCCGTTTGAGCGGCTTGGAGAAGAGATAGTCAGTAACACACATATAACAACAACAATATCTGGAACGTTTGTTAGGTAAGACAAAGTTATCAATTTTGGACCAAATGCCTATCCCATATCATAAGATCTTTGACAATGACATACAGTATATAAAGAAAGCAAGATATGTCCAAGATGGAGAAATAAGATGCACATCAATGTAAAAATGTAATTAGCATGCAGAGACTTAGATAAAAAGATATACAAGTCAAGTTGCATGAACGCATCTATACTTTTAACAAGTTGCGTAAAACACATTGTAGGTTAATATCACTAGCAATTTTGACAACTCGCATAGGTCAAGTATAATAACTCGAATAGTACAACCACGGTAACTCGCTTATAAGCAATCAGGACTAACTCGCATATAAGAACATTCATCGAGAGACCTATTTTATCAAACACACACACATAGGACAGGATACTTGCTACAAGGATGAAGCACAAACACAAGAAAGCAACATTCAAAGGACCTAATCTAATGATTATAACAAATCCCACAACCAAATCGTACGAGTCCCTTTTAAAACGCAACACGCACCACGATAACCTAACTCCATAAATCACTCATACAATCCATCTCAGATCATAACAATGACTACCCTAAGCAATTTTATCTAAAACCAATATCAATTACATATAAAAATGCAGGAATCAAACCTAGTATCAGTTTTAGATCGAACGATTTAAGTAGATGGAATCTGCACGATGGGTTCAGATTAGAGAGTTGATTCAAGAAATAATAATCATGATAGAGGAATGTATAGCAAAATCAGATAACCTACCACACAATCACAAGTTAGACAACTCGCTATGAGGAATGTTGAGAGAGAAAGTAGGTTAAGCGTTTGACCGAATGAAAAAGTGATTTGACCAAGATTCAAGATGCATACTTAAGCATACAGGTTTAGCGAGTTGTTGCATAAAGTCCCTATACTTAGCAACTCGCATAATTATCATGGTAAGACAGCTCGCAAGCAACATAAGATTTCATTCTCAACCATATTATAACAGCACCAAGAGAGTTAACAACTCGCATGTATGGCAACTCGCATACATGAGGAGACTTATCCAATTGCATAACTTAAGAGACAAGCACATCAGTTCAGAATACATAAAATTTTGAAACTTAAATCACACCAATTAGCATTAAATCACTTCCACATAGCATGCAATAACCAGGACACATAATCAAGATAACTAACACAGGCACACATAAAGGGACATGATTATTATTCCCCAAATAAGAAGCATATGAAGAAGTAAAATTCTCCCCCTCAATCAATGATACGAGTGAACAAGTAGTCATTGATTGAATCAGTTCCTTGCCGTGGGTCGTAGTCGACTTAAGTTTGTGATTAATAAGTCGAGTAATGATAGAAACTTTAAAGGCTCTGTTCGAACTTCATCTAAAGCCCTGTGCCATTGTTGAATGACATTTATAGGTCCGTAGATGTTATCGATAACAGAAAAGATATATCTTTTATTCAATTTTGTGTAAAATTAAATTTAGTGTAGAAAAATTAAATTTATGTGTTTTTAATTTTTTTTTAATAAGATAATGTAGATAAATTTGTACAAGAATTAATGAGAACGAGTCCTGAATAGAGGTGATCAGGAGTCAAAGTACGAGGTACGTAAATTCTGACAAGCTACGATTCCTGAGTGAGCAGTCTTCAGTTCTGTTGGGAACCAGGTCATGATGTTCATGATTGAATTGAGCATTGTACCTGAAAAAGATTGAGGAGTATCTGCACTAATAGCATATGTGGAATGACATTTTGAGGGGATAGAAGCAGTTATGTCCTCATCATTGGATATCATACATTCAGGCCTAGGAGTATCATTAATGGGAATCCCTTTTAAGTCCAACATTCATGAATATTTTCCCTGTGGGCATCCACTGAAGACAAGATCTAGGTGAATAAGTCCGTTTGGTTCCTGTGAACTTAAATAATCTACCAATAGAAATCCACTTAAAACAACAGCTGGCAGAGTTAGATCCTTTAGTTTCAGAAGAAAATGTAACCAATTCCCTGTTCTGAACATTGGTCCTTTTGCAATTAGTTTGTTTCTTAGGGGAGTGGTTAGCCATTTGATGCTTCTTATGTGGTCTAGATGATCTCCTTATATTCCTGATTTTAGAGCTTCGATCATTAAGCTGGGGATTGTTATTCATCATATCGGAATTAATTAGTGAAGTGACTGGTTTTGACAAAACTATATTTTCATCAACTTGAGAGGCAAGCTTATATTTTGATGGTTTGAATCTTTCTGATTTAAATGCATTGGGCTTCCTAACTACAGATCGTTCTGCATTATTGCTTACAATTGGCTTACCCAAGGTTGATGGTTTTGCAAACTTAGTGTTCACTCTATTTCCAATAGTTTTCCTAAGCTCATTTTTTAAGGGAACAATGGTGAAGCTCTTATCCTGAATTTGGGCTTTGAGGGCATCAATGTCCGCCAACAAGGAGTTAGTTTGATCTAACAGCTTGGTGTTATTCTCTAATAAGTTCTTTCTCAAGGACTCATTTTCCCTTAATAGCTTGGTCACACATAAAGCCAATTCATCATTCCTAGATTTAATCGCATCACCAACCTCTGAGTTAAGATTGTTCATCCCTATATTACTTTTCTTATGCAAATCTGAGAGTTGTATTTTCAGATTACATATGGTTGAGTCTTTGTCCTAAAGCTGGGTTTTTAACTGGTTAATTTCAAAAAATTCTCGAAATTCTGGGAATTCCGGATTTATCTAAGGTTTTGTAGCAAGAAAACTTTCTTCTTTTTGTTGTATTGCAATTTCTAAGGAAATAGAGTGTTTTTCGAGAATTGAGTATTTGTTAGAAAGTTCATCAAAAACCCTTTTTTCAACCATTTCAATTGTTTTAAAAATTCTAGACTCAGTCTCAACCAAGGAACATTCATCCGAATCATGTTCAGCCTTAAGATCAGTTTGTTTAGGTACATTAGCAGATGCATTATGTTGAACAGTTAAGGATACCTCATCAGATGACACATGTTCATCCACCGGTCTGACATGTGCATCCACATCAGGAGTTACCGAACTGCTGGTTACATCATTCTTTGTTGTATCTGATATTCTTCATTCAGCAACACCCGACCCTTCAACTGAAACATTACTTGACATTTCACCACTATCTCCTAATTTCACTTGACACTCATTCACGTAATCATCCTTTTGAGCAGCTTCCTCAATGTACTTTTCCACATTATCCATTAGTTGGATAAATGTGTCGATGAACTCCTGAATTTCCATTCCAGTATGTTTCTTGAAAGAAATTCCAGTCAATTGTTGATCAAAGTCTGTGGAATATTCCCTATTGATGAATGGATAGAATTGGTTGTGGATTACCAGAAGTGCAACATTGGAATCATCTTTTAGTACCTTCTTTTTGGTAAGTTGAAGCTTCAATAGTTCTAAGTTCGTCAGCAAGGTTCTCGTCAATGTAGGTAAGTCCTGACGGAAAAGAGCACTACATGTTCGAACCACAGTTGTGGATAAGAACTGTAAGAGATGAGAGTGAAGTAGTTGATAGGGCTCAAGGCTGCATTCCATTAGCAAGGCATTTTGCAGCATAAGCTGGTGTAATTCCTTAGGACTTGACTCAAGGTACGAAGTGTTTTGATCATCATTGATTGAATCAGTCATGAATATGCTCTCTGAGTAATACGAATTTGTATGCTGTCCACCGAGTCATATAGTTTAAGCACATTGGAAATTAATGGATCAGTGGTGTAAGCCATAATATAAATATCAGATTCTACGGAATTTTACTATTCTTTGATTAAACCGAAAAATAGATTCTATCACGAGATTTTACTAAATCAAAAGAACAACCGTAAAATATAGCACGAAGAAGTGACAAGTCTCAATAGACAAGTAGTGAACTTGACAAGTCGCACCCTAACCAATTCGCTTAGAGATCAACTCGCTTAATCAACTCGCTTAGTGGACAAAACGCTTTGAGGTCAACTCACTTAATAGACAAGTCGTATAAAGGGACAACTCGCTTAATAGCCAAGTCGCATAAACCAACTCGCTTAGAGCACAACTCGCATAGAACACAAGAACACAAGTCGCTTAAGAGACAACTCGCTGAAACAGACAACTCGCTTTCAAAGAAGCTAGCTTAGGCGACAACTCGCATAAGTATCAACTCGCAGAAGTGACAACTCACTTCTGACAACACCTCAACTCGCTTCGAAGAAACTTTATACGAGACTCAACTCGCTTAGGACAACTCGCTTAGGACAACTTTCAAACTCTTCTAAACACTTTTAACCCCAAAAACCTTATGAAATCCACTAAAACAAAGAGCAAGAAAGATGAGTGATTAAACCATGGCTCTGATACCAATTGTAAGATATTAGATTTCATAAACATAATAATACTTAGATCATAGAGGCATATGGAGTGTTTAGAGAGAGAGAATGAGATGTTCTAGTGAGAGAAACACATAGAAGGTTAGATTGCAAATGAACATCCAACCCTCTCTCTTGTGGGGAGAGGGCTTTTTATACATAGTATTACGCCCTCCTTCGGGCTGTGGATCAGGCATACAATGGGTAAAGACCGTTCTTCCTCCACGGTGATGCACTAGACTAAACTATGCTAATAACTAACCAATAAATAACGTAATAAACAATATGTCTACGAGCTAACTTATGCTAGATTATGGTTGGGGTGACCGATACTTCACTATCGAATTTCTAATTGCTAACATGTTCCATATTTTTTAGATGTGGAGGCAGACACAGTAGTGGTACTCATCTTAAAAAGGCCAGGTGCTAAAACTGTTGGTTTCTCGATAACCGCTTTTTCTTTTTTAACAATATTATCTTTTTGCTTGTTCAAGGCATGTGGAGTGACTGGTTTTGAAAAATCATTGTTCTCATTGAATTTTGGAGGAAACTGAGAAATAAACATTTTTGGATTGGAAACTGGTTTGGGATTATTTGTTTTCTCCTCAGTCAATGGTTTTGCAATCTTAGTATTCACAACCTTTCCTTTTTGACATTCCAACTGAGCTCTCAAAAGATCATTTTGCTCTTTCATGTCCTTGCAGGCACGCTCATACGACAGTTTATCATACATTCATTCCTCAGTTTTTCGATCAAGTTGTTTAAAATAGGACACATTTTCTTTTTTAAGTTTTTTAAGAGCTTTTTCATATTTGGAAACAATTGTGGAGGTCTCAGACTGGAATCTTTCATGGTTTTCATGGTATTCCAAAACTTGGATGTTTTCAAAACATTCATTAGCTTTCTTTACAAGGGATTTACGGTCTTTGACAAAGTCACCTATTTCTTTCAAAAATGCTTGTTCAAAATGAATTGCCCTCGCACTAATGTTATTTAGCGGAGTGGCAATTCCAGTTTCAAAAACGTTTTTCATCTCTACATAAAAACTTGAATACCAGTTGTTAATACTAATATTGGTTTTAGATTTAACAACCTCTTGAAGTTGCCCAATTCTAGTTTTAACGTCATCTAAAAATCTTCTTGCATCACTTGTCTTAAAGAAATTGTTTGAAGAAATTTGTTACATGTTCGAAAATGATTTTGAGACAACTTTTGGTTTTGAAAATGGTTTTGATTCTATGTTTGAAACATTGAGCGTTATGGAAAACTTTGACTTTTCTTTTTAAGGAACAAATGTAACTGTAGAAAGTTTGTTATGTTTGTTGTAATTAATTGGTTTTATTTCTGGGTTCTTTTGTTTCATTTTTTATCTAATCTCGTCATTTAGTTCTAACGTTCCATGAGAATCACAAACATTTATGGGTTCATGCTTATCGAACAAGGCTCTTTCATTATACAAAATATTCTGTTCTTTTTTAGCGTTCTTGAATGTACAAGGATTTTTTGTTACTAAGAGCCATTTTTTGTGTTGTATGTTAATATGGATTTGTTTGATTTATTATCGTATTGATGGTTTGAGTTGAATGACCCGTTGTAACAAGCAAATTTTTCAATTTGTTGATTTTTTCATTTTTCTCAAGAATTTCATCAAGAAGAGAATCTTCTCGTTTTGAAAAATCAGCTTTCAACTGTTTCTTCTCTTTTTTAAGATCAGAAAAAGTTACTTTTTGTTTACAAAGTTTGTTTTTAAGATTAAAAATTTCCGCGTTTAAAGATTTTATTTTCAAGCTCAAATTAACATCAAGTGTCTCATACTTGATTTGCAAATATTTTTCTTTTAAAACGGAATTTCGATAACCATTTTCTAATTCTGACTCTTTGTTTTTGTGAAATTCAAAAGCTTTTTCATTTTCCTTGTACCTCACAAGCTCAGTGGTTAATTTATCATTCACGGCCTTAACTTCGCAATTGACCTTTTTACCTTTTTCAATCTTAATGCCATAATTATTAATTAGTGTTTCGAATAAGGCACGTGTTTCCTCATCAGTCTTAGTTTTTTGTGCAACAGAGCCTCCACTAGGATCCACATCTGGAGTTTCAAAGTTAATATTGCTACTACTCAGATCGTCTAGGTATGTATCATAAGTGGGTGCTGAAGTCATAGAATGTTGTTCCTCGTGAGTACACACTAGGATCCACATTATTGTTGCATGGATCAATGATTGGTACCTCAAAGACTGTGTTGGCTTCATAAACAAGAGGTGTGTCAGAATCAGTGTCGTACTTAGCCTCGTGAAGATGTAGTTCGCATTGATATCCTCGCGTTCTTACATTTCATCCATAATAGCTATAAAGTCATGGTCCCCAGCACTCAACTGAATCCATGCTTCTTCCTTTCGTACCAACATCAATGCTTTATGAAGATACGTTGAATCCTTCTTTTTCGGCTTAGTAGGGAAATTCCTTGCAATAGGACCCACTCCATGACAGTTGTAACACATAACCCGATTAGCCTGATTCATATTTCCATAATTTCCAACAACTGGAGCTGCAACATTCCCATTCCGATTACCCACTAATTTATTCCCAACATTCTGACGCAACTGATTACCAACATTCTGACCCATCTAATTACCATTATACAGAACCGCCTGATTTCCTGCATATTGACCTGTATTCTGCATATTTTGATTACAATGTGAAATCTAGTAGCATATCCTTGTTGATTCCCAATAACTCCAACCATTTGTCCTCCTTGACCCATACTCAAACCCGACTGAGCAATCTACCTGTTGCGAGTGTTTGATGAAATCCTTTGGTTGTTGTTAGTGGGTGTGGAATAGCATCCTTTGAATACTTTAGTCAAATAAGCAAATGCATTAGACAAAGCTTTTGTTTTTTCAACTTCAGTGATCCCTGGTTTGTGGTATTGTAGATATTGTTGTTGAATGACTTGTTGTTCAGTGGATAGAATTGTTGTTAAGGGATGATAATAGTTTGCGGTTGTGGGATGTATTGTTGCATGTTGTTGTTAGTGGAAGATGATGAAGGTTGTTGTTGTGTGTTCACCGGAGTTTGTGTATGTGCAATTAGTGCCAAGGGATCATGATTCTTTACCAATCTTTCTTTCCTGACTTCATTAGCTTCTACTTGGTTTTGTTTCAGAAAATTGTAGAGTTAATCAAAATTCACCTGATGTAAGTCCTTTGTTTGGTTGACAATAGTGACATAGCGTCCCCATTTTTTTTGAAGATTGTTAATGAATTTGATGTTACTCACGATAGTGCTGGGTGTCAACTTGTTTCTGATTAACTCATTCATCAAAGTGAAAAACATTTCATAGTAGGATTCAATGGATTCTCCTAGACTTGATGTAAACGTTTCCCATTTAGTTAGCAGCTTGTTCTCCGTGTCTTGTTGTCCAATTTCTGTTCCATAACATAGCCTTCTAACACGTTCCCACATATGGTAACCAATTTCACAAGTATCTACTGCAGCAAAGATCCCTCGTGATAATACCAGTTGGACGATGTGTATTGCCATGTCATCTGCTTCGATCTGCTTCTTATAATCTTCATTGTATCCTGATTCATGTTGATCACGAAAATGTGGTTGAACATGAGGTGTTACATTAGGATCTCCAGGGTGTTGGATTTGTTGTAGCTTGAAGGGTCTGAACTTAATGCATTGTATCATGAGTTTTCCATTAGGTTTGGTTTTGATGTAGCGGATCATATGACTTGTCCATTGAAGATATCCACCTTTTCCCAGCATAGGAGAACGGTTTTCAGCATCGGTTGCGTGAATGTCTTGCTGAGTTGCCATTGATGAAGGTATGTGTGATAAAGTTGATATAGGATCGATTCAACGATAAAGGAGTTGTGTTTTTTATGTAGATAATGCTCGGTTGTTGTAGTGAAAATTAGGTCTGAAAACTTCGTCAATAACTTCTGTTCGGAGCGATTTTGGGCCTCGAAGGTTGACCTGAATGGACTTTAGTCTTTTCAGCATGTCTTTCTCCTCGTTCTCACGGTCATTTTGATAGGTAGCTCGCTGAAAACGGAGTTACGATTCAAAAGTTATGGCCGTTTAAAGTTTTGCTGAAAAACTTAATCGTAAGCTTAGTCCTTACTCATAAGATTTGAGTCTTATTCGCAAAGTCTCTACTTACTCGTAAGATTTGGGTCTTATTCGTAAAGTTTGTCCTTACTTGTAAGATTTGTGTCTTATTCTTAAAAACTATCCTCACTCGTAAGATTTATGTCTTATTCGTAAAAACTGTCCTTACTCATAAGATATGAATCTTATTCGTAAAAACTATCGTTATTCGTAAGATATGAATCTTATTTGTAAAAATTGTCCTTATTCGTAAGATATGAATCTTATTCGTAAAGTCTGCTTACTCGTAAGAATTTCAATAGTATCTTACTAACTTGTCCAAGCTAGCGAGATTTCACAAGTCGAAGTATTCCACAAACTTATCTAAGCTAGGGATGAAACACCCCCAAAATTATCGTAGCGGAAGATTGTGTCACTGGGGTATTACTTCATAGTTCACTGCACAAGTTACAGAAAACGACTCTAAATGAGACGTTTTGAAATAAACTATCATTCAATTAAAATATCAAATTTTAAAAATAGGTCTCACAAGTTTGTACAATCATAAAAAGTACAACATAAAAGTTGTAAGGTTTTTCGAATGATTATATATGCATCATCTTCAAAATATTTTATGTGCGCCTTCACATGCCAGCTAATTCCTTTCGAACCTGAGATAAACATGCTAAAAAGTCAACACAAAGGTTGAGTGAATTCATAGGTTTGTAAATAGTACTGGACAATAAAGTTCATAGTATAATTGCAATATGCGCAATCATCATCCTGATAGTTATTATTGCTCTAAGCTCATGGTACGCACGACTGACTGTATATATATATCACCGTACGATATATACATTAAATAATTTGCCCCGTGTAGGTACTATGCCATATACCTAGAAATTTAAATATAGTACGTTTGTGATATCTACAGTATGATTAACACAAATAGTATTTGTCAATACCGATAGGCCTATCCACAATATATGCGCTCACTCGTAAGGGATTAGTGTTCCATGATGTGGGGGAATTTTGGCATAAACAACTTAGGCATGCAATAATATATTCAGGGCTATCATTCAATTTGCAAGCAATTGTCCATAATAAAAACAGTAGCATGTATCTCCCCCAAAGAGTTTATAAAATAGTTAAACAAAAGTTGGGGCTATGAACTCACTGTAGTGATTAATAGTAGTTTATAACAACAGATAGAGTATGGCGAGACCACGATTTTAACAATGACCTACGAGATTTTAGTGATCGTGTCTTAGCATAATGTACGATAAGATTGTATATATGTAAAGTCATTGACTTGATTAAGATATTATACATTATTATTAAGTTGTGATGAAAACGCTTTCATAAGTGGTGTGTTATGAAAATAGGTAAAAGAGTTTCAAACGGCTTTTAGTCATATTATTTGTCAATATGTGAAATACTAATCCGCGAGTCAAATAGAAGTTGAATTTTTAGAATAGTACTTGTATTATTATTACAGGATATAGTTAATTTCACAAATTTTCAAGGTCGGAAAATGGATCTATTTAGAGAATAAGTCTCAAAAACAAGGTCCGGGTCAACAAGCCCAAGCTAGCCGTGCGGCTAGACTATGGTCAAACAACCTTGAGACAACAACCATAGCCATAGCCATGGCTATGTCTAAGCTATAAAGCCTTGAGACAACAGCCTTTTCTTAGCTTTGGATGTCTCAGCATCAATAGAACAAAAACGCCACAAAGGCTCTTTAGCCACGGTTGCTTTACGGTCTACAACAGGTCCAATTGGTTTTTGAAGTTTCTAGCCTTTGTTATTCACTTTTTGCTTACGTCCTCCTGATGTTTTGTATAAAAACTCATTCTGAGCAACTTTTGTGCTTTATACTTTGATGATACGGACCAGAAAAGGGTCAAAATTGTGATTTAAAATCGTATTAGAACCTTTCTTGTTCCAGCACTATATTTCCTTTTAGTAAAACTTAACTAGGCATAACTTTTTTTTTTCAAAAGTGAGATCTATTATAGAAGGGGTTGATGTGGTGGATACAAGTGTCCTTAACTAATATCTTAATGAGACACATATGTATGCTAACTCACCACATGAATACCCATGTGGTTTAAACATATTCTCTAGCATAGAGGAGGACAAAGTGGTGTTTACTTTGTGCTATATTAAGATAGTATTAGTTTAAAGGCTATAGCTTGGTCCCGGTTGTTACTAAGGTAAAGTCCTTAAGTCACGAAACTTAAAACCGGGTAACGTAAACATATAATGCTTATAAAATTTTTAAAACTTATCAATATACTCTATATTAGTGTATTAGATGGATGAAACTTTAACGGAGTGCATAAATAATGTTAAAACCTAGAAACTTTGATTTAAGTACGTGTAAAAAGTGAAAACTACAAAGTTTACGTAAAAATAGTAAAATAGTAATGGTACATATAAAATATGTATAAAATAAAAATAAAATATATATAGAACACCTAGACTGGCTATAGTCAAGTTTTGGTTACGAGTTAAGCTCACGCTGTTGAGTTTTTTTATTATATGTGAAAGTATTTATTTTAAAAATTAAAGTAATAATAAACAGGAGTGAATGGTTAGTTTAGTAACCTGAAAAATACGGATTGCTACAGCCTCCTATCGTTAAAGGAATCACGTCCTCGTGATTTAGTTTGTGTTATGAGTTGATAATGTGCCCAAGAAAAGGTGGAGGTACTTTTGACGTAGTTGGTCTTCTCTTTCCCAAGTGTATTCAGGATACAACTCTGTTTAAATTGTTTGAATCCTCGGTCTATAAATTTTAACAGGCTCCTCTATAAAGTTTAGTTTGTCTTCGAGTTGGATCTCATCTAGTGAAATGACAAGATTTTCATCAGATAAGCATTTCTTTGGATTTGAAACATGAAAAGTGCTATGAATCCCACTCGGTTCTTGCGGCAACTCAAGTCTATATGCTACCAGACCACTCCTAGTTAGGATTTTGAATAGTCCGATGTTGAGATGTCTGGGAAAATAAAGTTTACGTATTTGTGGTGAATTATGATCTCATGCTCCTAGGTGAGATCATAAACTCTTTTAAAGTTTTATCAATGAGCAAAATTACTCTGGTTAATATTAAGGCTCAAGCGAGTATTTTAAGGGATAATGTAAAAATATATATGATTGGAGGACTAACGCAACTGGAGGGCCTAATGTTGCGGGGCCAGTTGGAGGCGACGCATTAGTGAATTTTGTTCCAGGGGTCAGAGGCTGCTCTTACAAGGATTTCATGAGTGGAAAGCTCAGAAATTTCAAAAGCACGAAAGGAGCAGTTGGTTTGGCTCGTTGGTTTAAGAGGATAGAATCGGTATTTATAATTAGCAAATGTGTTGAATACTGCAAAGTCAAACATGCCACAAGCATACTTTTGAACGATGCTTTGTCATGGTAAAATGTTGTTGCTCAATTGATGCAGGTTTTTCCGACAAGGATTTAATATTTTTATTTCTCGTCTACCTAAGGTCTACCTAATGCACTAACAAGCAATGAGCTGGATCGTGCGTAGTATAGAAGGTGGTAAAGCCGAGGTCGTTCTCAAGATCTATGTAGATGAGGATCCTATTAAGTCTAAGTGTCACTTGTTTTAACTATTTTTTAGGTTGAAATGATTAATTAAACTTAAGACAAGAAATAAAACGCTCAAAGTAAATTTAGGTTGTGAACAGTGGAGAGAAAGTGTGCTAACCTAATTAATCATCCTATCATGTAATGTCTATGTTTTCTAAATTACTTCCAATTGATTCCTAGTGGGGGTTTAAGTCGCTAGGACAGCACTTGGTCAATTCGTCCTAACATATCAACTAAGGCTCCTACCCGACGTCAAAGGCCTACCCTTTGGGAAGTCGAGGGTCTTAAGTCACCTAAGCCAAGTCAGTAAGTACCCTACATGAAAGATTCGAAATAATGAGTGCCCGGGCGCTAGCATCTTAGACACTCATCCCTAACTTCTTAAGTTCGTCCATACGAACGGTGATCATTTGGTCAGTTCGAACAAGAGAGGAAGGGTCGTCAGTTGGCCAATTCTTACCCTTCCAAACCCTACCTACATACTTAGGGTCAGTTGGTCAATTCTCCTAAGCAACTAGATATGACCGCATTTCAAAACTACCGAAGCTAGGGTAGCTACCATCGAACTATGCATGCATACACTAGAAACAATTATATGGAAGCATGAAAACACAAACAATACATTCAACGAATCATAACTAGGCTAAAACCAAAGGTGCTTAGCCGATCATATTAAAAGAAAATAAATTCAATGTCTAAGCTAACGAAAGACATGAATTAAAGTAAAAGATAGAAATGATCGCTAATGCTTATCGATATGGTGTGATTCCTCCTTTGGAGATAGCTCTGTATGCTCTATATGATCTGCCTTTGAAACCCTCTTCATGTTCTCTGCCTTCGAGTTGTGAGTTAATGATGTGAAATGCAGAATTTAGGGATTGTACTTATAGACACGATCATAGTTACGGCGTAACTTGAATTGAGAGTTACGCCGTAACTTAATTATCTTTAAAACATAAATCTCGTTAAGTAGACTACGGCATAACAATTAGGAAAGGTTACGTCGTAGTTAGCAGCTCCGTCGTATAGTAGATGTGGGTTACGTCGTAACTTAATTATCTTTAAAACATAACTCTCGTTAAGTAGACTACGGCGTAATGCTTGTGAGGAATTACGGCGTAGTTGATGGAGGCGCGAAATGCTTTATGACCTAGATGATTACGGCGTAACCTTAGTTAAGAGTTACGCCATAACTGTAGTTGAGTTGGAAATCCGAGACAAAACACTAGCTACGGTATAATGTGAGAGTATTAGTTACGCCGTAGCTTCTTCATAAGTAGCATACTATCATAAAACCGTTAGGAAAATCTCCAAATCCACGTCTCTAAGCTCCAATGCTCATAATTTACCTGGAAGTGAAATATAAAGGAATACAAGTGTAAATCCATATAAATGACATAAAATATGAGCATAATCGGGGGAAATTGACACTAAAAAGACAGGACTATTTGATGTTATCAAATATCCCCCCACTTGAACTCTACTTGCCCTCAAGTAGACCTTATTAGAAAATTTGCTAAAAAGATATCCCCCAATACCTGGAAGATATGAGTTTAGAAATTCCTTATGCTAGAATGAATCAAAGCCGAACACCTCACGAAATGGGAACAAACACTCATAGTCTCTCACCTAGTCTAAGTGTCAATTTAGGGGTGATCACTCAAAGCACAGTCGTAGCATGTATTCTATCATAAGCTTGGCGGTTACACAAATCTCCACCACTAGAGTTAAGGACTAAACAATCTTTGAAGGCAATATGGGTGGACATAACATGAGCTTTAGGGTGAAATGTTATTACTAATGTATAACGGCAAAGTGGACAAAATCAATGATACATGACCAAATTCATGGCCAAGACACCAAAGATTACTCGCTTCATCACCTAGACAAGCTTCATGACTAAAAGTTAGGATAAGACATGGGAAATAATTGGTGTAAAAATAAAAATAACAAAAAAAATAGTATTAACCTATAACCAAGTTGTCACCGCCTATCGTTCATCTAAAGTTCAAGCTTTAAGGTAAAGAAATCGGATCATGATGTATCAAGTAGATGTGCCATTAGCAGACGTCATGATGGGCACATTACCTATTCTCCAATTGTTGGCATAATATAATCACCAACTCAATTCTTCTAATGTGACCGAGGTAGCCTCCTCGACGCTTAATATCCGATGAGCTCCAAACATAGTGCTTATAATATTGCACTAACAATAAACAATAAACTACTATTTTTTTTCGAATCATCATTTTTTTCTTAACAAAACTAAAAACATAACATCCCCCCACTTGAGATGAACATATAATGAGAATATGGGGGCCTTTGTTGATCTTCAAATATAAGTCTTTGACGAAAGCGTGATTTCCGAACCTATATACTTGAACCTTGAACTTGGGCAAACGGTAACTTCCCGATCACACATTAAGACTACAAGGTAGGATAAGGTGAATGGGTGTACCGAAACAAAAATAAAGGGTATGAAATGAAAGGAAAGGCTATGAAGGGTGTATCTAGGGGTATCTTTCACTAAAGGTGAGTGCAACAAAAGGGTTTAACATTGGGTTTGAAAAGTCGAGGTGACTAATCGATAGAACACACAAAAATAGGCTATTTGGGTGATAATCCTAAAAATATTTCCTTATCAAACTGATTATTCCACATATATTAAGCGAACTCAACATACCTCATTTATGGTCTCAAAATGATGCAACAGCCAAGTTCTAAAGTTTACAAGCTACCGACACACTCATAATTTGGTGGATTTGGGTAAATAAGTGGAAACGGATAAGGCTAATCTCACCATTACATATCAAAGGTTATAATGTGCTCTGCTAAGGTCTAATCTAGTTAAGTTAAGAAAAACATGTCAAAATTTTAAAATATGGCATAATTTTTCAAAAAAAAAAACTAGAAAAACGAGGGCAAATATGTTCAACTAATAATTCTACTCCCATCCCCCCACTTGAGATGTACAAAGTCCCTTTTGTACTAAACGTTAAATAAAGGTGAAGAGAAAATAGAATTAGAGCGAAAACTTCCCTGAAATCCGCTCCAAAAAAGAATGAAGGCCCACGAAGGAAATCGTGCCTTCATTAAGCATCTTGAGCAAACTTCAATCCCTAAAATCACAACTAACCAACAAGCATAATTCTAAAAAAAGAAGAACAAAAACAAAAGAAATATAACTCACTTTCGTAGGAATCACCGTTGAATTTAGCATATGAAACAAGCCTTTTAAACCACTTGGTGTCCCAAGTAGAGGAGTGTAGTCTCGTGAGGGCTTACAGGGAATATACCCACAGAGTTCATTTAAAACTAATACAAGGTTATTGTGCTAATATTGGAAAATTTTAGACTGCAGGAAAAATTACGGCGTAACCATAAGGATGAGTTACGCCGTAATTTTGGTTAAACCTGGAAATTGTCTACAGAAGATTGTTACGGCATAGCAATGGATGGATATTACGCCGTAATGGTTAAAACACTGGAGAGATTCAGCTACTGAGGAGCTGTTACGGCTTAACTTTAGGAAGAGTTACGCCGTAACTTCATAACAGGATAGAACAGGTCCCCATTTTAATCATCGTGAATTCATCTCCAATTCCTGCAAAAATGTTAAAAACACAAAACCCAACAAATAAAAATAAAAATAAACAAAAATGAAAGGGATAATTCGGGTTGTCTCCCGAAAGAGCATTTTTCTTTATTACCGAGTATTTAAGTTAGACTCAAAGCCATGGTACTTTATGTCAACCACCACCAGAAGTGGCGCTTAATAAATTTTTTGCATTATTCCTAGTTTCTCCTATTTTCTAGTGGCAATCAATCATCCATTCGGCAAAAACTTTTTTCCTGACAGTATTGTTGACGATTGAGGTACCAAACTTATTCAAAAGCCATTCGTTGAAAGATAAACATGACTTTCCCTAGTCGTCGTCTTCAACCATCATACGATGAGAATTATTGTTATGGAAGACATCATTCTTGGTTGACCCTTTATCAGCGATCTTCTTAACCTGAAGACTATATTCGTCATAATCGAGCTTGAGCCTTTTGATCAGACATGTATTGACATTAGAGTCCCCAAATCTAATTTTGTACCAATCATGGAAAAATAGATTTCCAAACTTGATATCATGTCTTTCAATCTCATGGGGGCATGTCCATTCAAAATCTTCTACTTTTTTTATCATAACCCCCATTGCAATAGTCATGAAATGGGTTATACCTGGGCCATGCTTTCATAAATCCGTCTTGCTCGGCTAATATAGGAATGCAGTAATGCTTGTTAAGATCCGGAGCTTTTTCGATATCCTTGATCTGATCAGCTGTTCCCTGTTCTTGTTTACAACTATCAACGTCTTTTTCATAATTGTTAGAGCTGATTTCATCGCATAAAGGTGGATCAAGTAATGGTATATTGACAATGTTATTTTCTTTTTGAAAATTCCTGATGAGGTTTCAATTGCTCATTCATATCAAAAGTAACTTGTTCCCCTTCAGTTCCTAAAGAAATTTTCTTTTCAAAAACTTTTATATGAGCGCGACAAGTAGCTAAAAAGGGTCTCCCAACAATTAAGTTGAAATGCTCCCTTTCGCCCATGTCAATAACCACAAAATCAGTGGGAGAGAGGAATTTATCGATTTTCAGTAAAACGTTATCAACAACCCCCTGAGGTACAGCCTTAGAAGAATCAGCCATTTCAATCATCATTGTTGTTTTTTTCAAATTGGTTAATTTCAAAATATCAAACAATGAAGTGGAAATAAGATTTACCCCAGCTCCTACATAAGCTAAAGCGGGAATTTTTAGGTTACCGATGGTGCAAGGCAATATAAAGCTTTCTTGATAAAGCTCTTTTTCTGGAAGTTGGCACGACAAGCTTTCGTCATTTTCAGATCCGTCATCTTCTCTCAAGTAATTAATCCCGCAAATGTCATTTGTGACGTTAGGAGTACGCTGCTCTTCGCCCGGCTCATCTAGTGCAAATACGACTTTGCATGTAATAGCTTCATCTTTCCTAGTTCCGAAATTCTTAGGCAGCTGCCCAATTTGAGTCTCTAAGTTTTTGATTGCGGCATCCTGGATTCGCAGGTTCATATCCATATCTTCTTTCACTTTGATCATCCATTCCTTGAACCTGTCATTTTTTCTTGCAGATTCTTCGATGTGTTTACGAATCAACTAATCAAGACTGGGTTTAGTAGGTTTTTTGTCAATCCTTGCATAATATCATGGGGGTCCTTCACGGTATTTAGCTCCATTACCATTATATCAGTGAAATGGCCTACTATTCCCATATTTTTCTTCATCAACTCTCTTGACTTCTTCTTTAAGTGGTCATTCTTTAGCAAGGTGAGTGCCAATGCAAGTATCGCAAACAACTTGTATAGAGTGCACATTTTCTTTCAGCTTTATCATGTCCCTACCAAGATTCTCAAGTTTATTATTTATTGCTACAATGCCCTCCTTATTTCCACTTATGCTTCTATTACTTCCTCCGTTATGGCACTTATGAGAGTGGCCACCCATCTCTGAATCGCATCCAAAGCTTGTGTAGGAGTTATTCCAGGTACTGGCCCTTGCGAATCGAGTATCTGCCTCGTGGAGATGTTTATACCTTTATAGAAGACATTTACCTTTTGTTGGCTATTAAGGTCATGAGTAGGGCATTTGTAAAGGAGATCGTTGTATCTTTCCCATGCTTGGTACAACGTCTCATCACCTTCTTGCTTGAAATTATGGATCTCCTCGAGTTGCCTTGCCGTCCTAGAAGGAGTACAATATTTTTGAATGAAATACCTTTTGAGGAGAGCCCTTGTATTAATTGTCCCAGCAGGAAATCTGTCGACCCATCTTTTAGCAGCTCTAGTTAGTGTAATAAGGAACACACATAACATGACAGCATCGTTTGAGACTCTCGGTGATTTAAAGAGGTTGAAAATGTATTCCATATTATCCACGTGCTCGTAAGCATCATCGGTAATGCTTCTAGAAAAGGGATTCGCACGAAGCTCCCTCATGAATTATGGTTTGATTTCAAACTGAGTGTCGTCATCAATAGCTGGCCTAACAAGTCCTGACCCTTGTTCATTCCTAGTCATAGCCAGATACTCCTCGAGAGTGAGGTTATCAATGTCCACAACTGCCATGGTACCTGAAACTTAAAGAAGATCGTGAGAAAACAAAAAATTAAATAAACAAAAATAAAAGACTTAACAAATAATCCTAATATAGCTCCCAGGAAGAGACGCCAAAATTCTAATGCAGGATTTCCGACTAGGATTTAATATTTATATTTTTCGTCTACCTAAGGTCTACCTAATGCACTAACGATCAGTGAACCCGATCGTGCGTAGTATAGAAGGTCGTAAACTCGAGGTCGTTCCTAAGAACTATGTAGATGAGGATCCAATTAAGTCTAACTGTTACTTGTTTTAACTGGTTTTGAGGTTGAAATTATTAATTAAACTAAAGACAATAAATAAAACGCGCAAAGTAAATTTAGGTTGTGAACCGTGGAGAGAAAGTGTGCTAACCTAATTAATCATCCTATCATGTAATTTCTATGTTTTCTAAATTACTTCCAATTGATTCAAGTGGAGGTTTAAGTCGCTAGGACTGCATTTGGTCAATTCGTCCTAACCTATCAACTAAGGCTCCTACACGACATCAAAGGCCTACCCTTTGGGGAGTCGAGGGTCTTAAGTCACCTAAGCCAAGTCATTAAGTACCCTACATGCAAGATTGGAATTAATGAGTGCCCGGGCTATAGCATCTTAATCACTCATCCCTAACTTCTTAAGTTCGTCCATACGAACGGTGATCATTTGGTCAGTTCGCACAAGAGAGGAAGGATCGTCAATTGGTCAATTCTTACCCTTCCAAACTCAACCTACCTACTTAGGGTCAGTTAGTCAATTCTCCTAAGCAACTACATACGACCGCATTTCAAAACTACCGATGCTAGGGTAACTACCATCAAACTATGCATGCATTGACTTGAAACAATTATATGGAAGCATGAAAACACAAACAATACATTCAAAGAATCATAACTAGGCTAGCACCAAAGGTGCTTAACCGATCATATTAAAAGAAATAATAAATTCAATGTTTAACATAAAGTAAAAGATAGAAATGATCGCTAATGCTTATCGATATGGTGTGATTCCTCCCTTAGAGATGGCTCCTTATGATCTGCCTTTGGAACCCTCTTCACGTTCACTGCCTTTGAGTTGCAAGTGAATGATTTGAAATGCAAAATTTAGGGATTGTATTTATAGGCACGATCATAGTTACGGCGTAACTTGAGTTGACAGTTATTCCGTAACTTCATTATCTTCAAAACATAACTCTTGTTAAGTAGACTACGGCATAACAATAGGGAAAGGTTACGCCGTAGTTAGCAGCTTGGCCATATAGTAGATGTGGGTTACATCGTAACTTAATTACCTTCAAAACATAACTCTCGTTAAGTAGACTACGGCGTAATGCTTGTGAGGAATTACGGCGTAGTTGATGGAGGCGCGAAATGCTTTATGACCTAGATGATTATGGCGTAACCTTAGTTGAAAGTTACGCCGTAACTGCAGTTGAGTAGGCAATCCGAGATAAAACACTAGTTACGGCGTAATGTGAGAGTATGAGTTACGCCGTAGCTTCTTCATAAGTAGCATAATACCATAAAACCGTTAGGAAAATCTCCAAATCCACGTCTCTAAGCTCCAATGCTCATAATTTACCGAGAAGTGAAATATAAAGGAATACAATCGTAAATCCATATTAATGACATAAAATATGAGCATAATCGGGGGAAACTCACACTAAAAAGACATGACTATTTGATGTTATCATCAATCTATTACTATTCAGAATACTCACTAGATTGCTTAGACTAAGTTGAAGAAGTCATTGATAAAAAAGTATTGTCCTCGTAATGAGGTGTAAGAAATGGAGATGAAATTCTGAAATCTTGTTGTTAGAGGCATTGATATCACGCCCTATATATGTCGCTTTCATGTGTTGACAGTATTGTGCCCAATGGTGGTTTCAACCAATGAGAACTCACTAGAAAGGTTCATCTGAGAACTTCCACTTAGTATTCAAGGGAACATAACTTCGTTTGATCACTCACACTGGATGAAACAATTCAGATGTCTCGTAACCTAGTAGATCAAGTTGTGCCTGCTTAGACTCCTCAAGGATCCAACAACAACAAAAATAACAATAGTAGCAACAATAATAACAAACGGTGACGGGATGTGGAAAGTGAGAAAATTTCTAGAAACAATGTCTCCAAAATAAGAGCAAACAAATGGGAGGAGCTCGTGGGAGAGGTTATTTAATGGGTGGTGAAATATTGTACCCAGTTTTTCAGTTCAAGATTGAACCAAGTTCGTTAGTTCAAGAGTGTAACAAGTCCGTTAACTCAATAAATAGCTCATGATTGTAAGGATTTGTAACGGAAAAAGTAATAACTTAATAATGAACTCTGTTGGAATCACTCCTAAACTAGAATTAAAGTGTTAGTAATTAATATGTAATAGTTAGCTTCATTATGGCCTTTATGTTTGTTATTAAGCTTAGGCTTATGTAGAAGGCACATAAGCCTAGGTCCAAGCCTAATAAGGAAAGGATGGGAACTTGGTGTGTTTCCCTAGTTCCCTCCTATAAATAATCTTGTAAACCCTCACTTGAGGGTTGGTTGTTCATTTCACTCATTTCACTCTACGCATAACTCTTCCATATATCATACATGTGTGTGTTTGTGTTTGTTCATCCGATCATCTCTTATCTATTTCTTCTATTGATGCTTGTGTTACTAATATGGTGACCTAACAGTGGTATCATTCGCCAAATAGTTGGGTGAAAAGGTTTTGTTTTTGAAGTTATTTTTTATCTTACGCGTAACTCTCGGTTCACAAACTTTGTCACGCTTAAAAAACTCATTTTTTACACTTTTCAATCCAAGATTCTTGTACTTTCAACGTTTTTAGGTGTTAAAATATCTGTTTTTGGCAAAAAGTTTCGAACTTTACGTGTATTTCATTGATTTTAAGCTTGATTTTAAGCGCGTGTTCATTCTTACGCGTAACGTGTCTACAAGTTTTGGATCATCAAGTTTCACACTTTTGTGTTATTTTGGTGATATTGAAGCTGTTTTATCACAAAAATCTGGTTTAGAAACATCTTTGGGCAGAAATCTATTTTTGGTTAATTTATACGCGTAAGAAAACCCTAATCTTACGCGTTAGTCATCCGTGGTTTGATCTTCTGTTTTCGTGGTTTACTCAGTGGTTTCTTGCTTGGATAAGCCTGAAAACACTTCGACATTGGATATCATTTACACTGTGATAGTGTAAAGGATTTTTCTGGGCAAAACCCTAATTTTACGCATAAGCTCAAACTTGTGCGTAGAACTCTTTACGCATAAGATTTTTCTTACGCCTAAGCCTTGTCTTACGCATAAGCTAATCCTACACATAAGTTTTCTACGCCTAACTTTCAGTTTACGCCTAATCTTAGTGTTTCTCAATTCTTACGCGTAAGCTAATCCTACGCGTAAATATCACTTTTATGCGTAAGTTTGGTGTTTTTACGCATCAGCATTACTTTGCCTTAACGTGGTTTCTACGCCTACGGATACTTCATCAACAACGTTTCATTTGACTACAAAGATCCATTTTACAACATAAGTTTTTCAACATGTCTCAACCTCCATACTCTAACTACTTTCCTTACACGTATAATCAACAACAACAACAACAACAACTTAGTCCACAACATCAACAATTCAATCAACAACAACAAATTTATCAACAACAATTTAATCAACAACATTATCCACAACAAGGGGCAATTCCACCTCAAATGGTTCAACCACCACCTAGTCTTCAAGTACAACCTTACACAAACGTTTACAATCAACATCTATCAAGAAATACTATGAAGGAACCAACTTGGTTTGCAAAGATGTGTGAAGCTTTAAGTAGCCAACAATCCATTCATGAGGCAGGATCACTTGATAGACCTCCAATGCTCACTCCTGGAAACTATTATCAATGGGTGATTAGGTTCTTTAGGTTTTGTGATCTAAAGAAGCCACATGGAAAGTTCTTAAAGAAGGTTATCCTGGAAGGTCCATTTCAGATGCCTATTGTCGTTACACCCGGAGATCCAAATGCTATTCCACCAAGAGATGATCTTACCAACATTGCAACTGTTGTGACCTTTTACGGTGATGAACTTCTACATTTCGAAGTGATGAGCTAGCAATGCAATATATCCTTTTAGGATTACCCAATCCAATCCTTCGAAGTGTTGAAGCTCAAAAGACTGCTAAAGTAATGTGGGAACATATTCACCTTCTCATGGAAGGCACTGCACTCAATCAAGAAGACATGGAATCCAAAATCTACTTGGGTTATAAACACTTCATGATTGAACCAGGGGAGACATTAGAGTCATAGCATCATCGATTCTCAGACATCATCAATGACTTAGACAAACATAACATCATTATGCCAAGAATTGCGGTCAACACTAAGTTCCTAAGTAGTCTTGGTCCTGATTGGGAAAAGTATGTCATTTTCATCCGTCAAGCTAAAAATCTCCATCATGCTTCATACGGATTGTTGTACGACTATTTGAAGCCTCACCAAAAAGAAGTTGACAAAGAAAGGGCTATCCGTGGACTCCCGGCTCCACCGTCACTTCCGGACAATCAACAACTTTCTTTGTGGGCTCAAACTAGTTATCCTCCTCAACCCGCTCCTAAACCTACTCCTCAACAAACTGCAACAATTACACCATATGATCCGTCACAGCAACAATCTCAACAAAATCAATTGGTTCCATACAACAACAACAATGATCAAGCACTTTACAGTGAAGCTAATGAGGACTCCGATGCTTTTGATGCATTGCAACAAGTATTTGTTATGATTGCTAAAGCCTTCGGCCGGTATACAAACAAATCAAAAAATCGCATTCGTTCCTTATCAAACACAAGGAATCAGGCTGTTGTGAACAATGGACGTGTTGAAGTTCAAAATCGTAGTTATGGTCGTCAGATGGGAGGTGGTCAAGGGTTTAATGCTATGGGAAGGAATAACATGGGTGCTCCACAACAACAGAGAGCTCAAGTGGTTGACCAGGGGAATGCTCAGAATGGGATAAATGGTCTTCGTTGCTACAACTGTAATGAGAAGGGTCACTTGGCTAATGCATGCCCAAAGCCGAGGGCTAGAGGCAGTGCTTATCACAAGGAGGCTTTACTTTTGGCTCTTAAAGATGAAGCTGGTGGAACCCTCACAACCAAAGAACAGATCTTTATGGCAGATGCGACTCGAGATGATGATATGGAGGACTTGCAGGCTAATGCAGCAGTGATGTTGATGGCACAAATGCAAGCTCTTCACATGAGTGACACAGGCCCAGTGTATGACACTGATGGCTTGTCTCAGGTACCCTAACAAACCATATTCATCAACGATCTAATATCTTAGAACATCTGAATCCGACGAGGCCAGAATGTTCAACATGAGTTGTCCACATCATTTCGGACGATTCTCAACTAGACCCCGTAGTTACATTTGATGATCAAGATGACCTAATGGTTACCTTTGATACTCAAATTGACTCCGTGGTCATACTTGAGGATCTGAATAGTGATCATGTTGTAACTCACGTTGAACACGCTGAACTTTTGCCTAATCCAGATGTTGATCTCTTACTTAAAGACCAACAATCCCGAATGGAAGAATGTTGTGCACTAAATCAGCAATTACACAGTAAAAATGCACTGTTAACCAGGGATATTGAATGCTTAAAAAGGCAACTCAATTTTTTCAAAACTCAAGAAAAACGTGAACAAGGTTTTGAAGCCGCTTTCACTAAATCCCACCAAAACGAAAAATCATTAGAACGACAGATACGTGATCTAGCCGCATCGAAGAATGCTTTGTTGTCTCAAATAGAACAACTGAAACATGAACATACAAAACATCTTAATGCTCTTACTTTGGAAACTCAAAAAGCCAAGGCTGAGTTGTTAACTTGTCAAAAACAGTTCTCCGCATACAAAAAGCATTCAACGAAACGAATAGATGACTATCTTGAAGAAATTGTCGCTTACACAAAACAAACTCAAAGAGTTTCGAAATGTTGTTTATAAACATGGTGAGTCAATCACAACTATTCAAAAGTTTACTTTAAAACCCAATCCAAATGGATATGGACCGAATCTTGCCGATTACAAACCAAAGCTTTCAACCAAAGCATTCAAACCAAATCCGAAGTTTCCGGTGCATAATACAAAATTGATGATCTCATTATGAGTGTTGTTGAATATCATCGTCAAGAGGAATTAGATGCAGAAGACGAGAGTCGATCAAAATTAGAAAATGTTGTTTATAACAAACCATTTAACTATTCAAAAGCCGTCACTTTCGTCACACAAAAGGATTCTTCTAACACACCTAGGATTATCACACCTATGTATGAGTATTCTAATTTTACTCCCCAACCAAATTATGCACAAATTTATGGTCCTTTACCTTCACTTAGTGAAGTAAATTCAAAACCCGAAAATCGTCAAATTCTTAGATATTTTGACATTTTCACTTCTGACATCGAACTTTTAGAACGAGAGATTGAATTTCATTCTGAAATAAAAGTTGAACATTTTCAATCGCCTCAGGCGCGAGAACAAAGAGATGTTTTTCAGAAAAGAATTTTACCCCATGTTAAAATTTTGAAAAATTGTGCATTGTATTGGGAAAGGGAATTTCATAAGGAAGGTGGATTGATAAAAATCGTTTTCGAGAAAACAGAAACATCGATTTCAAATACAAAACGTAAAAAGAAAATGTTACGAAAAGATGTTGATCGACTCTTGGAAGATGTTATCTGTGTTGATATCCATAATGTTGTGTTATTGCATTCTTTGTCATCTGCATTTGATTATATCTCTGCTGATTCTGTTAATTCTGTTGAAATTGTTGAGAATACTGATAATGTGCCTCAGATCGAGTCTTTAAAAGTTGAAAATGAACGACTGTTAAACGAGCTTTCAAATGCAAAATGTCGTCTTCAATGGTGTCAAAAAGATTGTCAAAATCGTGAACTTGCTTTGCAAAACAAAATCAACCAGTTGCAATCCAAAACTTTTAATCCAAAATTTGATCAACTGGATGATCAAAACGCGTCTTTAAAATGTCAAATCTCAACATATGAACAAGAACTTGCAAAATTTAAAAAGGAATATGGTGTCATATTTGATTTACTCAAACAGACTCGTGATAAAGCATCAAACGAACTTGATCATTATCTTGCACACACTAAAGAAGTAATGAATTTTTTTGGAAATCTTCGTTCTGAAAATCAAGATTTGTTGCACACTATCATTGAGTTAAAGGAGAAGTTAGGAAAGTATGAACATGTTCAGCTTAGCAACATTAAGAAACTTGCACCTGTAACACTTAGAAAAAGTGACACTAGAATGCCTACTGACAAATCACAATATACTAATGTGCTTCCCTATTGAAACAGGAATAGTTACCTCTTTTCCCAATGTCCGCACTTCACGGCCTAGGAGCAATACAAGGAAGAATAGGAAGTTGCGACCTAAGAAAAGAACAATACAGAATGCTGAAGTAGAAGAACACCCTAGGACTTTGAATAAGACCCAAGTTACACCCACTTTAGATATTGCGTCTGACAAATGTAATGGAAAAAGTGTTGTAACGAATGCTGAACCTTTAAGTACTTTTGATATTAAGTCTGAAGCTTCTTGTGTTATATGTCATAAAAGTATGCTTTCTGATTGTCATGATAAATGTGTTGCTAAAGCTATCTTGTCTCGTTTACGGAATACTAAGAAACGGAATACCTCTAGGCCCACTAATACTTCTAAGTCTGTGCTTGGTAAACCGCCCTCTTTAGATTCTAAGAAACGCATTGATGTCCCTGTAGCCCCAGTATCACCTCCAAGGAATGTAGTCCCACCTAGTGCATTCACTAAGACTAAAGCAAAGACTAGTTGGAGATGGCAGAAATGGTTACGTAATACACTAGGATTTAAATGGATACCTAAAATCATTGACATATGTGTATCTAATATAACTGCTCCGGAACCCTCTAACTCTTCGGGTTCCACATCTACTTCTATTCCATCTGTGTGTAATGCAGGTGATACAGATCATCCTTTGGATTGTTGATAGCGGATGTTCCCGACACATGACAGCCAATCTCAAACTGTTATCAAACTTTGTTGCAAAGTTCATTGGCACTGTCAGATTCGGGAATGATCACTTCGCAGCTATCATGGGCTACGGAGATTACATCAATGGCAACATCAAAATTAGTAGGTTTTATTATGTGGAAGGTCTCGGTCACAATCTCTTCTCAAAAGAGGTCAGTTCTGTGATGGAGATTTGGAAGTTGCTTTTCGGGAGAAAACTTGTTTCATTCGTGATCCACAAGGAAATGATCTTATGTCTGGCACCCACAACTCAAGTTTATACACAATCTCAATGCAAGACATGATTTCTTCATCTCCCATCTGTCTCCTTTCAAAGGCAACATCTACAAAATCTTGGCTATGGCACCGTCGTCTCTCACATTTAAACTTTCAAACCATAACCAACCTTGCTCGATACAAACTTGTAGAAGGTCTCCCGAGATTTCGATATTCTAAAGATCACCTTTGCTCAACTTGTGAACAAGGGAAAAGCACTCGTGCTCATTTTCCTTCCAAGGTGGAACACAGCTCTCAGCATGTGCTTCATCTTCTTCACATGGATTTGTGTGGCCCGATGCGCTTGCAAACGATTAATGGCAAACGCTACATCTTGGTAATTATCGATGACTACTCAAGATGGACTTGGGTCTACTTTCTTCGAAGTAAAGATCAAGCTCCACAGATGATCATCACCTTTCTCACGAAAATTCAGGTTCAGCTACAGAACACAGTCCGATTAATCAGAACAGACAAAGGAACTGAATTTGTGAATCAAACTCTTTGAGAATTTTATGAGAAAGTGGGAATTGAGCATCAAACATCTATTGCACGCACACCAGAACAAAACAGAGTTGTTGAAAGACGGAACCGGACGTTAGTGGAAGCTGCAAGAACAATGTTAATCAATGGTAAACTTCTAGATTACTTACGGGCTAAAGCTGTATCAACTGCATGATACACTCAAAATCGCTCAATGATTACTAAACGCTACAACAAAACACATTTTGAGCTGATCCACAACAGAAAACCGAATCTCAAACACTTTCATGTCTTTGCATCCCTTTGCTATCCGAAGAATGATCGTGATGACTTTGGAAAGCTCAAAGCCAAAGCTGAAATTGGAGTCTTTATTGGATACTGTGATAATTCTAAAGGTTACCGGATATGGAATCGTCGTACAAAGCAGGTTATGGAAACGATTCATGCAAATTTCCATGAGCTTACAGATATGGCTTCTGAGCATTACAGCTTGGAACCCGGTCATAACCGTTTAAACTTCCCTCAAACCCCATCATCAGCTGAACCAAGCTCCCAGCTTACTCATCAACAAATGGAAAATCTATTTGCTCCTCTGTTTAGTGATGATATTGATGAACATGCTCCAGGTGTATCCAATGTTTCTGCTTCTCAACCTGATCATATTCCAATACCTGATACACCTGATACAATAACTACTGTTGAGGAAGCACCACCAGTTGACTCTACAACAACAGTTGAACAAACTGCATCCAACGACGCTGAACCAGCTGATGATGTTCTAACCAATGAAGTACCCCCACCGGCAGATTTTGATCCAAATGCGTTCTTCAACCCGTTTGCTAATGAAACTGCTGCACCATATGTTGCGGAATCATCTACAAGCCATTTGAACGATGCCAATCTGCAGAATGTATATCAACATCAACCATCCACTCATCGTTGGACAAAAGACCATCCTCTAGAGAATATTATTGGTAACCCGAATCAACCAGTCGTAACGCGACAACGTCTTCACACAGATGGTGAACACTGCATTTATGCACTCACTGTCTGCCAACATGAACCTAAAAACATCAAACACGCAATGACAAAAGACAAGCTGGATTGAATCCATGCAAGAAGAACTTAATCAGTTTAAACGTCTTGAAGTATGGGAATTGGTTGAAAGACCAACAGGGTCTTCATCATTGGTCTCAAATGGATTTGGAAAAACAAATTGGATCTCTGAAGGGACCGTAATCAGAAATAAGTCACGTCTGGTGGCTAAGGGTTATAGACAGGAAGAGGGTATTGACTTTGAAGAATCATTCGCTCCGGTTGCTCGTCTTGAGGTTGTACCGATTTTTCTGGCATTTTCAGCTCACATGAACATCACGGTCTTTCAAATGGATGTCAAAACTGCTTATCTTAATGGCCAACTGAAAGAAACGGTCTATGTTAGCCAGCCAGAAGGATTCGTTGATCCAGAGTTCCTTAATCATGTCTACAAACTAAAGAAGGCTCTCTACGGTCTCAAACAAGCCCCTCGGGCGTGGTATGATAAGTTATCATCCTTTCTTATCGCCAATAATTTCGTAAAAGGTTTGGTCGAACCTACACTATTCATACAATATCACGGGGCACACATTTTAATCGTTCAAATTTATGTGGATGACATCATTTTTGGGTCAACACATTTAAAATACTCAAATGCTTTTGCAAAACTAATGACAAAACATTTTGAAATGTCAATGATGGGTGAACTCACATTATTTCTTGGAATGCAAGTTCATCAATCACCCCGTGGTATTTTCTTGAGTCAGTCCAAATATGCCCATGAACTTTTAAACAAATTTGGAATGCAAACCTGTGACACCTATGCCACACTGATCGGTGCTGAACCGTCAAGTTTATCACACAAATCAACCACTTGTGAATGGTCAACCGTAATAAAATTAAAACAGTCTAAAACCAATGCAATTTCCCTTGGAATATAGTGGATTCCCGGGTCGTTAAGTCCCACGGAGGATTAATGGTGCTTCAAAACGTTCAGATGTCGAATGATCACTAAGGATAATGATCAGTAAGGATTTTGATTTATAATTACACTACTGATTGATTGGAATTGAATTTGGTTACAGAATTGTAAAGCACAACAATCAGATTAAACAAATGAAAACACGTACGTTTATTAAATTACATAAACGTACAAAATAAAACGTGAGTTTTAAGAAATAAAAGACCTACAAATATGAAAATGATATTTTTACAACCCTAATAATAAAAGAAAATTATTAGAAAATTAAAATTATTTTTATAACTATTTATTTAATTATTATTAATTAAAAACTATTTTAAACTATTTAAGAATACTCTAAAATATAATAAAATATGAAATAAAACTAGAAAAATGAAATTATGATTTAGAAAAATCTAAAATATTATAAAACTTATTTTAAAACTTAAAATATATTTTTTTACACTATTTATCTATTTATTATTAATTATTTAATACTTTTTAACTATTTTAAATTCTAATAAATACTAAACAAACTAAGAAAATTATGAAACTTTTTCTAAAAATATCTTATGATGACAGAAAACTAAAAAAATTATAAAAACTAAAAGTTCTTAATAATAAGCTGAAAAGAAAAATTAAAAAGCTAATTTCTATTAAATAAACGCTATCACTATTTTTAAAATGATGTTTTTGTGATTTTTCTTTTTCAAAACTACTATACTACTGAAATTAAGCAACTTTAATGAAAAAAAAATTTTTACAACTTAAAAATAAGCAGTTTGAAACTATAAAAGCTTAACAGTGAGCTTATGAGCTTATATTGATGTTTTTAAGCTCAAACAAGCTTCACAGATTGAAACAAAGGTGAAATAAGATGTAAATAAGCTAAAGCTACTTATATTAAGCTAATAAGCACAAAAATACACACTTATAAGCTATAAATAAGCTAATAAGCACTAATCCTAAGTCTACTAACCAAACAGGCCTGCAGACATATTAACAAGCAATTTTAGCTTATTAAATAAGCTGAAAAGCTCAAAATTAAAACTGAGGTGTCAAGATGAACTGGTGAGCTTTCTAAAAATCCAAGGCTCTCACTATGGGGTCCACTAATGAGCTTATTACAAGCTTGTGAAAAAGCATGTAAACAACTGAGTGATGACTCAGTATATACTGAGTAAATTGGGACAAGTTAAAAGCTGATAGCAGCCCTACCAAATAAGCTACAAAGTGAAAGATTAAGCTTGAATCTTCAAGACAGCTAGGTTAGCTTTCCAAAGAACCAAAATACACAAGCTATGGTTTACTAATAAGCTTTTTATGAGCTTGTGAAAAAGGTAGGCTCAACTGTGCACAGGGCACTTTTTCAGACAAGGTGTTCAAAATAAGCTAAGAAATAAGCTATTAAATAAGCTATCTAGAAAATATAAAAAAATACTAGGATAAAGATGAGCAGGTATATTATAATATTCCAAAATCTCAATTCTTGAAACTTAATATTAAACCCTATATAAAATTATCTATTTTATTTAAAAACTGACTAAATGGAAATTTTGACTTTTTATATAACACTAATAGTTGACTTATATGAACTTTAAATCAATACTACTTACTTATTATGATATATTAAGCTATAATAAGATCAAATTAAGCTAGGTTAACAAGTTTTAAGCGACTGTGGTGATTTTAATAAACTAAATCCTAACAGTTAACTAATGGTGTGAGATTAAAGGGTATTTTGACTATTTATTAAACAAGCAGTGGTTTTTATTGTCTATATGAGCTAATATGACCTAATGAGACATGCATCAAACAAGAACAAAGACTAGAATACCTTCTAACACAGTTTATACAGTAAAACCAAACAAACCTATACTAGACTGTTTTGAAGCTTTACACACTAAAACAAATTTTAAAACCAAGTAACCTATTGATTAACTGATATTAACTATATTTAGACAGATTTAAGCTAAAATTAACAAGATTATAACACTTATACTTAAAATTGCAAATTTTGAAGAAATGGCTTACAAGTTGTGTTTATGCACAAACTAAGAACTGAGAACAAAGGATGTAACACCCCAACCCGATAAGGGCAGAAGTGTCACATTCTGGTGTCATATCAGAACATACAAATAAAATCCTCATAAACGGAAACCTTAAAAATGAGGTATCAAATCATATAAACAATTGACTGACAAGGAAATACAATATCCAAAATAAAAGAAAAACTCAAAACAAAAGCTCTTCAAAATAAATCCCAAAGTAATAAGGTGCTAGGGTTGGTCCACTCAGATACACTAACTCAGCCCATCGAAGCCCATCTTCAAACCTAAAACCTGCCGCAGGAAAAGAAATGTGGCTAAGCTTAAAAAGCCCATGAAGCAGATATAACAAAATGAAAGCTAAATAAAAGCGGAAACGAAATGAAGCAAAGGAAACAGATAACAAAGTCGCAGCGAACTAAGAACAACGAGTCAATGAGGATCCCTGCAGAAACACAATTATCACGGTATCCAAAACAAGTGATAACAAGGAGAACAAAACAAAGCAAAGCATCGATGACATATAAACATACACATACAAACTAGACATACAAGAACTGAAACATAAGCAAGCATAACAGACGTCGTATCCACACAACATATACAGCATATAATCAATTCAGGAAATCAGAAGACATACAAGTCAAACAGAAATCTAAAGGCAAACGGAAGCAATTAATTAGTAAGTGAACATGGCAACCACACATGTCAAAAACCCTTATTTGAAAACATAATCAGCATCATAATCAACAAAAGTACCAACAGTAGTCAACACATGGCAGTCACACGTAACAAGTAGGAATACTACATACGATATAATTGAATGAATCAAAGACATAGCAGGACAACCAATTAACAAGCCATACGTCACACGTTGAACCATTTACCCAATCAAACCGTAGCATAGGCAGAATGTAAACATGGCAGGTCAACAATAAACAGATAAGAATACAACGGAATAGTCATAGTCCACAAGATTAACCGAACAAAGCACACATAATAAACCGACCAAACTATCGATTACACATTGGCATGGTCACCAGACAATTCAGAGGTTCACATAATAGTGAGATCACATATCATCAGATGGAAATAGGTAACTCAGATAACCGCATATTAATCACATCATAGCAGGATAATCAATGGTCACATAAAACATGAATAGCATAATCACATTCAATAAGCACATAATAACCCGTACGTGAATGGAGCGATATGCGAAGTAACGGAATGAGAGTGTGACAGACCAAACCAATGGAATATATATATCTTGGTAGTAGAGTGAGTCATATAAAGTCTTGAGTAATGAAAAATTTATACAGAATATGGTGCGTTGGGGAAAACAGAAAGTACAGTATAGGTTTATCGAAAGTGTAAGGGTTATCAGAAATCTACCACGAGCCCGGAACATATCATATCATATCATATCATATCATAAGTAACCATTGTATTCGGAGGGGTGACCTCGGAATACCATACATAATAGGAGGGGAGACCTCAGTAACAAATGGAGTAGCTAGCTCCCGGAATGTGAAGACGCGGATTGCACCCGACATCATTCACCATATATATCTCCAAACAGATCAAATCCCTCGAAACATATCATATCTAGGATGCATCCATACGCCCCCCGAAACATAAATGCCAAATCATATACATATCATATCATATCATAATGGGGACGGTGTACAACATCACTCGTGCACACTGGAGTCATGCCATTGGTGCATCAATGACATGGTCATGTTACCTTCATGACTAGGAACACATATTTGGCTCGGGTATCAAACTGACGGGTCAAAGCATAATCATATCATATCATAAGGGTTCATATCAAAGGTTCAGAAGTCAAAGGTTCATATCAGGTTTCCATAACATAAGTTCATAATCAGAGGTTCATAATCAGATGGTTCATAATCATAAGGTTCATAATCATAAGGTTCATAATCAGAAGTTCATAATCCTAACAAACGAATATCATAGCGAATAGAATCATATCAAGGATTATGTCTGAATCATAGCAAAGGATCATAGCATAAGGAAAATCATAGCAAAGGAATATCATAAGTGAAGCAGAGTCAAGGATTGAAAAGTCAGGAGAAATCCCTACTGAAAAGGGATAGAATATCTGTACCTTAGCAAATGAAAAGAACGCGAGAGAAACAACGTCACGTCTTCTTCAACGAATCTACACGGATTACGGTTCGTATAATACTTATTAGCTCATTTAAGTCATAACGATTAATAGTATTAATATTTTTAGAGTTATAAGCGTATGCTCATTTTTAGAAATGGACGGAATAAATACTTTAGGGTAATAATTATTAATTAGTCAAACTTAGGGGTTACAAATGATAAATGGCAAACTTAAATGTTTAATATGACAAATATCATATTTTAAGGCTTTATTAGACCATACTTCATAGTATAGGGTTTGCATGGTAAATATTTCAAATTGCAAGGTTTATATTGTAAATTAACTTAAAGTATTATGTTTCTTACTAAAATTCTATGCACGCAACATACACCATATTCATATATAGTTATTTAAGTATATGCATCATATCCATTCGAATTCATTTTGTGAAGCTTACATATTACTGGTTCATATAAATACATTTGTAACCATTTTGATATCGATACATGCGACACACATTCAGGACGTATAAAAACTCATGCAAGCACGTACACAATCAGGTACGAACGCCCGTACTCGTCCCATAACATGCGTGACCAAACTTATTTCTCGGGTTAACATCTATTTTTAAGATCGATAATGGGTCAATTTATACATGGTTTCCACTTGATAATTCATGAGACAAACTTATTATTTTATGTGAAGTTCTCTAAACTTGTTCATGAAATTTCAATATCAGATTTATGTGTGTCAAGACCTGTAGCCATTTCTCATTCAATATATATATATATATATATATATGATCTTAAGTGATTTTATTTATCATCTCATGTGGTTTAACGTAAACATGTACTTGATGGAGAAATCATTTCACACGACATGATCGAGAACGTATTACCTTGTAGCGTGTACGTGACAAGGAAGGAGAACCAAGGTTTGACAAAACCCACGACAGCCTCTTGATGGCCTAGAACCCCACGACAGTACACACCCAAAACTACTCCTTCGAATTAGATGGCACACGACTAACACCCACGACAAACCACCACACCTTTCGACCTCAAAACTCACGACCACAACAGCTTCTAATATCCACAGCAGCCTCGACCAACCTTGTGAATCACAGCAGCAACCCACGACAACCTTGCGAATCAACAGTCCCAAGGTCCACAGCAGCCTCGAACCCAAAACACCACGATCACCACCACTTATCTCAGTCTTCTTGTACACGTGACGGATCACCATACCATCTTCAAACTCCTTCATACGTTCTATTTTCTTGCTAGGTCAGCGAACCCGTAGCAACTTGTTTGTGAAAAGAAGTACACGTGAGGTTTTAGCATGAATACATCTGATATGATTTCATGCGCATAGTATAAAGTGAAATACAAAATGGAGGGTACAAGTGGTTTGCCGTTACTTTTTAGGTGGAGAGGATTAGGGTTTATGAGTGTTAGTTTAAATTGGTATATGGTAATTATTATGAGAGTAAATGGGAGTTAAAGAGGATTACTTGGAGCGTGATTAAAGGCCGAACAAAAAGGGGGAGGAGCGTTTGATTTGAGCTAAAAACAAGGAGAAGATTTGATTAATTTCCATATTTATGTTATTGTCAAAGGTTAATGTATTTGGTCCTCTTTTTAGTTTAAGTTAAATTGTACATGTAACATGATGCTTAAAATAAATAAAATTTGTAACATTTACTTGTAGTCGCAAATAAAATATATTCATCATAGTTGGCGTAATTTATTTATGAGACCAGTGTTAAACATATTTAACAAAATTAACGTGTTTTACGAGTTTTCGAATTATTTAACTAGAGGGGCAAAAAGGTCAATTCACATGTTTACGTTTTTAGGGTTTTACAACTCTTCCCCTCTAAAAGAAAAATTTTCGTCCTCGAAAATTGAAGTCGCAAAGGTACACGGAGACGTACACATTTAGGGTAGACGTAGCAATCCATAGCTACACACATATCATAACGATTTTGGTTCCACAGCGTACAAAACTTATGCGTAACAGATGTCGACGAAAATCTCACAAATAGGTACAGAATTTCAAAGGAACATGAGGAGTGCCAAATAACGGATACAAGTCATATTCCATTCACGTACCAACCCAGGCATTTCCCAAGATGTCGTATGATTTCAATAAATTCAAATTATATGATCTCGGTATTATCACGTTGATCAGGCGTCATAATACTTGCATCACATAACAAGTCCTTATTGTCATCATATTCTGTCCCGGTTCATGACAAACCACATAACCAATATCACAACAAAACATATCACATACAGATAGCAATTAACATACCAAAACAGACCAGATACACATACATGCAGCATATAATACATCAAACCAACTTACCATAACACAAAGAAGGGAGGCCACAAACTTGCTCAAAACGGTTCCTCATGACTCATTACTGATGATCCAAAGGGAAAGCTGAGATATCACAAAAATGCTAAACGGTAAAACTTCACGATTCAAACCGAGTTCTGAACGAATCAAAGAAAAGTAATGCCAATCAAAATCACATAGCGGACATCAAAGCGCCTCAAAGCGATGACAAGCGAATCGGAACAACACAAGTCGCGCCCAATCCTATGCAATAGATGAACCTTCTCAACCACCGGTTGAATCTTGTCTCCGTGTTTGCGTCGTTGGTTGATCCGTCCAGCTCCCTTTAGCGGCATCCCGACGTCTCGGCGGCATCACGATCGGTTGCGGCTTCTGCTTCACGAACTTCTCCAGAAATTGTTGCAGCAATGCAGGGTCGGCACCATCATCTTCGGCTCTACAAGAAATCTCCATCTAACGATCGACAAACGGATGTGCGAAGACAAAATAAAAAAATTCAAATGCGAAGAGAAGAAGGCCAAATTAGTGAAGACAAAGGATTATCGAAGTCAAATCTGAACGACAATCAAAAGGAATCGGAGAAGATCAGAACAGACGGAAGCCTAGTGTCTACCCAGTCCTCACAGGTCAATCCTAAGGTTAACAAGACGAAACCTGGCGCTCTGATACCATAATTGTAACACCCCAACCCGATAAGGGCGAAGTGTCACATTACGGTGTCATATCGAACATACAAATAAAATCCTCACAAACGGAAACCTTAAAAATGAGGTATCAAATCATATAAAAAATTGACTGACAAGGAAATACAATATCCAAAATAAAAGAAAAACTCAAAACAAAAGCTCTTCAAAATAAATCCCAAAGTAATAAGGTGCTAGGGTTGGTTTTCGGATACACTAACTCTCAGCCATCGAAGCCCATCTTCAAACCTAAAACCTGCCGCAGGAAAAGAAATGCGGCTGAGCTTAAAAAGCCTAGTGAACAGATATAACAAAATGAAAGCTAAATAAAAGCGGAAACGAAATGAAGCAAAGGAAACAGATAACAAAAGTCGCGGCGAACTAAGAACAACGAGTCAATGAGGATCCTGCAGAACACAATTATACAGGTATCCAAAACGAACAGATAACAAGGAGAACAAAACAAAGCAAAGCATCGATGACATATAAACAAGCCATACGTCACACGTTGAACCATTTACCCAATCAAACCGTAGCATAGGCAGAATGTAAACATGGCAGGTCAACAATAAACAGATAAGAATACAACGGAATAGTCATAGTCCACAAGATTAACCGAACAAAGCACACATAATAAACCGACCAAACTATCGATTACACATTGGCATGGTCACCAGACAATTCAGAGGTTTGCATAATAGTGAGATCACATATCATCAGATGGAAATAGGTAACTCAGATAACCGCATATTAATCACATCATAGCAGGATAATCAATGGTCACATAAAACATGAATAGCATAATCACATTCAATAAGCACATAATAACCCGGTACGTGAATGGAACGATAGTCTGAAGTAACAGAATGAGAGTGTGACAGACCAAAGCAATGGAATATATATATCTTGGTAGTAGAGTGAGTCATATAAAGTCTTGAGTAATGAACAATTATCTGAGAATATGGTGCGTTGGGGAAACAGCAAGTACAGTATAGGTTTATCAAAAGTGTAAGGGTTATCAGAAATCTACCACGAGCCCGGAACATATCATATCATAAGTAACCATTGTATTCGGAAGGGTGACCTCGGAATACCATACATAATAGGAGGGGAGACCTCAGTAACAAATGGAGTAGCTAGCTTCCGGAATGTGAAGACGCGGATTGCACCCGACATCATTCACCATATATATCTCCAAAGAGATCAAATCCCTCGAAACATATCATATCTAGGATGCATCCATCGCCCCGAAACATAATGGCCAAATCATATACATATCATATCATATCATAATGGGAACGGTGTACAACATCACTGCGGCATTACTGGAGTCATGCCATTGGTGCATCAATGACATGGTCATGTTACCTTCATGACTAGGAACACATATTTGGCTCGGGTATCAAACTGACGGGTCAAAGCATAATCATATCATATCATAAGGGTTCATATCAAAGGTTCAGAAGTCAAAGGTTCATATCAGGTTTCCATAACATAAGTTCATAATCAGAGGTTCATAATCAGATGGTTCATAATCATAAGGTTCATAATCATAAGGTTCATAATCAGAAGTTCATAATCCTAACAAACGAATATCATAGCGAATAGAATCATATCAAGGATTATGTCTGAATCATAGCAAAGGATCATAGCATAAGGAAAATCATAGCAAAGGAATATCATAAGTGAAGCAGAGTCAAGGATTGAAAAGTCAGGAGAAATCCCTACTGAAAAGGGATAGAATATCTGTACCTTAGCAAATGTAATGAGAGCAAATGAAAAGAACGCGAGAGAAACTACGTCACGTCTTCTTCAACGAATCTACACGGATTACGGTTCGTATAATACTTATTAGCTCATTTAAGTCATAACGATTAATAGTATTAATATTTTTAGAGTTATAAGCGTATGCTCATTTTTAGAAATGGACGGAATAAATACTTTAGGGTAATAATTATTAATTAGTCAAACTTAGGGGTTACAAATGATAAATGGCAAACTTAAATGTTTAATATGACAAATATCATATTTTAAGGCTTTATTAGACCATACTTCATAGTATAGGGTTTGCATGGTAAATATTTCAAATTGCAAGGTTTATATTGTAAATTAACTTAAAGTATTAGGTTTCTTACTAAAATTCTATACGCATAACATACACCATATTCATATATAGTTATTTAAGTATATGCATCATATCCATTCGAATTCATTTTGTGAAGCTTACATATTACTGGTTCATATAAATACATTTGTAACCATTTTGATATCGATACATCGACACACATTCGGGGCGTTATAAAAACTCATGCAAGCATCGCATTACACAATGGGTCGACGCATACATCTCGTCCCATAACATGCGTGACCAAACTTATTTCTCGAGTTAACATCTATTTTTAAGATCGATAATGGGTCAATTTATACATGGTTTCCACTTGATAATTCATGAGACAAACTTATTATTTTATGTGAAGTTCTCTAAACTTGTTCATGAAATTTCAATATCAGATTTATGTGTGTCAAGACCTGTAGCCATTTCTCATTCAATATATATATATATATATATGATCTTAAGTGATTTTATTTATCATCTCATGTGGTTTAACGTAAACATGTACTTGATGGAGAAATCATTTCACACGACATGATCGAGAACGTATTACCTTGTAGCGTGTACGTGACAAGGAAGGAGAACCAAGGTTTGACAAAACCCACGACAGCCTCTTGATGGCCTAGAACCCCACGACAGTACACACCCAAAACTACTCCTTCGAATTAGATGGCACACGACTAACACCCACGACAAACCACCACACCTTTCGACCTCAAAACTCACGACCACAACAGCTTCTAATATCCACAGCAGCCTCGACCAACCTTGTGAATCACAGCAGCAACCCACGACAACCTTGCGAATCAACAGTCCCAAGGTCCACAGCAGCCTCGAACCCAAAACACCACGATCACCACCACTTATCTCAGTCTTCTTGTACACGTGACGGATCACCATACCATCTTCAAACTCCTTCATACGTTCTATTTTCTTGCTAGGTCAGCGATGTGACAACCCGTACTTTCAGGTCATTTCTCGACACAATTCATGTCTCATTATTTCAACATTTATAGTAAACTTGGTTTACTTGTTTCAAATTCGCGTAACCTTGGAGGTTTAGCGGCGAATTCATGATCATGACATCACGTACATTTCATATGGACTAAGATTAGTCTACATTTCATTGACATCATGTGCATCTCATTAGTACATTCACGACATTTCATTTCACCTTCAACGCGTAATTTTTATATTAAATAATCTTTATCGCGTGAGTTATTATTTTAAATATTTAATCCGTTACTTTCAAAAATGATCCCGATGTATTTTTAAACTTACATTTAGTTTATAAAAACTATATTTTTAGTTTTCCTAGTGTTTCAAATTTATTTGGTATATTAATCGTTAAAGTTTAATTATTACGTCGTTTTTCTTAAAAACTACTCGATAATTTTTATATCACTCAAATTTCACAAGGAAAGTATTTTTACAATTTTATTATCTCATTACATTCTATTTTGATCTATTAAAATTTACCATTTACTCTACAAGTTAATAATATCTACATTTTAACAATTACACAAATTATACAATATATATATATACATTTTAAAAAAAAATATATATCTTGGAAACAAGACCCCCTAAATCCGCCATAGGGAGGGCTTGCATTAAATGTGTATGGTCTTTGATTGTTAATAAATGATACTTATACATATAGTCTTACTACACTTTTTATTTATCTCATTCTTCTCATAAGTTTACAAGTGTGGAAAAACTCTTTCTCTCTTCCTTTGGTTCTCATCAAAACCGGCCATATAGAGGCTCTCAAAGGGGATCAAGATTTTCTCAAATTCAAGTGTTATTTCAACCTAGTTTATATCCTTTATATGGTTTTGAAATAAAAACCAAGGATATTTAAGTTAATCCTTGTTACTTTCACCTCATCACTATCACTTGTAAGCATGTTTTTATCATTTTTATGTTTCCTTTTCATTTTCATATGTTTCTTTTCATTTTTGGAGCTTATATGCATGATATGTGATTTATACCATTTATTTCATGATTTTAGAGTATATATATATATATGGTCATCCTATAATTATCCCCTTGGTATTGGTTGGTCTTGATGGTGATTAGGAACCCATGACACCCTAAGAAGGTGTATGGTAGGATTAGATTAGTTTTGGAGTTGATTTGAAGGGATTAGAATAGGTTTTGTCCGAGAAAAACTATTTTCGATAACTATATAAAAAGGTTCTGTCCTTGTTTCATTTTTCTGGAAAATCCGACAGTTGGTACTAAACTTTGGCCTTGATTTTTAGAACATAAAACTTTAAAACGAATCCGTGGCCGCTTGAACGGAATAAAACGGACTTATAACGAAGAAGTTATGGATTTTACAAGTTTGACGACGAAATATATTATTTTTCAGAAATTTCAGCAACATGTTTTTATCTTGTACGGGTCAAAAACGAGCCTTAAGCTTCACAAATTATTTCGACTTGTCAAAAATATATTAGTTTACTTCGATACGAAGCTAAGGACGTATAAAACGTAGAAAACGGATTTGAAACGACAAAGATATGCACTTTTTCATAAACTTGCCGTAACTAATTTTCTGCACACAATTAACCAAAACCACCATCTTTAACCCTTAATATCTTTATGTTCGAGACCTTTTGGACGAAAACTCCTGAACTGAAACTTCTAGATATCGATACAAACTTTCCAAAACCGTCGAGTTCGTTCTCGAACGATCGACGTACACAACATTACTACGACTAGTTTCCAAAGCCATTTTGGTAATTTCATGATTTTTCCGACGACATTGTTTTGCGACGAAAAGTGATAATTTCATCAAAAATCATTATAAAACCATTGTAGGATGACATTTTGACGTAAAAACATGTAAAGTGATTTTTGATTGGTCAAGACGTAAAAAGAGTATTTTTCGCGACGTAGTAATATTTTCAAAACTCGTAAATGGTATAAATAACATATCAAGTGCATGCATAACATTACATTGCAACTCATGACATATCATATCATTGATAATAGGTCCAGGTTAACGCATCACATTAAACCTCGGTGTACTCACTTTTGCCATTATTCCAGTTTATCCAAGTGAGTTTTCATAGCCCCGTTTTACATGCTTTCGATTATTTTCAAACCCACGGGGAGAATACATTGCACTACATTTTTCTTTGTACGATACCAAGTATGTTAAATTCATTACATTGCTTAAGTTAACGCATTTGCCAATTTGAAAGTCCCCATTTCTTGAACATGAACCGTTAATCTTTGAAGCGAGGATGAGTGGATAGATCTATCGAGGGTGACGCCTCCATCCGGGTTGGTGAATCCCAACCAGGTAAACGGATGCATTTCATTTGATAACATTACGGAGTTGTCTGGCAAACACTCTGCAGGGGCATACATGATTGAACAGTCTAGTTTCGGGGTCATGGGCTTAGAGCAATTGTAACATTATTTTTACGTGACTGGATTGTCATGCATGATAGATACTTGTGTAGTCGTATAAAACATTTACATAAACCTATGATTTCTCACCAACATTATTGTTGACCGTTTTAGCAATGTATTTTCAGGTAACTGAGGCATTATCATCATGACATGGTTTAGGGACCTACATTTTGAGTCGCGGCGTCGACTTACATTATGTACATTATGGCACTTTATTTCAAAACATCGTTTGGATTTGTAACATATTTGTATTTCCGCAAACTTTGTAAACCTTTTGGGACCGATGTTGTACTCTGAATGTTTTTATGAAATATCCAACGATGTGTTTTTAAACGGCACTTTAGGTCGTTCAATATAACTGTGATGTGGTGCTATGACAGTCAATCCCCCCGGAATTCCATTCCGCTGCAAAACAGGTAAATTGGGGGTGTGACAGATTGGTACCAGAGCTACAGTTATAGAGAACTAGGTTGCATCATTGACCCTAGACTATAGCTACATTATCATAGCATCTCATCATTTCATCATAGTACATATTCACTTTTCATGCGGATTCACTTACACTTTATTCGAGATTATTTACTTTTATTTCACATCGGTTGTCACAGACATGTCTTCAGATTCACATCCCATCACCATATCATCGGACTCTAGCTCGGATGATGTCCCAGCTAACCCCATCATGGATGATGTTGCATCACATTCCACTGAGATCGTATCTTCCATTGGATCTACTCCAGTCTTTCCACCTATCATGACCGACACTGAGACCGAACCCTTCGAGGAGGGCGAGGTTGCACCCACTCCTCACGTTAGCCCAGCTCACGATCCACCAGCACCACTACTAGCACCATCACCACCATCATCACCATCTTCATCATATTTTCTTAGAGATCCTTTACCTACGACAGACTTGCCGCCCAAAAAGCGTGCTCGTTTTGATATCCCTACACCACCATCTACTGAGCCCGAGCCACCCGTTAGGTTCGAGTTAGGCGAGAGCTCTAAGGCTGCAGCTGCTCGACAGCCTTCTACCGAGGAGTTAGGAGCCCGTATTGATAGTCAGCAGATCCAGATTGATAGGTTGTCACGACAGTTGGAGGAACTGTCGGTAGATAGGATTGAGCCCATTGCGGAGGAGGTCGAGGGTTTAGTGTTAGGCAGGGTTTCGATTGACTTATCTCATCAGAGTATTCAGCATAGGCAGTTAGAGGACAGGGAGAGTATTGCTTCTTTGCAGGGTCAGATTGGAGAGTTGAGGAGTTTGGTGGATAGTTTGACTACTCAGGTTCGTGATCTTCAGGATAGGGCCGGCGGAGCACCATGAGGTGCCTTATGTAGACTTTTGTCATTGTATAGTTTTGACCATTATTATCCTAGTCACAAGGTGTGTGACGTAGTTTAAAGAACTTGTTGTATTTTGGTTGTTGTACAAACAAATGTATCAAGTATTGACTCTACTATGTAGGAATGGTTATTATTATCTATGATATCGGTCCATGTAGGCCGAAATTTTCATGTATATTATCCACGTGTGTTGTGATTATATTTGTGATATTTCGTTATTGTTCCGTTGTGATTCCATTTATCTTTATGCATGTTGTGGTTGTGGATATATTTGTATGATGGTTGTTTCTACTTACGAGTTCTCATGATTGTTTCATCTTGTGATTTTGAAGAATTATGGCGCCTAAGAAAGCTACACCGGAAATGACCCAAGCAGAAATTCAAAAGTTGGTGAACGATAGCATTGCTAATGCATTAAGAGTCGAAAGGGAAACAGTGGCTGCTGCTGAAGCCGCTAGGCTAGCTACTGCTACTGGTAATGCCGGAGGATCTGGGGTTAAGAAATGTTCGTACAAAGATTTCAAGAGTGGTGAACCCACTAAGTTTCGAGGTACCGAGGGAGCTACTGCAATGGTACGATGGTTTGAAAAGTTGGAATCGGTGTTTTTGCTTTGTAACTGTCCGGATGACAGTAAGGTTAAATTTGCTACGAGCACTTTACTCGATGGAGCGTTGTCATGGTGGAATTCATACGCTCAACCGATTGGAATGGAGAATGCCTTTAAGCTTACTTGGGAGGAATTCAAGGGCTTGGTGACTAAGAAGTTTTGTCCTCGAACGGAAATCAAAAAGTTGGAGACGGAGTTCTATGAATTGGTCACCATTGGTTATGATATCGACACTTACATTCGGAGATTCCAGGAATTAGCCGCGTTATGCCCGTCGATGGTATCGGATAATGAAAAGTTGCTAGAGGCTTTCATCGGGACTTCCCGAGTTGTTCAAGGAGATGTGACTTCGTTTGATCCACAAACAATCGAGGAAGCTATTCGAGTGACTCAGAAGTTGATGGCACAAGTGGTGAAGCGAGGTAAGTATACCACCACCAACCGAAGCAACAACAACAACCCCAACAACCGTTTCAACAACAATAACCGAGGCAACTACAACAACAATAGCAACAACAACAAACGCAAGTGGGACAACACTAGGGGTAGGAATGCTACTCAACAACCACCCAAGAGGCAAGAGGTTGCTAAGGCTTATGTTGCGGGTCCGAAGGAAGGAAAAGGATATACGGGGGTTTTGCCGAAATGTAATAAGTGTTTGAGTCATCACAATCCGGGTCGATGTCCTGATCCGTGTGAAAATTGCAAGAAAGTTGGTCACCGTACTAGGGATTGCAAGTGGCCACAAGTTACATGTTTTGGTTGCGGGGAAACTGGACACTACAAGAAGGATTGTAAGAAAGGAAAGAATCAAGCAAATCCGAATCAAGAAGGTTTGGCACGAGGAAGGGTTTACGTCATTGGAGGCGGAGAAGATAGGGAGGACCCGAATGTCATAACGGGTACGTTTCTTCTCAATAATCGTTACGCTTCAGTTTTATTTGATTCGGGTGCCGATAAAAGTTTTGTGTCCAATGCATTTGCACCTTTGCTCAACATTAAACCAACTACATTAGACATATCATACAACGTCGAATTAGCTAATGGTAGCGTAGTTAACACAAACACCATTGTTCGCGGTTGCACATTCAATTTTCTTAATCATCCCTTCAACATAGACCTCATGCCCGTAGATTTGGGTAGTTTCGACGTCGTCATCGGCATGGACTGGTTATCTAAGCATCGTGCGAAGATCATTTGTGATGAGAAAGTTGTTCATCTTCCCTACAACGGCGAAACTTTGATTATTCGTGGGGAACGAAGTGGAACCAGAATTAGTATCATATCGAGTATCAAAACGGAGAAGTACATTAAGAAAGGTTGTCTTGCTTTCTTAGCTCATGTAACCGAGAAAAAGTCGGAGGAGAAGCGACTTGAAGATGTTCCTATTGTTCGTGAATTTTCTGAAGTATTTCCCGAGGATTTACCGGGACTTCCACCGGCACGTCAAGTAGAATTTCATATTGACTTAGTGCCCGGAGCTGCACCGATTGCGCGAGCACCGTACCGTCTAGCACCATCCGAAATGCAAGAGTTGTCTAATCAATTGCAAGAGCTTCTAGACAAAGGATTCATTAGGCCGAGTTCCTCTCCTTGGGGAGCACCGGTCTTGTTTGTGAAGAAGAAGGATGGATCCTTCCGAATGTGCATAGATTATCGAGAATTGAACAAGTTAACGGTGAAGAATCGTTACCCACTCCCCAGAATTGATGACTTGTTCGATCAGTTGCAAGGTTCTAGTATTTATTCCAAGATTGATCTTCGTTCGGGTTATCATCAGCTTCGAGTTCGGGAAGAGGATATTTCGAAAACAGCGTTTAGAACACGTTACGGTCATTACGAGTTTCAAGTGATGCCGTTTGGATTGACTAATGCACCTGCGGTATTCATGGATCTCATGAATAGAGTTTGTAAGTCGTATTTGGACAAGTTTGTTATAGTGTTCATTGACGACATCTTGATCTACTCCAAGAACAAAGAAGAGCACGAAGAGCATTTAAGGATGATTTTAAGGCTACTCAAGAATGAGAAGTTGTATGCCAAATTTTCGAAGTGTGATTTTTGGAACCACAAAGTGCAAATTCTTGGTCATGTCATTGATAGTCAAGGACTACAAGTTGATCCCGCAAAGATTGAAGCCGTGAAAGATTGGGCTACTCCAACGAATCCTACAGAAATTCGACAATTTCTAGGACTAGCAGGATATTACCGAAGGTTCATCGAAGGTTTTTCGAAGATAGCGAGACCTTTGACCAAGTTGACACAGAAAAACAAGAAGTACGAGTGGGGAAAGAAACAAGAAGTTGCTTTTCAGTTGTTGAAGCAAAAGCTTTGCAGTGCGCCAATTTTGGCACTACCCGAAGGCATTGAGAACTTTGTTGTATATTGCGACGCTTCGCATAAAGGACTTGGGGCTGTTTTAATGCAAAACGAGAAGGTGATAGCGTATGCTTCTCGACAACTTAAGGTTCATGAGAAGAACTACACAACTCATGATCTCGAGTTAGGAGCCGTAGTTTTCGCGCTCAAGATTTGGAGACACTACCTCTACGGTACAAAGTGCACAGTGTTTACCGACCACAAGAGTTTGCAATATGAGGCAACGTCGTTGGTTGGAGTTACTCAGCGACTATGATTGTGAAATCAAGTATCACCCTGGAAAAGCCAATGTTGTGGCTGATGCTCTTAGTCGGAAAGAGAGGCCTAAACCTTTAAGAGTTCGATCATTGGGAATGACGATTATTTCTCCTTTACCATCGAAAATCCACGAAGCACAAGTCGAAGCACTTAAGGAGGAAAATCGACCAAGTGAAAAGCTTTATGGTATGCCCGAAAGCGCAAATGGTTTTGTAAAGAGAGCAGATGGAGTATTATGTTTCAAAGATAGAATGTGGGTTCCATTGTATGGCGGAATACGAGAATTGATTATGCATGAGTCGCATAAGTCAAAGTATTCTATTCATCCAGGATCGGATAAGATGTATCAAGATCTTAAGAAACTTTATTGGTGGCCGAACATGAAAGCGGAGATTGCCACGTACGTTAGCAAATGCCTTACCTGCTCTAAGGTGAAAGTTGAATATCAGAAGCCTTCAGGTTTACTCCAACAACCGGAAATTCCTCAATGGAAATGGGAACGCATTACAATGGACTTTGTTACGAAACTTCCTAAGACATCGGGAGGTTACGACGCTATTTGGGTAATTGTTGATCGCCTTACCAAGTCAGCCCATTTCATACCGATTAGAGAGACTTATTCCATGGAGCAACTCACTAGACTTTATGTCAAGGAAATAGTCTCGAGGCACGGAGCACCAATTTCTATCATTTCCGACAGAGATAGTCGATTCACTTCAAACTTCTGGAATTCGTTGCAAGATTCATTCGAACCAGATTAGAGATGAGCACAGCATATCACCCACAAACCGACGGTCAAAGTGAAAGGACCATTCAAACGTTAGAAGATATGCTGAGGGCATGTGTTATTGATTTTGGAAATGGTTGGGCTAACCATTTGCCATTGATAGAATTCTCGTACAACAATAGTTATCACACCAGTATCAAGATGGCACCATTCGAGGCACTCTATGGTCGTAAGTGCCGATCACCTGTTTGTTGGGCCGAGGTAGGAGACGCACAACTTACTGGTCCAGAAATGGTACGGGAAACCACGGAAAAGATTGTTCAAATTCGTGATAGACTCAGAACTGCAAGGAGTCGACAGAAAAGTTATGCGGATGTTAGACGCAAGGATTTGGAATTTCAAGTGGGAGACAAAGTTATGTTGAAAGTATCGCCTTGGAAAGGCGTGGTACGATTTGGAAAGCGTGGGAAGTTAAACCCGAGATACATTGGACCATTCAAGATTTTGAGCAGAGTTGGTCCTGTAGCTTATCGACTTGATCTTCCATCAGCACTTAGCCATGTGCACAACACGTTTCACGTTTCAAACTTGAAGAAGTGTCTTTCAGACGAATCGCTCGTTATTCCATTGGATGAAGTTCAGCTTGACGACAAACTCAATTTTGTGGAGGAACCTGTAGAAATCATGGACCGCGAGGTCAAGCAGTTGAAACAGAGTCGTATTCCTATTGTGAAAGTTCGTTGGAATTCTCGACGAGGTCCTGAGTTTACTTGGGAACGGAAAGACCAGATGCGACGCAAGTATCCTCATCTTTTCACGACAACCGTTAGACCTAACAACGATTGAATTCAGGGACTGAATTCCTTTTTGGATGGGCGAATGTGACAACCCGTACTTTCAGGTCATTTCTCGACACAATTCATGTCTCATTATTTCAACATTTATAGTAAACTTGGTTTACTTGTTTCAAATTCGCGTAACCTTGGAGGTTTAGCGGCGAATTCATGATCATGACATCACGTACATTTCATATGGACTAAGATTAGTCTACATTCCATGGACATCATGTGCATCTCATTAGTACATTCACGACATTTCATTTCACCTTCAACGCGTAATTTTTATATTAAATAATCTTTATCGCGTGAGTTATTATTTTAAATATTTAATCCGTTACTTTCAAAAATGATCCCGATGTATTTTTAAACTTACATTTAGTTTATAAAAACTATATTTTTAGTTTTCCTAGTGTTTCAAATTTATTTGGTATATTAATCGTTAAAATTTAATTATTACGTCGTTTTTCTTAAAAACTACTCGATAATTATTTTATCACTCAAATTTCACAAGGAATGTATTTTACAATTTTTATTATCTCATTACATTCTATTTTGATCTATTAAAAATTTACCATTTACTCTACAAGTTAATAATATCTACATTTTAACAATTACACAAATTATACAATATATATATATACATTTAAAAAAAAAAAAAAAAATATATCTTGGGAAACAAGACTCCCCTAAATCCGGCCATAGGGGAGGGCTTGCATTAAAATGTGTATGGTTTTCTTGATTGCATTGAATGATACTTATACATAAAGTCTTACTACACTTTTTATTTATCTCATTCTTCTCATAAGTTTACAAGTGTGGAAAAAACTTTTCTCTTCCTTGGTTCTCATCAAAAGTTTGTTTTTTCATTTTTTTGGGCCATATAGAGGGTCCCTTTTTTCAAAGGATCAAGATTTTCTCAAATTCAAGTGTTATTTCAACCTAGTTTATATCCTTATATGGTTTTGAAATAAAAACCAAGGATATTTAAGTTAATCCTTGTTACTTTCACCTCATCACTATCACTTGTAAGCATGTTTTTATCATTTTTATGTTTCCTTTTCATTTTCATATGTTTCTTTTCATTTTTGGAGCTTATATGCATGATATGTGATTTATACCATTTATTTCATGATTTTAGAGTATATATATATATATGGTCATCCTATAATTATCCCCTTGGTATTGGTTGGTCTTGATGGTGATTAGGAACCCATGACACCCTAAGAAGGTGTATGGTAGGATTAGATTAGTTTTGGAGTTGATTTGAAGGGATTAGAATAGGTTTTGTCCGAGAAAAACTATTTTCGATAACTATATAAAAAGGTTCTGTCCTTGTTTCATTTTTCTGGAAAATCCGACAGTTGGTACTAAACTTTGGCCTTGATTTTTAGAACATATACTTTAAAACGAATCCGTGGCCGCTTGAACGGAATAAAACGGACTTATAACGAAGAAGTTATGGATTTTACAAGTTTGACGACGAAATATATTATTTTTCAGAAATTTCAGCAACATGTTTTTATCTTGTACGGGTCAAAAACGAGCCTTAAGCTTCACAAATTATTTCGACTTGTCAAAAATATATTAGTTTACTTCGATACGAAGCTAAGGACGTATAAAACGTAGAAAACGGATTTGAAACGACAAAGATATGCACTTTTTCATAAACTTGCCGTAACTAATTTTCTGCACACAATTAGCCAAAACCACCATTTTTAACCCTTATTATCTTTATGTTCGAGACCTTTTGGACGAAAACTCCTGAACTGAAACTTCTAGATATCGATACAAACTTTCCAAAACCGTCGAGTTCGTTCTCTAACGATCGACGTACACTGTTTTACGACTAGTTTTCCAAAGCCATTTTGTTAATTTCATGATTTTTCCGACGACATTGTTTTGCGACGAAAAGTGGTAATTTCTCTAAAAATCATTATAAAACCATTGTAGGATGACATTTTGACGTAAAAACATGTAAAGTGATTTTTGATTGGTCAAGACGTCAAAAGAGTATTTTTCGACGACGAGTAATATTTTCAAAACTCGTAAATGGTATAAATAACATATCAAGTGCATGCATAACATTACATTGCAACTCATGACATATCATATCATTGATAATAGGTCCCGGTTAACGCATCACATTAAACCTCGGTGTACTCACTTTTGCCATTATTCCAGTTTATCCAAGTGAGTTTTCATAGCCCCGTTTTACATGCTTTCGATTATTTTCAAACCCACGGGGGAGAATACATTGCACTACATTTTTCTTTGTACGATACCAAGTATGTTAAATTCATTACATTGCTTAAGTTACCGCATTTGCCAATTTGAAAGTCCCCATTTCTTGAACATGAACCGTTAATCTTTGAAGCGAGGATGAGTGGATAGATCTATCGAGGGTGACGCCTCCATCCGGGTTGGTGAATCCCAACCAGGTAAACGGATGCATTTCATTTGATAACATTACGGAGTTGTCTGGCAAACACTCTGCAGGGGCATACATGATTGAACAGTCTAGTTTCGGGGTCATGGGCTTAGAGCAATTGTAACATTATTTTTACGTGACTTGATTGTCATGCATGATAGATACTTGTGTAGTCGTATAAAACATTTACATAAACCTATGATTTCTCACCAACATTATTGTTGACCGTTTTTAGCAATGTATTTTCAGGTAACTGAGGCATTATCATCATGACATGGTTTAGGGACCTACATTTTGAGTCGCGGCGTCGACTTACATTATGTACATTATGGCACTTTATTTCAAAACATCGTTTGGATTTGTAACATATTTGTATTTCCGCAAACTTTGTAAACCTTTTGGGACCGATGTTGTACTCTGAATGTTTTTATGAAATATCCAACGATGTGTTTTTAAAACGGCACTTTAGGTCGTTCAATATAACTGTGATGTGGTGCTATGACAGTCAATCCCCAGGAATTCCATTCCGCTGCAAAACAGGTAAATTGGGGGTGTGACAAGCGAACCCGTAGCAACTTGTTTGTGAAAAGAAGTACACGTGAGGTTTTAGCATGAATACATCTGATATGATTTCATGCGCATAGTATAAAGTGAAATACAAAATGGAGGGTACAAGTGGTTTGCCGTCACTTTTTAGGTGGAGAGGATTAGGGTTTATGAGTGTTAGTTTAAATTGGTATATGGTAATTATTATGAGAGTAAATGGGAGTTAAAGAGGATTACTTGGAGCGTGATTAAAGGCCGAACAAAAAGGGGGAGGAGCGTTTGATTTGGGCTAAAAACAAGGAGAATATTTGATTAATTTCCATATTTATGTTATTGTCAAAGGTTAATGTATTTGGTCCTCTTTTTAGTTTAAGTTAAATTGTACATGTAACATGATGCTTAAAATAAATAAAATTTGTAACATTTACTTGTAGTCGCAAATAAAATATATTCATCATAGTTGGCGTAATTTATTTATGAGACCAGTGTTAAACGTATTTAACGAAATTAACGTGTTTTACGAATTTTCGAATTATTTAACTAGAGGGGCAAAAAGGTCAATTCACATGTTTACGTTTTTAGGGTTTTACAAAGGATCACTCCTATAGGCTTACCACTAAGCCTCTAAACCCAAGGCAATCCAAGATTTACCCTGCTCCAGCTGTGGTAACCATCTCCATGGATTTTTTTATTTTTAACTAATTTTTTTGGTATTTTTGGTATTTTTTTCTTTTTGAAACTAAATTGAATTTTAAGGTTACTAAAAGCTTTAATAAGCTTTCTGAGGAGCTTATGTTAGCTTATAAGTCCAAAACAACAACTAACAACAACATTAACACAGATGAGATTTTGAAATGAAAATTGCATAAACTGAATTGAAGCTTGAATAATCGAAATTGATATTGAAAAAGATTTTCAATACAATGAACTTGAGAAAACAAAGACTTGAAAGCTAAGAAATAATCGGAAAGCTTAAGTTAATTAAAACGACTAAAGAAATTAAAAATTACACTAGTTACTCTTCACATTGCTTCCTCTCTTGTTTATAATGATTCTCTTTTCTCTTTACACTCTCTGCTTCCCACTTATTTCCAAAATTATTGATGCATTGAATTCATCATAATCGCCCATGGAATTTTGGCCCCAAAATATCATAAGGTGTATTCTCAATTAAGAATTCTTGGACTTTGTGGAGGTGTTAGGAGTGGGTAAACAGTGTAAGTGAGGTGGAAAGGTGGAATTTAAAACCATGGTGGTTTTGATGTGTATGGTTTTCGGGCAAATGTGAGAGACGATGAACAAGTGGTCTGTTTTGACTTTCGTTGACCCAAGATATACAACGCGGGGGAGTTCATTTGGGGGGAGTTCAAAATGATTTTGGCAGGGATCAAAAAGGTCAAGGGCCAAGGTTCAAGGGTCAAGATTGGGTTGGGCTTGTGATGGGCCAACTGGTTTGTAGGATTGGATTTGGGTTTAATAATAACAAAGGGTCCGTTTGGTTTGGTATTAACACAAGGACCAATCTTGTAATTTCGGATTTCTCAAGGACTGAACCTGCCATTTTTACAAAGTTATCACAAGGACCTATCTTGCCATTTATGAATAGTACAAGGACCACATTTGATTATTTTCCATTTTTAAATATCCAAGGACTATTTATGACACTTTTTTAAACTTTAGGGACCTTTTCTGCCATTTGACCAAAGATTCATTCAAGGACCATTTTTGACAACTTAGAATATTTCAGGGACTTTGAATGATAAAACTCACATTTTGGATTCTGTGGACTAGATTTGACAAACAAACTTGGGGACTAAAACGCCAATTATGCAAACTTGATACGTTATTCATCTGATTTTGGTATTTTTGCATTTAAAACACATAAAAGCTTATTTGTGATATTTTATCATTTTGATGCATTTCTGAGTGTTTTCAGATGTTTTTGGAATTATAAACGGTACAAAAATGATGAGTATTTAGACACTCATCAATCCCCCACACTAAGATATTGCTAGTCCCTAGCAATTTTTTTATGAAAACTTAATGGATTTGAATCTCTTTACCAAAAGCCATTACTCGAGTAGCCATTGTTTTAGTTCAAGTAAGAACCTTGGCACAATGATAACCAAACGATTTAAGCATCACCAAACTTTCAACGGTTTTGATTTGTTTTACCGTGGGGTTTGCTTCTTGGACTAGCCAACTCTTAGATAAATTATCAATATTATCTTTGGTGGTTTCCATTACCAATTATGGTTTTCCAACCGCCCACAAGCCATAAACTTGCGGGCTAGCCAACTTTTCACTAATTAAAGATATGGTGAAATTAACACCATACAATTTTGGGCAAATTGCAAGCCATAAACGGATTTGAGATATCTTTACCAAGAGCCGTTTGCTCTTGGAGTAGCCAATCCTTATGGGTTAGAACATATGGATGATTACCATTTGCTGGTAAGTGAAAACACTTACTCAAAAAATTGGCCAAAACGGGGAATTGGGTATAATTACATGATAAAATTGGAGAATTCCCCACACTAGAAATGAATATTGCCCTCAATATTCTAAGTACCGGTGGTTATGCCGAAACATAGAACATAAAAGGGAAATACTACGGCCATTATTTATTTTTTGATATATACAATTTTTTTAATTGCTTATATACAAACAGGGCACCCCCCAACTAAGGGTGGTAGAAAGTAGAAAGAAGTCATAAATATGGGTGAAACCCTATGGTGTAATTTGCATTCTGTTAGCTTGACTCGATCCCGCATTCATTGGTTCGGGAAAGTTTATAGATCCGGACAACCACCGGTGGAATGTCCTTCAAAATAGTGCTTAATCGATGACCATTCACTTTAAAATTTGGACCATCGGGTTGAGATAACTCAATAGTACCATAAGGATAAACCTTAGAAATAGTAAATGGACCGCACCAACGGGACTTGAGCTTTCCGAGAAAAATCTTCAATCTTGAATTGAAAAGAAGGACTCCGATCACCCGACGTTGAAAACGCGTGTTTGTAGATCAAAGAGTTTCGATGCTTGATCACGGAGTTCATTTAGTTCATTCATTTGAACTTTCCTGATCACCACTGTCCGAATATCGGTTTGCATGTTTCAAGGCCCAGATGCTTTGTGCTCAAGCTCAATTCCAGATGACATGCCTTTCCGCATAAGCTTGTATGGAGTACACCATTGGTGTTTTATAAGCTGCACGGAAGGCCCAGAGTGCGTCATCTAGTTTATCCGACTGGGATGCACGGTTTCGCCATGTCCTTTCAAGAATTCTTTTTATACCACGGTTGGAAACTTCCACTTGCCCACTTGTTTGGGGTGGTATGCAGAGAGAGACGGTGAGTTACACCATACTTTTGCATGACTCTATCAAATTGGTCATTGTAGAAATGTGTACCACGATCACTAATTATAGCTCGTGGAGTTCCAAACCTAGCAAAAAGAGATTTTAAAAATTTCACAACAACTCGGGCATTATTGGTAGGTAAAGCTCTCGCTTCAACCCATTTTGACAAATAGTCAACAGCCACAAGTATGTATTTGTTTCCTAGATGATGGAAATGGCCCCATAAAGTCAATGCCCTTATGTCAAAAATCTCACACACTTGAATGGCGTTTGGCGGCATTTCATTTCTTTGTGAGATATTTCCGTGACGTTACAAGCCGCACGTGTTTGACAAATTCGTGGGCATCCTTATAGATTGTGGGCCAATAAAACCCGGAATCAAACACCTTTTTGGCGGTGTAATTTGGACTATGATGGCCCCTGTAGCCGGAAGATGTGCTTTGAGAATGTCCATAGCTTCCTCGTCCATAAACACACCGCGGATGACTTGATCCATTTATTTTGAATAAGTAGGGGTCGCCCCGGAATAAGTTTAACATCCTTGAAGAACTTTGTTTCTTGGTCGACATCCCTTTTACTATGAAGTTACCCGCATGGTAATTGCGAAGTCAGCGAAACCATGGGGTAGTAGAGTTTCCAGAAAAGAAACGTGAGTGTCTCGAGAGGAAATGTTTCATTTATTTCCTTTTTCTCAAACACATCTTGGTGTGGGTTTCTAGACGTACAGATGATCGCCAGCCAGGTTCTCAGCTCCTTTTATCACGATTATGATATCAAATTCTTGCAAGAGGAGAACCCAACGAGAAATCGGCTTTGCATCTTGTTTTGCAAAGAGATATTTGAGAGCCAAGTGATCCGTATACACCACGCATTTGGTCAATATAAGGTATGGCCGAAACTTCTCAAACGCATACACCCAGTAGCTCTTTTTCTGTGGTGGTGTAATGGGTTTGAGCTTCAGTCATAGTCTTACTCGCGTAGTGGATAGGCTAAAAATGCTTGTTTCTGCGTTGCCCTAGGACTGCACCGATAGCAAAATCACTTGCATCGCACATGAGCTCAAAGGGTAAACTGAGCAACGAGAATGGGTGCCTCGCGAAGCTTTTTCTTTAATGTTTCAAAATCTTTGATGCACTCAAGTGAAAAGATAAAAGAGCATCTTTTCAGAAGATGGGTCATAAGCCGGGCGATTTTAGAAAAATCTTGTATGAATCTGCGATAAAACCGCATGACCTAAAAACTCCTAATACCTTTACGGTAGTAGGATGAGGTAGTTTAGCAATAACATCAACTTTTGCTCTATCAACCTCAATCCCGCTTTTGGAAATCTTATGGCCAAGGACTATGCCTTCTTTGACCATAAAGTGGCTCTTCTCCCAATTTAGACAAAGATTGGTGTCTTCACACCGTTTGAGCATTTTTCTAAATGGGAGAGACATGTTTGAAACGAGTCCCCAATGACCCAGAAGTCATCCATAAACACCTCCATTGTTTCCCCGATCATGTCGTGGAATAATGCCATCATACATCGTGGAAAATAGTATTCATTCCCCGCTAATCTCTCAAGCATTTGGTCCATGAAGGGTAGAGGAAAATGGTCTTTTCGGGTATGCCATTCAACTTAATAGTCAATGCAAACACGCCATCCCGTTACCAATCGAGTTGGAATTAACTCGTTTTCTTCATTTGTGACAACAGTTATGCCACCCTTTTTAGGAACACAATGAATTGGGCAACCTAAAGGACTATCTAAGATCGGGTAAATTAATCCGTGATCAAGAAGTTTGATAACCTCTGTTTGATAACATCATGGATTTTGGATTTACTTCTTCATAAGTTGAATCTTGCAAGTCATCCTCCATCAAGATTTTGTGAGTACAAAACTCTAGGTTGATACCCTTAATGTCGGAGAGTTTCCAAGCAATTGCTTGCTTGTGTGACTTCAAAACCTTTATGAGAGCAAATTTTTCATCTTTACTCAAATCTCGAGCAATAATGACGGGTAATTTATCATCACCCTCAAGAAATGCATATTCGAGATGAGGTGGTAAGTCCTTAAGTTCTACCTCGAAATTATTCGTTTTCTCAACTGACTTGACTTCCTTATATGAAGCTCGACGGAGGGAGATGATGGATCATCATTAAGCAACTTCTCAATGAGAAGAATGTCCCCTCAATGTCGATGGAGCGTGATCAATTTCCCATGGAACTGAATCACTAGACAAGTATGCTTCAATCTCTTCCAAGATGAAGTCACTTTCCTCAAACGGAGGGAGAGAAGGAGTAGAATTGGCAATGATGGGTTGAGATGAATGAGTGAGATTATCACTCAAAGAATTATGATCATAACCGAGAATTTCGAGAGTACTCTTCGAAGAAACATCAATGATATCTATTCGTTAACCGATTCGAATCATAGTTTCATGGAGTACCTCAAGTTTGATCAAGGTTAAAGGTGACAGCTTCATTACCAATACGTAATGTGATTTCTTGCTCACATACATCAATGAGAGCACGCCCGCTCGTGAATCCTCCCAACAATGAGGAACCCGTGGATCGCATCGAAATCAACAACTACAAATTCACCGAAAATGGAACTTTCCTACTTTCACGAATACGTCCTCGGCAATGCCAAGTGGACGGGATATTGTACGATCTGCAAGCTCAAGAGTCATGCATGTAGGAGTAAGGTCCGGAAGAGAAAGTTTCTTCCATACCAAATGAGGCATCGATGATGCTTGCACCAAGATCGGCTAAGGCAAAGCATTCAACCATCCCCGGAAATACACAAGGTAAGAGAAATTTTCCAGATCTCCAAGCTTTCGGGAAGCTTCTTCAAGATAATCACAGAAGCGCTTCGTAAAGGAGTTTTAGCCATTTCAAACAGCTTTTCCTTGTTGCTTAACATGTGTTTGAGAGTTGATGCAAACTTGGGCATCAACATGATAGCATCCGCAAAGCTTATGTCAAAATGTAGTTCTTGAAAATTTGAAAAAATTTGTCCATTTGATGACCTGGCTTTTTCGCGAGCTTTGCTCATTCAAACGTGATGGGTAAGGAATAGAAGATTTGGATTGGGGTTTTCAAGGAGCTACCTGGAGGTTCAAAAACAACTCCGGATTGGATTTGGTTTCGACAACTTGAGGATGGACATCGTTGGTACCTCCGTTATTAGTAGGAAGTTCCTTGTCCTTTGTACCCTCAGGTTCACTTTCCACTACCTTCGGGAGAGAAGAAGAAGAGGTAGTAGGAATAGCGGTTCCATTGTATGAAACATCACTTCGGGTTGTGATCGCCAGACGCCTCGGGTTAGCGATCGGTTGTTCTGGAAGTTTTCCTGAGCCCGAGGGTTGATCATTTAAAGACTTCTTTAGATCGTAATGATCCGACTGACAACAACCTGTTCATTTCATCTTGGGATTTCATGAATTGTTTCAATAACTCATCCGATGATGGTCCAGTTGGAACAATGGCTTGAGTTTGATTAGGAAAATTCTGGCCTCTATTGTTCAGATTAGGGCCTTGATTTTGAAAATTTCCTTGATTAGGATTCATATTCTCATGAAATTGATTCCCTCGATTGAAATTGTTTTGATTAAGGTTTCCTTGATGTTGGAAACCTTGATTTGGTCCCGGATAGAAATTACCTTGGTTTTGATAACCTTGGTTCATTCTAGGTTGGTTCTCGATTCCTTTTGTATATGATTCTGGTTAAAACCGGTGGTCCCGATAGTGTTAGCACTGGTAGTTTGGCTCATTTTGAGGACGGTATTGATTACCTCCTTGATGTGAAGTACCGGCTATAGCATTGGTTTCAAATGGACTACCATCTGCAGCAAAGATGTTGTAGTATGCATGGGCCACCACAAGTAACACGACTTCGACTTTCTTCACTTCACCATGTGATGGTGTCTGTGAAAGTGACTCTTTTGGTTAGCAAGAACCAAAGCCTTAACAATATCCGTGAGTTTGTCAATCTTAGCATCGGTGCTAGATGTACTCACGTGAGATGAAGTTGAAGGTCCAGCATTAGATGAGACCGATATGTTTGTTCGAAAGCGGCGACTACTTGTTTTCAATGATTTGCAAGGCTTCTTTGTGGTCTTGCTCAGAAATTACCTCGCTGAGGCATTTAAAGAGTCTTGGTCACTTGTCTCGGACCATTGTAGAAAGTATCCATTTGCATTAACTCGGAAAACCATGATGGACACTTCCGGAGCAACTCTTTGTAACGATCCCATGCCTCACCAAATGATTCATCAAATCTTTGAGAAAATTTCATTATCTCATTCTTAAGACTTGTAGTTCGGGATGGAGGATAGAATTCGTTAACAAACTTAGTGACTAGATCTTCCCATGTCTCAATGGAACGAGGGGGTTGTTTCTCAAGCCATTCCGGCTTGTCCCTCTAGAGAGAATGGGAAAAGAAGAAGCTTAATTGCTTCATGTGGGACATTCTTGTATTTGATGGTAGATGCAATCTTGTTAAACCATCGAATATGTGCATGAGGATCATCCCGCTCAAAACCATAGAATTGGCTTTGGGTTACAAGATTAAGCAACCCCGTTTTGAGCTCGGGTATCCCACCGATGGCTGGGACAATAATGGCATCTCCAGAACCCTCAATGGGTGCTGGAGAAGCTCATTCATCGGGTTTCTTCTGCCATTACGCAGGGGGTGGTGGTACTAGACGTTCTCACCACGGCTGGGAGCGAACGTCCTCACGCCTACGAGAATCTTTGCAAGCTCGAAAGTGGACTTGTAGAGTGGAAGAACGAAAGCATGCACTAAGTTTAAAATCATTTTCAAAACAAATGCGAGGCAAACGACAAGTGAACTTAACCAATAATCACAAATGAAATGGCTTCTTTGAAAAAGGTACACCAAATCACAAGGACACAAAGGCAAGTTTTGATCTTTAAGATAGGGAACTTATTAATGTTCACACCCCCAGTTGGTAGGTGTATCTGCCTTGATTTGGCGGTGGTTGATTTTTATGTATTTAAGTACCACTAAAAAGACGTAGGTATGGATTTGTGCTAAGGGTTTAAAAACTTTTGACAATATTTTTGGTATCGTCTCGTTTAACCAAATCCTACCTCTTTAAGAATCACCTTAAAGAAAATACAAGATAGAAAACGTTACGATTGTTTTGTTGTTTTATATATTTTGTTGTTGTTAACACTTTAGTGTTAATGACTTTTATAACTTTACAAAAATTGTTTACAAAAGGTGGTATATGTGCAAGTACGGTCCGAAAATGTTTAAACACGCTTAAAGCCTCCAAGCATGCGCCAAAATTTGATCGTTCAAACCGTCCGTTTATCACACAAATCAACCACTTGTGAATGGTCAACCGATAAAATTAAAATGCCTAAAACCAATGTAATCTCGGAATATATGGATTCCCGTCGTTAAGTCCCACGGAGGATTAATGGTGCTTCAAAACGTTCAGATGTCGAATGATCACTAAGGATAGTGATCAGTAAGGATTTTGATTTATAATTACACTACTGATTGATTGGAATTGAATTTGGTTACAGAATTGTAAAGCACAACAATCAGATTAAACAAATGAAAACACGTATGTTTATTAAATTACGTAAACGTACAAAATAAAATGTGAGTTTTAAGAAATAAAAGACCTACAAATATGAAAATGATATTTTTACAACCCTAATAATAAAAGAAAATTATTAGAAAATTAAAATTATTTTTTAAAACTATTTATTTAATTATTATTAATTAAAAACTATTTTAAACTATTTAATAATACTCTAAAATATAATAAAATATGAAATAAAACTAAAAAAATGAAATTATGATTTAGAAAAATCTAAAATATTATAAAACTTATTTTAAAACTTAAAATATATTTTTTTTACACTATTTATCTATTTATTATTAATTATTTAATACTTTTTAACTATTTTAAATTCTAATAAATACTAAAAAAGCTAAGAAAATTATGAAACTTTTTCTAAAATATCTTATGATGACAGAAAACTAAAAAATTATAAAACTAAAAGTTCTTAATAATAAGCTGAAAAGAAAAATTAAAAAGTTAATTTCTATTAAATAAATGCTATCACTATTTTTAAAATGATGTTTTTGTGATTTTTCTTTTTCAAAACTACTATACTACTGAAATTAAGCAACTTTAATGAAAACAAAAATTTTACAACTTAAAAATAAGCAGTTTGAAACTATAAAAGCTTAACAGTGAGCTTATGAGCTTATATTGATGTTTTTAAGCTCAAACAAGCTTCACAGATTGAAACAAAGGTGAAATAAGATGTAAATAAGCTAAAGCTACTTATATTAAGCTAATAAGCACAAAATATAACACTTATAAGCTATAAATAAGCTAATAAGCACTAATCCTAAGTCTACTAACCAAACAGGCCTGCAGACATATTAACAAGCAATTTTAGCTTATTAAATAAGCTGAAAAGCTCAAAATTAAAACTGAGGTGTCAAGATGAACTGGTGAGCTTTCTAAAAATCCAAGGCTCACTGTGGGTCCACTATGAAATTATTACAAGCTTGTGAAAAAGCATGTAAACAAGTGAGGATGACTAGTTCTATACTCAGTAAATTGGGACAAGTTAAAAGTCGAGCAGCCCTACCAAATAAGCTACAAAGTGAAAAGATTAAGCTTGAATCTTCAAGACAGTTAGCTTTCCAAAGAACCAAAATACACAAGCTATGGTTTACTAATAAGCTTTTTATGAGCTTGTGAAAAAGGTAGGCTCAACTGTGCACTGCACTTTCGACAAGGTGTTCAAAATAAGCTAAGAAATAAGCTATTAAATAAGCTATCTAGAAAATATAAAAAATACTAGGATAAAGATGAGCAGGTATATTATAATATTCCAAAATATCAATTCTTGAAACTTAATATTAAACCCTATATAAAATTATCTATTTTATTTAAAAACTGACTAAATGGAAATTTTGACTTTTTATATAACACTAATAGTTGACTTATATGAACTTTAAATCAATACTACTTACTTATTATGATATATTAAGCTATAATAAGATCAAATTAAGCTAGGTTAACAAGTTTTAAGCGACTCTGGTGATTTTAATAAACTAAATCCTAACGCTTAACTAATGGTGTGAGATTAAAGGGTATTTTGACTATTTATTAAACAAGCACTGGTTTTTATTGTCTATATGAGCTAATATGACCTAATGAGACATGCATCAAACAAGAACAAAGACTAGAATACCTTCTAACACAGTTTATACAAAGAAACCAAACAAACCTATACTAGATTGTTTTGAGCTTTACACACTAAAACAAATTTTAAAACCAAGTAACCTATTGATTAACTGATATTAACTATATTTAGACAGATTTAAGCTAAAATTAACAAGATTATAACACTTATACTTAAAATTGCAAATTTTGAAGAGATGGCTTACAAGTTGTTTATGCACAAATGAGAACCGAGAACAAAAGGATCATCCTATAGGCTACCACTAAGCCTCTAAACCCAAGGCAATCCAAGATTTACCCTCGCCCAGCTTGGTAACCATCTCCATGGATTTTTTATTTTTAACTAATTTTTTTGGTATTTTTGGTATTTTTTTCTTTTTGAAACTAAATTGAATTTTAAGGTTACTAAAAGCTTTAATAAGCTTTCGAGAGCTTATGTTAGCTTATAAGTCCAAAAACAACTAACAACAACATTAACACATATTGAGATTTTTGAAATGAAAATTGCATAAACCTGAATTGAAGCTTGAACACCTAAATTGATTATTGAAAAGATTTCAATACAATCAACTTGAGAAAATACATTTTGAAAGCTAAGAATACACTGAAACGACTAAAGAAATTAAAATTACACTAGTTACTCTTCACATTGCTTCCTCTCTGTTATAATGATCTCTTCAACTCTTGTCGACCTCCTCGATCATTTCCCACTTATTTCCAGCCATTCGATGCATTGAATTCATCATAATCGTCTATGTGAATTTTGGCCAAAATATCATAAGGTGTATTCTCATTAAGAATTCGGACTTTGTGGAGGTGTTAGGGAGTGGTAAACAAGTAGGGTGGTGGAAAGGGGGGAATTTAAAACCATGGTGGTTTTGATAGTGTATGCATTGCTGGCGGGCAAATGCGGGAGATTTTACTTAAGTGGTCCTGCTTTTTGACTTTCGTTGACCCTAGATATTAATAACGTGGGGGAGTTCATTTGGGGGGAGTTCAAAATGATTTTGGCAGGGATCAAAAAGGTCAAGGGCCAAGGTTCAAGGGTCAAGATTGGGTTGGGCTTGTGATGGGCCAGCTGGTTTGTAGGATTGGATTTGGGTTTAATAATAACAAAGGGTCCGTTTGGTATGGTATTAACACAAGGACCAATCTTGTAATTTTGGATTTCTCAAGGACTGACCTGCACTTTTCCAAAGTTATCACAAGGACCTATCTTGCCATTTATGAATAGTACAAGGACCACATTTGATTATTTTCCATTATTAAATATCCAAGGACTATTTATGACACTTTTTTAAACTTTAGGGACCTTTTCTGCCATTTGACCAAAGATTCATTCAAGGACCATTTTTGACAACTTAGAATATTTCAGGGACCTTGAATGATAAAACTCCACATTTTTGGATTCCAGGGACTAGATTTGACAAGTTTCCAAACTTGGGGGACTAAAACTGCCAATTATGCAAACTTGATACGTTTTTCACCTGATTTTGATATTTTTTCATTTAAAACACATAAAACACTTATTTGTGATATTTTTATCATTTTGATGCATTTCTGAGTGTTTTCAGATGATTTTGGCATTCTAAACGGTACAAAAATGATGAGTATTTAGACACTCATCACACACCAATGGCACATACCAAGAAACTAGACGCTGATTTACATGGGAAATCGGTGGACCCTACCAAATACCGAAGTATCATTGGGTCTCTCATGTATCTGGGTCAACTAGCAGTACGAGCATTGCTTTTTTAAGCCATATATCTTGCTCCCCGTTATCACGAGACCAAGCAAACCCACCTCTCCATGCTAAAAGAATCCGACATATCAAGGGAACCATTAACTTGGGGATCTGGTATCCGAAGGATTCCGGTTTTGAACTAATCGCTTTTTCAGACGCTGATCAATGGTGCTGCCAATCTCTGAAAATTACTTCAGGAGCATTACAATTTCTTAGTGATAAACTTTCATGGCATTCGAAGCGATCAGACATCGGACTGTCCTCAATAGAAGGTAATATGTACGCCTGATGTTGTGCTCAAGTCATTTGGATGAGAACACAACTCAAAGACTATGGTTACGTATTTGACAAAATCCGATGTACTCACGACAATCGGTGCTATTGCGATCTCGCAATCCGTTCAACACTCAAAATAAAAGCACATCGATCTTCGATATCATTTCATCAAGGAGCACGTGGAAAATCAATACTGTTGAATTATACTTTGTCGTGCATGAATACCACTGGCAGATCTCCTCACCAAAGCCCTAGCTCCTCGCTAGGTTTAATGAATGGTCCACCGGATTGGATGCTGGGTTTGACCTCGATGCTGGATGAACTTTAAAACATTCTTAAAAACTAGTCAACACCAAACCTCTTTTGTAATACTTTTCAAAAACAAAATACAAAAATATAAAATCTGATAAAATCAACAAAAATATTCTTCTATCTATATTTCTTGTAACATGGCAAGTATAAATCTTCCGTCAACACTTTACTATTTCAAAATTCAGTTTTTTTCTATGTCAAGTGTTGGGGGAGAACGTAAATATTTTTCGTTTCATAAAACCTTGTACTTGCATGTTACCTCATCAATGTTTGTCTTTGATTATGGTGGTCACATTTCTGGTTTCGACACTCACTCAAATTTATAAAATTCAATTATTTCTTAAGTCGAGGGGGAGTGTCGTCAAGTTTCTTTCCAAATATCTAAGTCAGTGAAGAAACCAACCGACTCTTGGATATCCCGAGCTAAGACAAAGATTGTCAATGCTGTCAAGCAAGTCAGGAAGAAAGACATGACCAAAAAAGCTAAATCAACTCGCTAACATAATCAACTTTCTCCAAGGCGGATAAACGAGTTGTTGAAAGAAAGGAGCATACCAGAAGTTTATCAAAGGAGATTTCCAAAGGAAATGGAGAAGACGGCAAAATATACTCACAAAGTTTCTTTCTCGAACACTGCTCGAGTTACAGATGTTCACCGCATGCTCTATCCAAATATCATGAAATTGGTCAAGCAAACAATCCCCGGTAACAATGACGATCAATCCAATTGAGCCTACAGTTCTCTCTGATGTAGACTTGATTTCCAAGCTGGTGCTACAATTTTCTCAACGATCTGCAACTTTCACCTCTGACGAAAGTAAACTATTTGAGGCATTACTGGAATATCAACTCCAGACTTCATGCAAGGGAGGCTGAAGGCCTAAGCGTCCAAGAGACGATGATGATAAGGATAAGGACAAAGATACAGAGCCTAAACGTTCAAAGAAAACTGGTGAATCATCCTCCATGCCACCACCCCCCAAAGGACTCCAACCGAAAAGAAAATTCCCCAGTTCTGCTGCTGCGGCGATAAACCTCGGGACTCGAGTTACAACCTCAGACAGAGAAAACCAGTGATCACTTCGAGTACACTGGTGGTGACGATGAAGAGATACTTGAGCCCCGACAACAACCCACCTCTCCCAACACAACAAAAAAACCAGCATCATCATCTAGGCCAAAGAATAAGAAGAAGACGACTAAGGCTGATGTCGTCTCATGGCTAGATGAAGATGACACCGAATACGACTGATTTTCTACACTTGTTGATGCTACTCCCTCCCTACCTAAAGGTCAAGACATGGTAGAAGGTCGAACATTGGATCATGCTAAGTTCCTTCAAGAAAAGTTTCGGGTGAAGAAGATGACCAAGTCAGAGCTAAAACGAATCAAGAATGACACTTTTCAATTGCTCAAAGACAGCTTGGAAAGTGCTATTGAAGTTGAATATCATCTTGAAAACATAGCACGAGCCATGTGTAACAACATCGATTGGCTCAACCCTGAAGCAAACATTGACTTCACCAGAAAGGACAAGGCTCCATACTACAAGACTGGACCGACCTCTACCTACCATTGGCCAACCAGATCAACCTAAAATTCCATTTCGATAATTCTTCAACAACGACCTGAAATTTCTACATGGTAGCGATGGTCAAAGAAATACGCTACATCATCGACACTTCCGTTTCATGCGAACTTACTCCAATTGCATAGCCATCAAGAAAAAGCTCTCACATGTTTGCCAACAGCGGTGAAAAGTATGACCTTGATGCAATGTATGGTATTCACCATTGCCGAACGCCGAAAATCTACTACAAAAGCTGCCGGTTCAAAAGTCAAAACACGAAGGATAAGTATAGGATCAATCTTGCTGTTAAGCATGTAACTCTCTCACAAATGAGACTACACATTTCTCAAGAAAATCGTGGTCAAAAGACAAGACGGAGGACCATGTTTTCGTGAAGCGGACTTCGAATTTACTCTCACGACATTGAAGATCAGATCTTGCCAAGGTACAAGGAAGAATGAGACACTTCTACAGAAATCCAACGCGTAATACATCAAGTCCTTGCTCATCTTCATCGAAGCATAGTGATCCAGAACGCGGTGGCGACTTACAACTTGCCGTGGAATCGTATCGACACGTGTCAACTTCAGCAGACCTCAGCTAGACCTTCCTGACATCAACCACCTTCCTCAATACACTCTCATCAGCAAACCGTTTGGTGTATTCTACCATAGTGAACTACACCACAACTTCTTGATGGCGTGCAGAGAGCTTCATAAGTTTGGGGATCATACACTGAAGAGTGTAAGGGATGGTTTAGCTTATCGGTTAAGGGAGATACATGAAGGCATAGGGTCTAAGAAGAGATGGAATTCTAAGGAAAGACGGGATGTGCAGAGGATCATCACTCGCATTGATGAAAGGTTGTTCAAGGACCGTTCAAAACATTGGAAAGTTTCATAGGCTATCAGTCTCCTAGCATTTAACTCACATTCTATCAACGCCCAAAACGCATTCCCCGAGTTATTGCTGGACTACCGGATACCTGGTAACCCTTGATTGGTTTATCATCTTAACATTTGATGTGTGATTTTAAATTGACTATGGCTTGTGCACACATGCTAACGGTGTACAACCCAGTACTTATAATGAAAGGACCATGTGGTGCGTCCGGCCCACAATCCTTATAAAAGGAATGCAAGCTTCTTACTTTTGAGTAAAACTTATCAAAACTATCATTTCTTCATAGTTTTGCTCAAAAGAACAAGTACTTCCCCTTAAGATTTTCAAAACCTCAAAAGTTTATATCACTTGTTGAGGGGAGTATTTGCTTAAAACTTTGTTCACAAAATTGTTCTTCGTGGTAATCTTCCCATAAAACTCAAAATGGTAATATTTGACATCAACATTTCATCAAAATAACATATTAATATGCCATTTTTTAGGGGGAGAAAAATTATGTGATAAGAAATATGTTGTGAGCCGAAAGGATCATCGTGTGAATAGACTTAACCAACGACCAATTTAACTCAAAAAAGTTAGTAAATCGAAAAAGACTTCCGTGATCTTATACTCAAGCTAGTTCGCTAGTGATGTAAACGCTGTCACGCAAAGACTTGTCCGAGTAGAACGTACCATTCGAGAAACTCTGGTATTGAACTTTGACGGTTTGACAACCTTCGAGGTTGTCCACACCTTCAAGGTAGTTATTAGAGCTAGTTGTCACCTAAAAGCTGTCAATGTATCTCTTTAACTATGCAACGTAACCGTCTCAAGGGATTGTCTATTATGAGTTGATCAATTCTGTGCGCGCTGCCTCACCGGCAGCATTTCTACCAAAACTCTAATCACGCGTGGAGGGGAGTAATTATGCAAAATCTTAAAACTCTCAAACAGTGGTATTAAATGCTTTTACTCATAACCACTATGAGAAATTTTCAATGAAAATCGCTGGCAACATAGGTTAGTCATGGAGTTATAAGGTGACTAAGGTTAGTAATAACCGTCCTATGATCCGCCAGAGTCGGAGGGATCTACCAAAGGACACCACCAATAGTTAGAATTAGAAGTCCTTAGGTATGATTATGAAAAAGGAGAAAATGAGAATCGGAGAAAGAGGTTGAAGAATTAAAAATAAATGAAAAGAAAATGGTGAAAAGAATAGCCCTCCGATTATTCAACTTAGGCGCATAATCGTTCAATTCATATACTCGTTGTCACTTGATGACACCGGTATTGAAGATCAAAGTCGTCATGGACCTAATGACGCATGTACTAAACCTTCTTAGCCACTCAAGTTTCTCTCAAGCTTGTTTCATTCTCACAGGAACCCTATGTAAACTATCCGCTTTCTTAGAGATTGCCGGTATGAAGAAGGAGACCCTCTCCCTAGTCTCGCTTAGCAAAACCAAAAGCATTATTGAGTCTAGAGCCACGAGATTCATCAAAAGATCTCTTAGGTACACTTTACAATTCATCGCTTGTTGTTCAACAATAAGGACGCAAGTGATACATTATCGAAGTCCTTCACAATCTTAGCAATCTGCCGAGAACATTTATGAGAGGTTCACAATAGTGATCCTCAGTGATTGAATGGAAACTCCTACCGTGGTCAACATCAAAGCCTCGACAGCCAGTCACTGTAACTCGTGGATTGCGCTTAGTGTCTCAAACGGCTCAAGTCGAGAGGTGATGCTTCTGTGTACCTCGACTCATCCGAATCTGTAGGTGTACTTGTACATCGCGTTATCTCACTTGTGGGACTCTAGTTCGAAACCTTTGTGAGAATTAGAGTTGTGTTTTCACACTATCGCTTAACACTCTGAAGTTCAAACCTGTAAGCGCTGGATTATTTCTAACCCATGTTTTATGTTTTCTTCTTATGGATGCTTTCGGGTAGAAAAGATCGTGCTGATTCTCCACATGGTCATGACAACATCATCACTATATGAAGTTCTCACATGATCAAAAGGCAACAAAAGTCAGAATGATTCTTCATCATCAAAGAATCTACAATATTTAAAGACTTAGAGAACTACATCAACACCGAATCCCATGTTGAAGAGCGTGTGAGCATGTTGGAGAAAGACGGAGACACCAGAGTAACGGCTTTACCTGAGGCATACATAACAACATACTATCACCTCCATCACAAAGAACAAAGATCAAAGAACAAAGAAAATGATGACGTCAAAGTAGAATACTTCAAAGGAAACAATTTCTCAAGACCGAGATTGTTTGAATCAAGACACTTCTTTCACAAGAAAGAAGAATGTCAAGACGCCAAGCTACTATTACATCAAGCACTACAACGTTTATATTATCAATCACTAACACTTAGAGATTTTGGAATCACTCCTAAACTAGAATTAAAGTGTTAGTAATTAATATGTAATAGTTAGCTTCATTATGGCCTTTATGTTTGTTATTAAGCTTAGGCTTATGTAGAAGGCCCATAAGCCTAGCCCCAAGCCTAATAAGTGAGGATGGAACTTGGTGTGTTGCCCTAGTTCCCTCCTATAAATACTCTTGTAAACCCTCACTTGAGGTTGGTTGTTCAATTCACTCATTTCACTCTCTACGATAACTCTTCATATATCATACGTGTGTGTGTTTGTGTTTGTGTTTGTTCATCCGATCATCTCTTATCTATTTCTTCTATTGATGCTTGTGTTACTAATATGGTGACCTAACAAACTCAAGTAGTTCAAATGAGGTCTTAGGAGTTTTGTTGAGTGGTAAGACACTATCGTGTTTTCTAGATCTTTTCAAAGAATACTAGTGATTCTCGAGTTCGAGTTCATACTCATGTCATATCGGATACAACTAAGCCCACTTATTTATAATTCATTACATACATAAAGAAGTGTCCCAATCTATGTAAGTAAGAAATTATAAACTTATGGTTCAGCGATTTACAATTTCTTTATTTAAAATGAAAAGGTGTCCCAGTCCATTCAAATAAGGATATTATAAATCATCGTACTTAAGAATTCCCGACACAACACTCATACTTAATCGATGAGTTACAAGGTGGTGTATTACGAGACAAAGTAGGTGTTCCAAGTTAAATAATCAGAGAAAATTGACATAGCATTCAAAAGAGTTGTTCATAGTTATGAAATAGTTTTCTCCAATGTTTAAGAATACCGTGAGATCATTGTGCAACTCACACTGTCTAAGAAATAAATTAGACCATTGTATCTCATAATGTCCGAGATTAAATAAGACCGTTGTATCTCACAATGTCCGAGAAAGATAT
>OU343220.1:185326837-185433171 GCA_910596185.1 Chrysanthemum makinoi | reverse complement strand
ATTGTTTCCATCATGTCGGGAAAATGGCCATCATACATCGCTGGAACGTGTCAGAGCATTACATAGGCCAGGCATACGCCTCGAGGCAAAAGTTCCGCATGGACAAGTGAATGTGGTCTTTTCTTGATCCGTGGATCAATGGGGATCCAAAATAACCCGAGAAACCATCAAGGAAACAATAGTATTCATTCCCCTCGCGATCCAAGCATTTGGTCCATGAAGGGTGAGGAAAATGGTCTTTCGGGGCGCCATTCAACTTACGATAGTCAATGCAAACACGCCATCCTCTACCAATCGAGTTGGAATTAACTGCTTTTCATTTGTGACAACAATTTTAGGAACACAATGAATTGGCTAACCCAAGGACTATCTAAGATCGGGTAAATTAATCCCGCATCAAGAAGTTTGATAACCTCCGTTTGATAACATCATGGATTTTTGATTTACTCGTCAGATGTTGAATCACGGCTTGAAGTCATCCTCCATCAAGATTTTGTAGAGTACAAAACTGGTTGATACCCTTAATGTCGAGAGTTTCAAGCAATTGCTTGTTTGTGTGACTTCAAGACCTTTATGAGCAGTTTTTCATCTTTACTCAAATCTCGAGCAATAATGACGGGTAATTTATCATCACCCTCAAGAAATACATATTCGAGATGAGGTGGTAAGTCCTTAAGTTCTACCTCTGAAATTATTCAGCTTTTCTCAACCGACTTGACTTCCTTATTATGAAGCTCGACGAGGGAGTGATGATGATCATCATTAAGCAACTTCAATGAGAAGAATGTCCCCTCAATGTCAACAGACGGGAGCTGATCACCATGGAATCAATCACTAGACAAGTATGCTTCAATCTCTTCCAAGATGAAGTCACTTTCCTCAAACGAGGAGAGAAGGATAGAATTGGCAATGATAGGTGGAGATGAATGAGTGAGATTATCACTCGAAGAATTATGATCATAACCGAATTCTGAGAGTACTCTTCAGAAGAAACATCAATGATATCTATTCGTTAACCGATCGTAATCATAGTTTCGGAGTACCCCGGTTTGATCAAGGTTAAAGGATACTTCATTACCCATACGTATGTGATTTCTTGCTCAAATACATCAATGAGAGCACTACCCGCTCGTGAATCCTCGCCCAACAATGAGAGGAACCGTGGATCAGCATCGAAATCAACAACTACAAATTCAAATGGAAATGGAACTTTCCTACTTTCTATCACGTCCTTCGCAAATGCCAAGTGGACGGTATATTGTACGATCTGCAAGCTCGAGAGTCATGCATGTAGGAGTAAGGTCCGAAAGAGAAAGTTTCTTCCATACCAAATGAGGCATCAGATTGATGCTTGCACCAAGATCAGCTAAGGCAAAGCATTCAACCATCCCTGGAAATACACAAGGTAAGAGAAATCGTGGATCTCCAAGTTTTTCGAAGCTTTTCAAGATAACTCAGAGCAGCTCTCGCTAAAGGAGTTTTAGCCATTTCAAACAATTTTTCCTTGTTGCTTAACATGTGTTTGAGAGTTGATGCAAACTTGGGCACGTCAAGATGATAGCATCCGCAATGCTTATGTCAAAATGTAGTTCTTGGAAAATTTGAAAAAATTTGTCCATTTGATGACTGCTTTTGGAGCTTTTCTTTTGCTCATTCAAACGCGATGGGTAAGGAATAGAAGATTTGATTTGGGGTTTTAACGAGAGCTACCGAGGTTCAAAACAACTCCCTGATTGGATTTGGGTTTCGGACAACTTGAGGATGGACATCGCTGGTACCTCCATTATTAGTAGGAAGTTCCTTGTCCTTTGTCTCAGTTCACTTTCCACTACCTTCGAGAGAGAAGAAGAAGAGGTAGTAGGAATAGCGGGTCCATTGTATGAAACATCACTGTTGTGACGCTTTTGCATCCCTGGTTAGCTTATCGTGTTGCTCGAAGTTTTCCTGAGCCCGAGGGTTGATCATTTAAAGACTTCTTTAGATCGTATCTGACGACCAACAACCTCGCTTCATTTCATCTTTGGGATTTCATGAATTGTTTCAATAACTCATCGATGATGGTCCATTGGAACAATGGTTGAGTTTGATTAGGTACCGGCCTCTATTGTTCGATTAGGCCTTGATTTTGAAAAATTTTGATTAGGATTCATATTCTCATGAAATTGATTCCCCGATTGAAATTACTTTTGATTAAGGTTTTGATGGAAACCTTGATTTGGTGCAAGATAGAAATTACCTTGGTTTTGATAACCTTGGTTCATTCTAGGTTGGTTCTCGATTCCGCTTTGTATATGATTCTCGTTAAAACCGGTGGTCCCCGATAAGTGTTAGCACGGTAGTTTGGCTCATTTTGAGGACGATATTGATTACCTCCTTGATGTGAAGTACCGGCTATAGCATTGCTTCAAAATGGACTACCATCGGTGGCAAGACAATTGTAGTATGCATGAGGGCCACCACAAGTAACACGACCGGACTTTCTTCACTTCACCATGTGATGGTGTTCAGGTGAAAGTGACTTTTGGTTAGCAAGAACCAAAGCTCGAACAATATCCGAGAGTTTGTCAATCTTAGCATCGGTGCTAGATGTACTCACGTGAGATGAAGTAGAAGGTCCGCGATTACCGACCTGATATGTCTTTATTCGGAAAGGGCGACCTGGACTTATTTTCAATGATTTGCAAGGCTTCTTTTGTGGTCTTGCTCAGAAATTACTCCATGGAGGCATTTAAAGAGTCTTGGTCGCCTTGTTCCTGCATTGTAGAAAGTATCCATTTGCATTAACTCGAAACCATGATGGACACTTCCCGAGAGCAACTCTTTGTAACGATCCCATGCCTCACCGAATGATTCATCAAATCTGGAGAAAAATTTCATTATCTCATTCTTAAGACTTGTAGTTCGGGATGGAGGATAGAATTCGCTAACAAACTTAGTGACTAGATCTTCCCATGCCCTCAATGGAACCAGGGTTGTTTCTCAAGCCAATCCGCTTGTCCCCTCTGAGAGAATGGGAACGTAAGAAGCTTAATTGCTTCATGGGACATTCTTGTATTTGATGGTAGATGCATCCCGTTAAACCATCGTTAATATGCGGATGGATTATTCAGGACGATAGAATGGATTAATATGATCGATCACGATTTGATTAATGACGATGGTGGTGGTACTCAGACGCTCTCTACCACGTCGGCGAGCGTAACGCCCCACGCCTACAGGAATCTTTGCAAGCTCTCGTGGACTGTGTATTTGAAGAACGAGTGCGCATGCACTAAGTTTAAAAATCATTTTCCAAAACAAATGCGAGGCAAAACGACAAGTGAACTTTAACCAATAATCACAAATGAAATGGTTTCTTTGAAAAAGGTACACCAAATCACAAGGACACAAAGGCAAGTTTTGATCTTTAAGATTGGGAACTTATTAATGTTCACACCCAGTTGGTAATCGCCTTGATTTGCGGTGGTTGATTTTTATGTATTTAAGTACCACTAAAAAGACGTAGGTATGGATTTGTGCTAAAGGTTTAAAAACTTTTGGACAATATTTTTGGTATCGTCTCGTTTAACCAAATCCTACCTCTTTAAGAATCACCTGAAAGAAAATACAAGATAGAAAAAACGCATTTATTGTTTTGTTGTTTTATATATATATATTTTTTTGGTGTTGTTAACACTTTAGGAAAAGTGTTAATGACTTTTTATAACTTCACAAAAAATTGTTTACAAAGGTGTATATGTGCAAGTACGGAACTGAAAATGTTTAAAACACGCTACAAATCTCCGTCAGCAAAAATTTGATCAAGTTTCACTCGGCCAATTTTATCACACAAGTTAACCACTTGTGAATGGTCAACCGTAATAAAATTAAAACAGTCTAAAACCAATGCAATTTCCCTTGAATATAATGGATTCCCCGTCGTTAAGTCCCACGGAGGATTAATGGTGCTTCAAAAACGTTCAGATGTCGAATGATCACTAAGGATAATGATCAGTAAGGATTTTGATTTATAATTACACTACTGATTGATTGGAATTGAATTTGGTTACAGAATTGTAAAGCACAACAATCAGGATTAAACAAATGAAACACGATTATGTTTATTAAATTACGAACGCATAAAATAAAATGTGAGTTTTAAGAAATAAAAGACCTACAAATATGAAAATGATATTTTTACAACCCTACTAATAAAAGAAAATTATTAGAAAATTAAAATTATTTTTAAAACTATTTATTTAATTATTATTAATTAAAACTATTTTAAACTATTTAATAATACTCTAAAATATAAGAAAATATGAAATAAAACTAGAAAAATGAAATTATGATTTAGAAAAATCTAAAATATTATAAAACTTATTTTAAAACTTAAAATATATTTTTTACACTTTTTATCTATTTATTATTAATTATTTAATACTTTTAACTATTTTAAATTCTAATAAATACTAAACAAACTAAGAAAATTATGAAACTTTTTCTAAAAATATCTTATGATGACAGAAAACTAAAAAAATTATAAAAACTAAAAGTTCTTAATAATAAGCTGAAAAGAAAAATTAAAAAGTTAATTTCTATTAAATAAATGCTATCACTATTTTTAAAATGATGTTTTTGTGATTTTTCTTTTTCAAAACTACTATACTACTGAAATTAAGCAACTTTAATGAAAACAAAAATTTTACAACTTAAAAATAAGCAGTTTGAAACTATAAAGCTTAACATGAGCTTACGAGCTTATATTGATGTTTTTAAGCTCAAACAAGCTTCACAGATTGAAACAAAGGTGAAATAAGATGTAAAAAAGCTAAAGCTACTTATATTAAGCTAATAAGCACAAAAATACACACTTATAAGCTATAAATAAGCTAATAAGCAATAATCCTAAGTCTACTAACCAACCAAACAAATGCAGACATATTAACAAGCAATTTTAGCTTATTAAATAAGCTGAAAAGCTCAAAATTAAAACTGAGGTGTCAAGATGAACTGGTGAGTTTCTAAAATCCAAGGCTCACTGTGGGGTCCACTAATGAGCTTATTACAAGCTTGTGAAAAAGCATGTAAACAAGTGAGTGATGACTCGGCCTATAATGAGTAAATTGGGACAAGTTAAAAGTCGATAGTGCCCTACCAAATAAGCTACAAAGTGAAAGATTAAGCTTGAATCTTCAAGACAGCTAAGTTAGCTTTCCAAAGAACCAAAATACACAAGCTATGGTTTACTAATAAGCTTTTATGAGCTTGTGAAAATAGGCTCAACCTGCAACGGGCACTTTTTCGCACAAGGTGTTCAAAATAAGCTAAGAAATAAGCTATTAAATAAGCTATCTAGAAAATATAAAAAATACTAGGATAAAGATGAGCAGGTATATTATAATATTCCAAAATATCAATTCTTGAAACTTAATATTAAACCCTATATAAAATTATCTATTTTATTTAAAACCGACTAAATGGAAATTTTGACTTTTTATATAACACTAATAGTTGACTTATATGAACTTTAAATCAATACTACTTACTTATTATGATATATTAAGCTATAATAAGATCAAATTAAGCTAGGTTAACAAGTTTTAAGGACTGGTGATTTTAATAAACTAAATCCTAACAGTTAACTAATGGTGTGAGATTAAAGGGTATTTTGACTATTTATTAAAAAGCAATCTGGTTTTTATTGTCTATATGAGCTAATATGACCTAATGAGACATGCATCAAACAAGAACAAAGACTAGAATACCTTCTAACACAGTTATACAAGAAACCAAACAAACCTATACTAGACTGTTTTGAAGCTTTACACACTAAAACAAATTTTAAAACCAAGTAACCTATTGATTAACTGATATTAACTATATTTAGACAGATTTAAGCTAAAATTAACAAGATTATAACACTTATACTTAAAATTGCAAATTTTGAAGAAATGGCTTACAAGTTGTGTTTATGCACAACCGAGAACCGAGAACAAAGGATCACTCCTATAGGCTTACCACTAAGCCTCTAAACCCAAAGCAATCCAAGATTTACCCTCGCCCAACCGTGGTAACCATCTCCATGGATTTTTTATTTTTAACTAATTTTTTTGGTATTTTTGGTATTTTTTTTCTTTTTGAAACTAAACTGAATTTTAAGGTTACTAAAAGCTTTAATAAGCTTTCTGAGGAGCTTATGTTAGCTTATAAGTCCAAAACAACAACTAACAACAACATTAACACATATTGAGATTTTTGAAATGAAAATTGCATAAACTGAATTTGAAGCTTGAACACTGAAATTGATTATTGAAAAAGATTTTCAATACACTGAACTTGAGAAAAACAGTACTTGAAAGCTAAGAAATACACTGGAAACGACTAAAGAAATTAAAAATTACACTAGTTACTCTTCACATTGCTTCCTCTCTTGTTTATAATGATCTCTTTCAGTCTCTTGTCGACCTCTGATCATTTCCCACTTATTTCCAGCCATTCGATGCATTGAATTCATCATAATCGCCCATGTGGAATTTTACCAAAATATCATAAGGTGTATTCTCAATTAAGAATTCTTGGACTTTGTGGAGGTGTTAGGGAGTGGGTAAAGGTGTAGTGGTGAGTGGAGTGGTGGAATTTAAAACCATGGTGGTTTTGATAGTGTATGGTTTTTGCGGGCAAATGTGAGAGACGATGAACAGTGGTCCGTTTTGACTTTCGTTGACCGGATTATTAATAACGGGGAGTTCATTTGGGGGAGTTCAAAATGATTTTGGCAGGATCAAAAAGGTCAAAAGGTTCAAGGGTCAAGATTGGGTGGGCTTGTGATGGGCCAAATTGTAGGATTGGATTTGTGTTTAATAATAACAAAGGGTCCGTTTGGTATGGTATTAACACAAGGACCAATCTTGTAATTTTGGATTTCTCAAGGACTGAACCTGCCATTTTTCCAAAGTTATCACAAGGACCTATCTTGCCATTTATGAATAGTACAAGGACCACATTTGATTATTTTCCATTATTAAGTATCCAAGGACTATTTATGACACTTTTTTAAACTTTAGGGACCTTTTCTGCCATTTGACCAAAGATTCATTCAAGGACCATTTTTGACAACTTAGAATATTTCAGGGACCTTGAATGATAAAACTCCACATTTTTGGATTCCAGGGACTAGATTTGACAAGTTTCCAAACTTGGGGGACTAAAACTGCCAATTATGCAAACTTGATACGTTTTTCACCTGATTTTGATATTTTTTCATTTAAAACACATAAAACACTTATTTGTGATATTTTTATCATTTTGATGCATTTCTGAGTGTTTTCAGATGATTTTGGCATTCTAAACGGTACAAAAATGATGAGTATTTAGACACTCATCACACACCAATGGCACATACCAAGAAACTAGACGCTGATTTACATGGGAAATTGGTGGACCCTACCAAATACCAAAGTATCATGGGTCTCATGTATCAACAAATAGCGTGCCCGATATTGTTTTTGCCGTATATCGTTGTTCCCTATCACCGAGACCAACCAAACCCACCTCTCCATGCTTATCCTCCGGATATATCAAGGGAACCATTAACTTGGGGATCCGGTATCCCAAGGATTCGTTTTGAACTAATAGCTTTTTCAGACGTCGACACGCAGTCGCTTAGACTCTCAAAATTACTTGAGCATTACAATTTCTTAGTGATAAACCGTTTCATGGCATTCAAGAAGCAGGATCATCGCCGGTCCTCAATAGCAGAATATGCCAGCCCACCGTGAAGTCAAATGGATGAGAACACAACTCAAAGACTATGGAATACGGACGAAAACCGGACAAAGGACGGACTCGGAGGACATGATCACCAAAAACTGAAATGATCTTCGATATCATTTCACTGGAAAAATGGTAACGAATTATACCGATTATTTGACCAGATCTCCTCACCAAAGCCCTTCCCTGCTAGGTTTAATGAGTTGGTCCACCGATTGGTAAGTTTTGACTGAGGAACTGGATGAACTTTTAAAACATTCTTAAAAACTAGTCAAACACCAAAACCTCTTTTGTAATACTTTTCAAAACAAAATACAAAAATATAAAATCTGATAAAATCAACAAAAATATTCTTCTATCTATATTTCTTGTAACATGGCAAGTATAATTGCCAACACTTTACTATTTCAAAATTCAAGATTTTCTATGTCAAGTGTGAGGGGAGAACGTAAATATTTTTCGGTTTCATAAAACCTTGTACTTGCATGTTACCTCATCACATTTGTGTCTTTGATTATGGTGGTCACATTTCTGGTTTACTGACACTCCTCAGACTCAAATTTATAAAATTCAATTATTTCTTAAGTCGAGGGGGAGTGTCGTCAAGTTTCTTTCCAAATATCTAAGTCAGTGAAGAAACCAACCGACTCTTGGATATCCCGAGCTAAGAAAAAGATTGTCAATGCTGTCAAGCAAGTCAGGAAGAAAGACATGACCAACAAAAAGCTAAATCAACTAAATTGAATCAACTTTCTCCAAGGTGGATAAACGAGTTGTTGAAAGAAAGGGAGCATACCTTAAGTTTATCAAAGGATATTTCCAAAAGGAAATGGAGAAGACGGCAAGAGAATATACTCACAAGTTTCTTCTCACACTGCTCTCTGGAGTTACAAGAGAGATGTTCACCAAACAGCTTCTATCCAAATATCATGAAATTGGTCAAGCAAACAATCCCCCTAGAATAATGACGAATTCATCCATTGAGTCAGTTTCTCGATGTAGACTTGATTTCCAAGTCGGTGCTACAATTTTCTCAACGATCCGCAACTTTCACCTCTCGAAGAAATTTAAAGTAAACTATTTGAGGCATTACCGAATATCAACTCAAGACTTCATGCAAGGAGCAAGTCGAAGGCTAAGCCGCCCAAGAGACGATGATGATAAGGATATGACAAAGATACAGAGTCATGTCCATCCTCCGGGAAGAAAATCAGAATTTCTGTCCTCCTGTCCCAACCCTGTCCCTGATCCTGAGATACTTGAGCCCCTGGGACAACAACCCACTTCTCCCAACACAACAAAACCAAAGATCATCATCTAGGCCAAAGAATAAGAAGAAGACGACTAATACTGATGTCGCCTCATGGCTAGATGAAGATGACACCAATAATGCATCGATTTTCTACACTTGTTGATGCTACCCCTCCTACCTAAAGGTCAAGACATGGTAGAAGGTCTAACATTGGATCATAAGTTCCTTCAAGAAAAGTTTCGGGTGAAGAAGATGACCAAGTCAGAGCTAAAACGAATCAAGAATGACACTTTTCAATTGCTCAAAGACAGCTTGGAAAGTGCTATTGAAGTTGAATATCATCTTGAAAACATAGCACGAGCCATGTGTAACAACATCGACATTTCAACCCCTGGCAAACATTGACTTCACCGTAGGACAAGGCTCCATACTACACAGACCGACCAGACCTCTACCTACCATTGGCCAACCAGATCAACCTAAAATTCCATTTCTGATACTTCAACAACGACTGAATTTCTTCTACATGGTAGCGATGGGTCAAAGAAATACGCTACATCATCGACACTTCCGCTCCATGCAGAACTTACTCCAATTGCATAGCCATTGAAGAAAAGCTACTCACATGTTTGCCACCGGGAAAAGTATGACCTTGATGCAATGTATGGTATTCACCATTGGCCGGAACGCCGAAGAATACTACAAAAGCCTGGTTCAAAAGTCAAAACACGAATGATATATAAAGGGATCGCTGTCAAGCATGTAACTCTCAAAATGAGACTACACATTTCTCAAGAAAATCATGGTCAAAAGACAAGACGAAGAGGACTATGTTTTCTCAGGAAGCGGACTTTCGAATTTGTCTCTCAACGACATTGAAGATCTGTATCTTTCCAAGGTACAAGGAAGAATGAGACACTTCTCACGAAATCCAACGTGAATACATCAAGTCCTGCTCATCTTCATCATCGAAGCATAGTGATCCAAACGTGTAGAAGACTTACAACTTGCCGGGAATCGTATCGACACGCGTGTCAACTTCACCAGACCTCACTAGACCTTCTCTCGACATCAACCACCTTCCTCAATACACTCTCATCAGCAAACCGTTTGGTGTATTCTACCATAGTGAACTACACCACACTTCTGATGGCGTAGAGAGCTTCATAAGTTTGGGGATCATACACTGAAGAGTGTAAGGATGGTTTAGCTTATCGGTTAAGGGAGATACATGAAGGCATAGGGTCGAATAAGAGATGGAATTCTAAGGAAAGACGGGATGTGCAGAGGATCATCACTCGCATCGATGAAAGGTTGTTCAGAAGGGACCAGTTCAAAACATTGGAAAGTTTCATAGGCGGTCGTCCTAGCATTTAACTCACAGTCTATCAACGTCCAAAACGCATTCCTGGAGTTATTGCTGGACTACCGGATACTCCTGGTAACCCTTGATTTGGTTTATCATCTTAACATTTGGATGTGTGATTTTAAAATTGACTATGGCTTGTGCACACATAACAGTGTACAACCCGTACTTATAATGAAAGGACCATGTGGTACGCTTCAGTGCCACAATCCTTATAAAAGGAGCGAAAGCTTCTTACTTTTGAGTAAAACTTATCAAAACTATCATTTCTTCATAGTTTTGCTCAAAAGAACAAGTACTTCCCCTTAAGATTTTTTTTCAAAACCTCAAAAGTTTATATCACTTGTTGAGGGGGAGTATTTGATTAAAAACTTTGTTCACAAAATTTTTCTTCGTGGTAATCTTCCCATAAAACTCAAAATGGTAATATTTGACATCAACATTTCATCAAAAATAACATATTAATATGCCATTTTTTAGGGGGAGAAAAATTATGTGATAAGAAATATGTTGTGAGTTGCGAAAGGATCATCGTGTGAATAGACTTAACCAACGAATTGACGAACTCTGAAATGTTAGTAAATCGAAAAGACTTGTCCGGTACGGGTAATAATTTCAAGCTAGTTCGCTAGTGATGTAAACGTGTCACGCAAAAGACTTGTCCGAGTAGAACGTACCATTCGAGAAACTCTTGGTAGACATGAACTTTGACGGGTTTGACAACCTTTCGAGGTTGTCCACACCTTCAAGGTAGTTATTAGAGCTAGTTGTCACCTAAAAGCTGACAATGTATCTCTTTAACTATGCAACGTAACCGTGTCTCGCGGGGATTGTCTATCTTGAGTTGATCAATTCAGTGTGCGCGCTTCTCTCTCACCGTGCAGATTGCAGTCAAAACTCTTAAGCACGTGTGGAGGGGGAGTAATTATGCAAAATCTTAAAACTCTCAAACAGTGGTATTAAATGCTTTTACTCATAACCACTATGAGAGATTTTCAATGAAAATCGTTTTGTGGCAACATAGGTTAGTCATGGAGTTATAAGGTGACTAAGGTTAGTAATAACCGTCCTATGATCCGCCAGAGCCGGAGGGATCTACCCAAGGACACCACCAATAGTTAGAATTAGAAGTCCTTAGGTATGATTATGAAAAAGGAGAAAATGAGAATCGGAGAAAGAAGGAGTTGAAGAATTAAAAATAAATGAAAAGAAAATGGTGAAAAGAAATAGCCCTCCAGATTATTCAACTTAGGGCGATAACCGGTTCAATTCATATGCTACTGGTTGTCACTTGATGACACCGGTATTGAAGATCAAAGTCGTCATGGACCTAATGACGCATGTACTAAACCTTCTTAGCCACTCAAGTTTCTCTCAACAGAAGCTTGTTTCATTCTCACAGGGAACCCTATGTAAACTATCGGCTTTCTCTTAGAGATTGCTGGTATTGAAGAAGGAGACCCTCTCCCTAGTCTCGGCTTAGCAAAACCAAAGCGCATTATTGAGTCTAGAGCCACGAGATTCATCAAAAGATCTCTTAGGTACACTTAACAATTCATCGCTTGTTGTTCAACAATAAGGACGCAAGTGATACATTATCGAGTCCTTCACAGATCTTAGCAATCTGTCGAGAACATTTATGAGAGGTTCACAATAGTGATCCTCAGTGATTGAATGGAAACTCCTACCAGGGTCAACATCAAAAAGCCCTGACAGCAGGTCACTTCGGTAACTCCCCGTGGATTACGCTTAGTGTGTCTCAAACGGTCTACAGTGAGAGGTGATGCTTCTGTACCTCAACACTCATCTGAACAGAGGGTGTTCTCTACATCGCTATCTCACTTGTGGGACTCTAGTTCAGTGAACGTGTGAGAATTAGAGTTGTGTTTTCACACTACGTAACACTCTTGAAGTTCAAACCCTGTCGGGATTATTTCTAACCCATGTTTTATGTTTTCTTCTTATGGATGCTTATGGTAGAAAAGATCGTGTCGATTCTCCACATGGTCATGACATCATCACTATATGAAGTTCTCACATGATCAAAGGCAACAAAGTCAATGATTCTTCATCATCAAAGAATCTACAATATTTAAAGACTTAGAGAACTACATCAACACTGAAATCCCATGTTGAAGAGCGTGTGAGCATGTTGGAGAAAGACGTGGAGACACTAGAGTAACGAAGCGGACCTGAGGCAGACAGCAACAACATACTATCACCTCCATCACAAAGAACAAAGATCAAAGAACAAAGAAAATGATGACGTCAAAGTAGAATACTTCAAAGGAAACAATTTCTCTACATCGAGATTGTTTGAATCAAGACACTTTTCTCACAAGAAAGAAGAATGTAAGACGCCAAAGCTACTATTACATCGCAGACTACTAACGCTTATATTATCAATCACTAACACTTAGGGGAGATTGTTGGAATCACTCCTAAACTAGAATTAAAGTGTTAGTAATTAATATGTAATAGTTAGCTTCATTATGGCCTTTATGTTTGTTATTAAGCTTAGGCTTATGTAGAAGGCCCATAAGCCTAGGCCCAAGCCTAATAAGGAAAGGATGGGAACTTGGTGTGTTGCCCTAGTTCCCTCCTATAAATACTCTTGTAAACCCTCACTTGAGGGTTGGTTGTTCAATTCACTCATTTCACTCTACGCATAACTCTTTCATATATCATACGTGTGTGTGTTTGTGTTTGTGTTTGTTCATCCGATCATCTCTTATCTATTTCTTCTATTGATGCTTGTGTTACTAATATGGTGACCTAACAAACTCAAGTAGTTCAAATGAGGTCTTAGGAGTTTTGTTGAGTGGTAAGACACTATCGTGTTTTCTAGATCTTTTCAAAGAATACTAGTGATTCTCGAGTTCGAGTTCATACTCATGTCATATCGATACAACTAAGCCACTTATTTATAATTCATTACATACATAAAGAAGTGTCCCAATCTATGTAAGTAAGAAATTATAAACTTATGGTTCAGCGATTTACAATTTCTTTATTTAAAATGAAAAGGTGTCCCAGTCCATTCAAATAAGGATATTATAAATCATCGTATTTGAATTCCCACAACACTCATACTTAATCGATGAGTTACAAGGTGGTGTATTACGAGACAAAGTAGGTGTTCCAAGTTAAATAATTAGAGAAAATTGACATAGCATTCAAAAGAGTTGTTCATAGTTATGAAATAGTTTTCTCACAATGTTTAAGAAATACCAGTGAGATCATTGTGCAACTCACAATGTCTAAGAAATAAATTAGACCATTGTATCTCATAATGTCTGAGATTAAATAAGACCGTTGTATCTCACAATGTCTGAGAAAGATATAAGACTATTGTGTGTTTCTCAATGTTAGCGAAATAGATAAGACTATTCTGTGTCTCTCAATATTTGAGAAATATATTTAGGCCAATTGTTTTTCTTACGATGTTTGAGATATATCTAAGTCAATTGGGTATCTCACGATGTTTAAGGTATATCTATGTCAATTGTGTATCTCACGATGTTTGAGTTATATCTAATTCAATTATGTATCTCACGATGTTTGAGATATATATAAGTCAACTATGTATCTCACGATGTTTGAGAAATAAGGAAGACCATTTGTCACACCCCCAAATTACCTGTTTTGCAGGTAAATGAATGGAATTCCTGACGGTTGACTGTCATAGCATCACAATCACAGTTATATTGAACGACCTAAAGTGTCGTTTGGAAAATACATCGTTTGATTTAAATAAAATAATCAGAGTTTACAAAGTAGGTCCCAAATGTAAATCAACTTGTGCGGAAATAAGTTTGTTACAATTCAAACGATGTTTTAAAGTACGTAAAACCCAGTGAGACGCGCTCGTCACCACACGACTCCATGATGTGTCCAAATGCATGCCATGAAGTGAATGCCTTAGAAACCTGAGATAAAACATGCTAAAAGTGTCAACACAAAGGTTGAGTGAGTTCATAGAGTTTGAGTTGAAATGTAAAGTCTTTAAAAATCGTTTATGCAAAGAAAGGCATTGTAAATTGTTGAAATGTAAAGACTTTCAAAATCGATTATGTAGCAAAGGCATTGTAAATCCACTCAGCTCCAAGTCCCGCCCATACAAAACTTGCAACCTGTGTGTTCACAACCCACTGCCGAATATGTATTGTTTATGTTCCAAACATATGATGTCAAATGAATTCACAAATAGTGCATGGCTCAATGTATCGAAATCGTTTATGCAAAGAAAGGCATTGTGAATCCACTCAGCCCAAGTCCCGCTATACAAAACTTGCAACTGTGTGTTCACAACCCACTGCCAAAATATGTATGGTTTATGTTCAAATCGTTCCAAGACCATTAGTTAATGATATTACCAAGACCATTAGCTCAATGAATATACCAAGACCATTAGACCAATGAATGTACCAAGACCATTAGCTCAATGAATATACCAAGACCATTAGCTCAATGAATATACCAAGACCATTAGACCAATGAATATACCAAGACCATTAGCTCAATGAATATACTATGGAATTTCTAAGTATGGCAATAATGTTACTTGTATGACTAGCATCCAGTCAAGTAAACATATAATTTGCAAATAGTCATGAATGTAAAAATAGTCGAGCATGTATCTCCAAAACAAGTTATGAAAACAAGTAAAAGCAGGGGCTATGAAACTCACTTGGTAAACTGAGGCGATGACAAAAGTGAGTACACCGAGGTATAATGTGAAACTTCAATCTGGACCTATTACCAATGATATGATATGCAATGAGTTGCTATGTAATGTATGCATGCATTGCATGTTATTTATACCATTTCATGAAGTTTTGAAAATATTACTTATCGTCAAAATACTGCTTGACGCCTTGACCAATCCAAAATCACTTTTCAAGTTTTTACGTCAAAATGTCATCCTACAATGGTTTTATAATGATTTATGGTGAAATTTTCACTTTTCGTCAGAAAACAATGTCCGGAATTTTATGAAAGTGACAAAAATGGCTTCAAAACTAGTCAAAATGGTGTAACGCCGATCTAGAGAACGAACTCGACGGTTTTGGAAAGTTTGTATCGATATCTAGAAGTTTCATCGAGGAGTTTTCATTCAAAAGGTCTCGATCATAAAGATATTAAGGGTTAAATATGGTGATTTTAGTTAATTGTGTGCGTAAAATTAGTTACGGCAAGTTTATGAAAAAGTGCATATCTTTGTCGTTTCAAATCCGCTTTCTACGCTTATACGCCCTTAGCTTCAGATCAAAGTATACTAATATATTTTGACAAGTCGAAATAATTTGTGAAGCTTAAGGCTCTTGCACTGACTGTACAAAAAAGAAAACCCTTTGCTGAAATTTTCAGGATTATATATATTTCGTCGCCAACTTGAAAAATTCATTCCTCCTTCGTTATAACTCCGCTTTAACCGCTCAAGCTGCCCACGGATTCGCTTTTAAATTATATTTTCTAAATATCAAGGTCAAAAAGTTGTGTCTATATTCGGATTTTCCAGAAAAATAAAATAAGGACAGAACATATATATATACTTGTCGAAAATGGTTTTTATCGTACTAAACCTATTCCAATCCCTTCAAATCAACTCCAAAGCTAGTCTAATCCTACCATACACCTTCTTAGGGTGTCATGGGTTCCTAGACATCATCAAGACCAAAGTATAACAAGGGAATAATTATAGGATGACTTTGTATATATATAAACTCTAAAAATCATGTAAAAATGGTATAAGTAACACAAGTCTTGCATGTTTTTGCTCAAAAATGATGAGATGAGTATGAAATAAATATGTAAGATGAAAATAAAGATGAGATGCTTACAAGTGATATGATGAGGTGCAAAGAACAAAGGATTTATCCTAAACACCCTAGGTTTTTATTTCAAAACCTAAACAAAGAGTGTTACTAGATTGTAAAACTTAAAATGGAAATTTTTGATGAATATCCTCTTGGACCTTATGCTTGGCCGGTTATGGTGATAAGAAACAAGAGAGAAGAAAAGTTTTTCTAACTTGTTGAATGTATTGAATGAAATGAATGAGTAGTCTTGACATGGAGTGTAAATAAATACAATCAAGGAAAAAAAATCACCAACAATATTAATCACAACCCCATAAGGATTTTGGGTTATTGTCCTTCAATATATATATATTTTTTTATAAAATGTATTGTGTAAATACTTGTAACAATTTGTAAGAAAAAAATGTAAGTAAATGTGTAGGGAAATATATAAGTAAAGGTAAATGGAAATCTTTGGGGCAAGTAAGTTTTTAATAGTTCAAAATAGAATGTAATGAGATAATAAAAATTGTAAAAATACTTTCCTTGTGAAATTTGAGTGATAAAATAATTATCGTATAATTTTTAAGAAAACGTCGTAATAATTTAACTTTAACGATTAATATACCAAGTAAATTTGAAACATTAGGAAAAACTAAAAATATAGTTTTTATGAACTAAATGTAAGTTTAAAAATACCTCGGAATCATTTTTGAAAGTAATGGATTAAATATACAATAATAACTCACGATAAAGATTATTAAATAAAAAATTACGCGTATAAAGTGAAATGAAATGTCATGAATGAATTAATGAGATGCAAATGATGTCAATGAAATGTAGACTAATCTTAGTCCATATGAAATGTACGTGATGTCATGATCATGAATTTGCCGCTAAACCTTTCAAGTTACGCGAATTGAAACACGTAAACCAAGTTTACGATAAATGTTGAAATAATGAGACATGAACCGTGTCAGAAACGACCGAAAGTGGGTTGTCACATCACCATCCAAAAGGAATTCACCTGAATTCTTCGGTTGGTCTCTGGTTTAGGGTTTGATGTGGCAAACTTTCCCATTCCCGAGCAAAACCCTCAAAAGGCTTTTTGGTAACCGATTTTTACTTAATCCCACAACTCATCAAACAAGAACGGTCATACGATTAGGCTAAATCGGTTTAGGTAACAACTTGTTTCTAGCTCGATCTTTGCAACTCATCAAACAAGAACTGCCACGCAGATCAAACTGGAAACAAGTGGTTTGAAGAAAATCTTTTGAAAATTTGGCTCGATTACGGAATTGCTTGCACATATAAGCTTACTACTCCCTTGTGTTGATTTTCTCCTGAATTAGACATAGGTGATGTGCTATGTATAATTTAGGAGTAACTATGCAATGCTTGGACTAATCACTCATGATGTTTGGTGTTGAGTCAACTGATGTTAAAATTGTGATGAACATCAAGGAGAGAAGACATGGAGAAGTGTCGTTAAAATGATAGTTAAAGTAAAAAGAATTGAAATCCTCGAATGTTAACAAATCGAAAGAAAATAAAGTACGATAGATGAGAATACAACGAGTGGTTTAGCAAAAGTAGTACATCTTTAAGTTATAAAGTTTCGGATACTATGATTAGACATAAACTTGGTACGACATAGTACATAAGGAGAAATAAGACTTTTAGTTTCCGAACTTCTTCAGCCTTCCGCGTCGTTGATACCTTGACGAGCTCCTCCTCCTCCTTCTAACATATATACCTTCCCATGAGCACCTTCGACTTGTTGACCTTGGTTTTGAGGACATTGACTTCAATAGTGTCCTTGCTCCCCGATTCTAACATGTAACCATGGCCTTGCCTCTACAATTCCTGGCCAGGTGTCCCAGTTGTTGACACTTGTAGCACTTAGGAGACAAAGACCCGCGTGTGATGATACTTACATCGATTACATAGTGGGTAGGTTCCAAGATAACCTCTCGCTTTCTATTGTGCAAACACATACCATTGCAGCTTCTTGCCCTCTATTCTGTTGTTGATGATGGTTAGTGTTACGGTTTTGGTTGTTGTTGTTATAACCTCCGTCGTCTTCTCCCACTTCTTTTGTTGTTGTTGGTTTGGTTATTTGCATTGGTGCAGTTTGTTGGGGTTGTTGTGGTTTTGGTTGGTGTTGGTGTACTTGCCTCTCTTCACTACTCCCATGAGCTTTTGAGTCAATCAATAGCTTCCTCAATCGCTTATGGTCGAAGAAGTCACATCTCTTTGAATAACCTCGGGAAGTCCCCCGATAAAAGCCTCTAGTAACTTCTCGTTATCCGAAACCATAGATGGGCATAACACGGCCAATTCTTGAAATCTTCGAATGTAAGTATCAATGTCATACCCAATAGTTACCAACTCATAGAATTATGTCTCCAACTTTTTCACTTCCTCGACAGGACAAAACTTAGTCACCAAACCCTTGAATTCCTCCCAAGTAAGCTTGGAAGCATTCTCCATACCAATCGGTTGAGCATATGAATTCCACCATGACAAAGCTCCATCTAGTAAAGTACTTGTAGCAAATTTGACCTTACTATCATTCGGGCATTACACAAGAAAAACACGGACTCCAATTTCTCGAACCATCGCACCATGGCAGTGGCTCCTTCAGCCCCTTTAAACTTGGTCTCCACTTTTGAAATCCTTATATGAATGCTTTTAACCCCGACCCTCTTACATGCCATCTGCAGAAGCAGAAGAAGTTTTATGCTTCAGCATACCGCGCCTCGGCAATGCAGCGGTCACCGTTTCCTTTCAATCTTAAAGCATCAGAATGCTATCATTCACCAACTTTTGAATTGCTGCTGGGTCATTTCCTGGCTTTCTTCGCCATATCTTCTTCAAAACAAGAGGAAATGTGAGGCGTAGCAAAACCCATGTTAATAATAAGCTTCTAAAGAGATGTGATTAGAGATGATAAGTTTGAGGTTATCTTTATAATCGACGGTTTTTACGAAATGGGTGAGATGTCGTAAAGCCTGTATGATGGTTTAGTGACTAAGTGTGTGAATAACGTGTAACTCGACATGTTAGTGGTGAAACAAAGGAGTGAGAGTGACTTCACCTACTTAAAGGTTCATCTCGGCATTCGACGTTATCGGTGATGAATCAGCTGATATAAAAAAAAATTTTGTGATAGGGAATGACAAGGAATTCTCCACGTTAGAGTATGAGGAAAAGATAATGGGATGGGTATTTAAAGGCATCCATGTGACAATCAATATGAAATGAAAGTGAATAACTCAAAATGTACGATAAATCGCTTGCAAAGTAAACATGCACTTATGATGAAATGATGAGATGCTATGATAATGTAGTTATAGTCTAGGGTCAATGATGCAACCTAGTTCTCTATAACCCGGCTCGATACCAATCACACACCCCAAATTACTGTTTTGCGCTGAATGGAATTCCGGGATTGATGACATAGCATCACAATCACAAGTATATTGAACGAACCTAAAGTGTCGCTTTGGAAAATACATCGTTTGATTTAAATAAAATAATCAGAGTTTACAAAGTAGGTCCCAAATGTAAATCAACTTGTGCGGAAATAAGTTTGTTACAATTCAAATATGTTTTAAAGTACGAAAACCCAGTGAGACGCTGCGTCACCACGACTCCATGATGTGTCCAAATGCATGCCATGAAGTGAATGCCTTAGAAACCCGAGATAAAAACATGCTAAAAGTGTCAACACAAAGGTTGAGTGAGTTCATAGAGTTTGAGTTGAAATGTAAAGTCTTTAAAATCGCTTATGCAAAGAAAGGCATTGTAAATTGTTGAAATGTAAAGACTTTCAAAATCGTTTATGTAGCAAAGGCATTGTAAATCCACTCGCCCAAGTCCCGCCCATACAAAACTTGCAACCCTTGTGTTCACAACCCACGCCGAATATGTATTGTTTATGTTCCAAACATATGATGTCAAATGAATTCACAAATAGTGCATGGCTCAATGTATCGAAATCGCTTATGCAGAAAGGCATTGTGAATCCACTCGTTCCAAGTCCCGCCCATACAAAACTTGCAACCCTGTTCACAACCCACCGCCAAAATATGTATGGTTTATGTTCAAATCGTTCCAAGACCATTAGTTAATGATATTACCAAGACCATTAGCTCAATGAATATACCAAGACCATTAGACCAATGAATGTACCAAGACCATTAGCTCAATGAATATACCAAGACCATTAGCTCAATGAATATACCAAGACCATTAGACCAATGAATATACCAAGACCATTAGACCAATGAATATACCAAGACCATTAGCTCAATGAATATACTATGGAATTTCTAAGTATGGCAATAATGTTACTTCGTATGACTAGCATTCAGCCGGCTAAACATATAATTTTGCAAATAGTCATGAATGTAATAAAAATAGTCGAGCATGTATCTCCCCAAAACGTTATGAAAACAAGTAAAAGTAGGGGCTATGAAACTCACTTGGTAAACTGAGGCGATGACAAAAGTGAGTACACCGAGGTATAATGTGAAACTTCAATCTGGACCTATTACCAATGATATGATATGCAATGAGTTGCTATGTAATGTTATGCATGCATTTCGTATGTTATTTATACCATTTGCAAGTTTTGAAAATATTACTTATCGTCAAAAATACTCGCTTGACGCCTTGACCAATCCAAAATCACTTTTCAAGTTTTTACGTCAAAATGTCATCCTACAATGGTTTTATAATGATTTATGGTGAAATTTTCACTTTTCGTCGTAAAACAATGTCGTCGGAATTTTTATGAAAGTGACAAAAATGGCTTCAAAACTAGTCAAAATGGTGTACGCCGATCGTTAGAGAACGAACTCGACGGTTTTGGAAAGTTTGTATCGATATCTAGAAGTTTCAGCCAGGAGTTTTCGCCCAAAAGGTCTCGATCATAAAGATATTAAGGGTTAAATATGGTGATTTTAGTTAATTGTGTGCGTAAAATTAGTTACGGCAAGTTTATGAAAAGTGCATATCTTTGTCGTTTCAAACCGCTTTTCACGCTTTATACGTCCTTAGCTTCAGATCAAAGTATACTAATATATTTTTGACAAGTCAAATAATTTGTAAAGCTTAAGGCTCTGTTTTGACTCGTACAAAACAAAAACCCTTTGCTGAAATTTTCAGGATTATATATATTTCGTCGCCAACTTGAAAAATTCATTCCTCCTTCGTTATAACTCCGTTTAACCGCTCAAGCTGCCACGGATTCGTTTTAAAGTATATTTTCTAAATATCAAGGCCAAAAAGTTGTGTCTATATTCGGATTTTCCAGAAAAATAAAATAAGGACAGAACATATATATATACTTGTCGAAAATGGTTTTTATCGTACTAAACCTATTCCAATCCCTTCAAATCAACTCCAAAGCTAGTCTAATCCTACCATACACCTTCTTAGGGTGTCATGGGTTCCTAGACATCATCAAGACCAAAGTATAACAAGGGAATAATTATAGGATGACTTTGTATATATATAAACTCTAAAAATCATGTAAAAATGGTATAAGTAACACAAGTCTTGCATGTTTTTGCTCAAAAATGATGAGATGAGTATGAAATAAATATGTAAGATGAAAATAAAGATGAGATGCTTACAAGTGATATGATGAGGTGCAAAGAACAAAGGATTTATCCTAAACACCCTAGGTTTTTATTTCAAAACCTAAACAAAGAGTGTTACTAGATTGTAAAACTTAAAATGGAAATTTTTGATGAATATCCTCTTGGACCTTATGCTTGGCCGGTTATGGTGATAAGAAACAAGAGAGAAGAAAAGTTTTTCTAACTTGTTGAATGTATTGAATGAAATGAATGAGTAGTCTTGACATGGAGTGTAAATAAATACAATCAAGGAAAAAAAAATCACCAACAATATTAATCACAACCCCATAGGGGCCGGATTTTTGGGGTTATTGTCCTTCAATATATATTTTTTTTTTATAAAATGTATTGTGTAAATACTTGTAACAATTTGTAAGAAAAAATGTAAGTAAATGTGTAGGGAAATATATAAGTAAAGGTAAATGGAAATCTTTGGGGCAAGTAAGTTTTTAATAGTTCAAAATAGAATGTAATGAGATAATAAAAATTGTAAAAATACTTTCCTTGTGAAATTTGGGTGATAAAATAATTATCGATAATTTTAAGAAAAACGACGTAATAATTTAACTTTAACGATTAATATACCAAGTAAATTTGAAACATTAGGAAAAACTAAAAATATAGTTTTTATGAACTAAATGTAAGTTTAAAATACCTCGGGATCATTTTTGAAAGTAATGGATTAAATATACAAAATAATAACTCACGCGATAAAGATTATTAAATATAAAATTACGCGATAAAGTGAAATGAACTGTCGTGAATGAATTAATGAGATGCAAATGATGTCAATGAAATGTAGACTAATCTTAGTCCATATGAAATGTACGCGATGTCATGATCATGAATTTGCCGCTAAACCTTCGTGTTACGCTGATTGAAACACGTAAACCAAGTTTACGATAAATGTTGAAATAATGAGACATGAACTGTGTCGAGAAACGACCTGAAAGTACGGGTTGTCACACCATTGTATACTTACAATGTCTTAATAATAATGAGACCATTGTATCAACTACAATGTCTAAGAAAGTTTCGTAGATCACAAAAATGAATATAATCGGGGAAATATGGTTGTGCCATAATGCCTTGGGATAGGCATACGCAGTCATATTTTGTCAATCTTTTATATAAACAGTCTTTAGATAAATAATATAGTATTGTGCTAAGGAGTAGGCATGGCGTACAAAATTTTGAAGACACCAATGAGTGATATGAGTTTAATGTAAGATGTAGTTACATCCTAGGTTCATATGAAACCTCGTTCTCTATAACTGAAGCTCTGATACCAATCTGTAACACCCCTAAAATTATCGCAGCGAAAGATTGTGTGGAGTTTGTTAGACTCCTTGAGATCGTTTTGAGCCTTAGGGTTTAACAATAACAATGGTTATACGCACCGGAACATAGAACAAAACATTAATTATTATTGACACAAGGTTTATATTTAATAATCACTCCAAGTCTCAAATATTATTTGATCAGAATAATACGGTTACACTAAACTTGTAACAGGGATCAAAGATCCTTGAGGCTAAACTAAACAAACTCTAACCCTAGACGTTTATAGGAACACGTCTAGGTTACACGTACACATACCTTTAATGACTACATATTGGAAGACTTAATTAATAAAACCTACACCCCATGTCCTCTTTATATACTAGAGGATTAGGGTTTACAAATCTCTACAAAGGACTAATAAGTAAATCTTCTTTTGCAAGCAAGTCCCTCCATCTTTTTGTAGATTTCTTCTTTGTCACTTTAACTCCTTGATGTTTCATTCTTTATTGTTTTGTATCATCAAATCAATAAACCCAACAATCTTCCCCTATTTGATGATGACAAAACAAACACGGTTCTTATACGAACTTCCCTAGACGAAGTAGCAGAAGTTGAGATAATTAAATCTCACTATGAATGAAACAAATCTTGTCTTCCTTTGTCTTCCCCTTAATTCATGCCATGCCACTCAAACATCTCTTCCCCTTTTTGTTATCAACAAATAGAGAATATAAGCAATAGAAACTTCCCCTGAGTGGTGCCAACATTAAATGATTCTTTAAATCTGTAAGCTCCTTGTAATGATCACTTGTGAAGAAAACCAAATATAACTAACTTGATAAAGAAGTAGAATAACCTAAACTTGTGTCTTATGTCTTGTTTATCCACGTGACATTGAACTCATACTAACATCATATAAGTAGACCGCGATCTCTTGACAAAATCCTTATCTTCAATGAGACACTGAGCACTACAATGTAACTCCTTTAAGTGATAGTTAACTAGGTCTTCATCCATCCACCCCTTGACCTATGAAAACTAGATTTTGCAAGTCTTCGCCAACATCCTTTAAGCACGAACAAGTTATCTACAAAGTGTAACACCCACTTTAAGATATGATAAAATCATCTAACTGTAACTCAACTTCAATATCAAATAAGTTATGATCAATTATCTTCATAATCAACTAATCCAATAAACCAAATACGAAGCTTTTAAATCTTTAAGAACAACTTCCAAAACCAAACTCCTTGTGTGTGTGAACCAATCTCTGGTGTGTCTCCAAAACAAAAACTATTATTACACTCGACTTCCCTCAAGTCAAAACCATAAGAGAATCAAAATCATTCGTCATCCGATATCGAATAATATAAGCAAGACAAACAAGCATTCGAGCAAGGATTGAAAATAGTATAGCAAAGGATACGAATAGAAACTAGCAGTGGTTTCAGATAAGCCATGGTTTCGAGAAAACACACTAGCAGTGGTTTCGAGAAAACACTAGGAGTGGTTTCGAGAAAACACTATGAGTGGTTTCGAGAAAACACAAGGAGTGGTTTCGAGAAAACACAAGGAGTGGTTTCGAGAAAACACTAGGAGTGGTTTCGAGAAAAACACTACATTCTGGAGAAAACACTAGAAGTGGTTTTGAGAAAACACTAGGAGTGGTTTCAAGAAAACACTAGGAGTGGTTTCGAAAAAGACTATCAAAGCTGCTTTCATCCACTAATTAAAGACACCACACAATGTATAACCAACTTCCATAATGAATTAATTCAAAGAAACACGGATTTAGGAAGTTAAATATCCAAGAAACCCTAAAAATTCCAAAAATTCGAATTCTTAAACCTGTTTCTGCAGCCAACTTCGACACAGAATAACTTTTTATTAAGAGCTTAGATTGACAATCCCTCTGGTGAAAAGTTAGATGAATATATAGAGAACATCCACCCAAAATTTCGTTACGATCCAACGGTTAACGAAAAAGTTATGATCGTTACAAAACAGCGCTGTAGTAACCTTACGAAAAATTTTCAGCAGACTTCGACAGCTTATAACTTTTGATTAAAAGCTCAGATCAACGATCCCTTCGGTGAAAAGTTAGATGAATATACTGAGATGCACCAGAAAATAGTTTAGGTCGATCCAACGGTTCACTGAAAAGTTATGCCCTCTTGAAAACAGTGCTGCAGAAAAGTTGCGAATTTTGTAAAAAATTGATTTTCTTCCTTCTTTTTCGCCAAGAAACCTTGTGAATCCCTAGATAACGAGCTCCACAAGCTCTGATACTAATTGTGTAGTTTGTTAGACTCCTTGAGTTCGTTTTGAACCTTAGGGTTTAACAATAACAATGGTTATACTCAGCGGAACATAGAACAAAACATTAATTGTTATTGACACAAGGTTTATATTTAATAATCACTTCAAGTCTCAAATATTATTTGATCAGAATAATACGGTTACACTAAACTTGTAACAGGGATCAAAGATCCTTGAGGCTAAACTAAACAAACTCTAACCCTAGACGTTTATAGGAACATGTCTAGGTTACACGCACACATACCTTTAATGACTACATATTGGAAGACTTAATTAATAAAACCTACACCCCATGTCCTCTTTATATACTAGAGGATTAGGGTTTACAAATCTCTACAAAGGACTAATAAGCAAAATCTTCTTTTGCAAGCAAGTCCCTCCATCTTTTTGTAGATTTCTTCTTTCTCACTTTAAGTCCTTGATGTTTCATTCTTTATTGTTTTGTATCATCAAATCAATAAACCCAACAGATTGTGTCACTAGGGTATTACTTCATAGTTCACAGCACAAGTTACATAAAATGACTCTAAATGAGACATTTTGAAATAAATTATCATTCGATTAAAATATCAGAGTTTATAAAGAGGTCCCACAAGTTTGTATAATCATAAAAAGTACAACATAAAAGTTGTAATGTTTTTCGAATGATAATATATGGATCGTCTTCAAAATATTTTATGTGCGCCTTCACATGCCAGCTAATTCCTTTCGAACCTGAGATAAACATGCTAAAACGTCAACACAAAGGTTGAGTGATTTCATAGGTTTATAAGTAGTAGTGGACAATAAAGTTCATAGTATAATTGCAATGTGCGCAATCATCATCCTGATAGTTATTATTGCTCTAAGCTCATGGCACGCACGACTGACTGTATATATATATATCACCGTACAATATATACATTAAATAATTTGCCCCATGTAGGTACTATGCCATATACCTAGAAATTCAAATATAGTGCGTTTGTTATATCTACAGTATGATTAACACAAATGGGATTCGTCAATACCGATAGGCCTATCAACAATATTTGCGCTCACTCGAAAGTGATTAGTGGTCCATGATGTGGGGGACTTTTGGCATAAACAACTTAGGCATGCAATAATATATTCAGGGCTATCATTCAATTTGCAAGTAATTGTCCATAATAAAAAGAGTAGCATGTATCTCCCCTAAAGAGTTTATAAAACAGTTAAACAAAAGTTGGGGCTATGAACTCACCGTAGTGATCAGTAGTAGTTTATAACAACAGATAGAGTATGGCGAGACAATGATCTTTAACAATGACCTACGAGAGTATAGTCATCGTGTCTTAGTATAATGTACGATAAGATTGTACAAGTATATGTAAAGTCATTGACTTGATTAAGATGTTGTACATTATTATTTAGTTGTGATGAAAACGCTTTCATAAGTGGTTTGTTGTGAAAATAGGTAAAAGAGTTTCAAACGGCTTTTAGTCATATTACTTGTCAATATTTAAAATACTAATCCGCGAGTCAAATAGAAGTTAGAATTTTTAGAATAGTACTTGTATTATTATTACAAGATATAGTTAATTTCACAATTTTCAAGGTCGGAAATGGATCTATTTAGTGAATAAGTCTCAAAAACAAGTTTCGGATCAACAAGCCCAAACTAGCCATGCGGCTAGACTATGGTCAAACAACCTTGAGACAACAACCAAGGCCATAGCCATGGCTATGTCTCAGCTATAAGGCCTTGAGACAACAGCCTTTGCTTAGCTTTGGCTGTCTCGGCCTCAAGAGAACGAAAAAGCCACAAAGGCTCTTTGGCCTTTATTATTCACTTTCTGCTTACATGCTCCTGTGTTTGTGTATAAAAAATCATTCTGAGCAACTTTTGTGCTTTATACTTTTGATGATTCAGACTAGAAAAGGGTCAAATCGTGATTTAAAATCGTATCAGAACCTTTCTTTTTCCCGAACTATATTTCCTTTTAGTAAAACTTAACTAAGCATAACTTTTTAACCACAAGTCCTTTTTAAGTAATTCAAAAGCCCAAATTCATATTTTTATATTCTCTACCTGTTTCTTAAGTTTACTCAAGTCCAATGTCCAAAGTTTTGCATCAAAACTTAACATAATCACTAGTTACAAACTAGTTTTCTCAAAAGAGTTTCTAAACATGTTTTATCCATCTTTTTAGTTTTGTACAACATCAATCAAGTCATACTACATATAAAAATTGTACAAAGTATGAAACATACAAAAATGAAAGAAAACATAAAGATTTAACCACAAATCTTACAAACATTTGAATGAATGATAACTACATGAATAACAACTAACAATCAACTTAACCCTCTTAGTCTTTAATCGTTGTCTTCAATCTTCAACCCAAGTGTTTAACCCTTGTTCTAATCTTCCAAGAATACTCTTAACTTTAGCCCATAACCCCTTGATTATCTTCTATTTCATCCATGATAAAGGTGAGATTGATTGAGATTTTTAAAGCAATAGTTAGGACTTATAACCTTCAGGATCAAACACAAACTAACAAGAGAAACAAAACATGAATTTGTGTTACGGGAGTGTTATGTTGTACGGTCACCAAGAGAGAGTTCAAAGATACTTAGTTTTTCTTCTTTTTTTTTTTCAAAAGTGAGATTTATTATAGAAGGGGTTGATGTGGTAGATACAAGTGTCCTTAACTAGTGTCTTAATGAGACACATATGTATGCTAACTGACCACATGGATACCTATGTGCTTTAAACGTTTTCTCTAGCATAAAGGAGGACAAAGTGTTGTTTACTTTGTGTTATATTAAGATAGTATCAGTTTATAGGCTATAGCTTGGTCCCGGTAGTTACTAAGGTTAAGTCCTTAAGTCACGAAACTTAAAACCGGGTAACATAAAAATATAATGCTTATAAATTTTAAAACTTATCAATATACTCTATATTAGTATATTAGATAGGTGATAACTTTAACGGAGTGCATAAATATTGTTAAAACCTAGAAACGTAGATTTATGTACGTGTAAAATGTAAAAATTACAAAGTTTACATAAAAATGGTAAAATAGTAATGGTACATATAAAATATGTATAAAATGAAAATAAAATATATAGAACACTTAGACTGGCCATAGTCTAGTATTGCTTATGAGTTAAGCTCACGCGGTTGAATTGTTTTTTATTATACGTGAAAGTATTTATTTTAAAAATTAAAAAATAAACAGGAGTGAATGGTTAATTTATAACCTGAAAAAAAATACGGGTTGCTACAAGGGAAGTACTGAATAATCCTTGATGAAAGAAGAATCTTCACTAGGAGGAAGTTCGTAAAGCTTATTTCTAAGATGAGTTCTTATTCGTAAAACTGCCTCTTACTCGTAAACTTATTCGTAAGCTTATTCGTAAGATCAGGGTTTTGACCAACCTTATTCGTAAAATAAGGGTTTTAACTTCCTTACTAGTACGCTTATTCGTAAAATGATCAGATTTTTGCAAAGTACGTTTTTTCACCCAAAAACATGATTCCAAATGATTTCTTTTGTGCAAACTTCTTTTAAATCACTTAAAGATGAATGAAAACAACAACTTTTTACCAAATAAACGTAAAAACAAAGTTTTTTATGGAAAAGCTAACGTTTTTTTATAGAAAAACACAACTTTTGCAAGGCTTTAACCAAAAAAAGAAAGACAAACTTTCCTAAATCATTGTTAGGCGATTACTACCAATTGTAGGACCTTAAATACAATCAACCTTATCACTATATGTCACGATATGGTGGTACAAGAGATGTATGCGTTTTAGAGATAGAAACTAGAGAGATGAAAAGAGAACATGTATTTCATAAAACACACACTTACACACACAAGCACACCTCTCAAATGAGCTATGAGGTGCCTTTTATAGTAGAAGAGAAAATGCCCTAATGGGCTTGGCCATGGGCTCTTTGGAGTTGGATTGGATTACATATTTATAAGGCTAGCTTATACATAACTACTAACATATTAGCTTAGCTCAATCCACGAGCTCATTGACTATTCTATTACAATTTTTAAGACACGTTACAAAGTTCCTAGTCGTGAATGACCATCACTTTCTATTAAGCCTGATACGAGCTCATTGACTATTCTATTACAATTTCTAAGACACGTTAACCAAAAAAATTCGAAAAAATTTCAAAAGAATTTTGAAAAATTTAGAAAAAAAAAATTGAAAAAATTATTTTCGAATTTTTTCTTCCGAATTTTTTTTTTCCGAATTTTTTGTTTCGAAATTTTTTTTCGAACAAATTTTTTCGAAATTTTTTTTTCCGAAAAATTAATCTGATCTTATCAAGTCTATACTATACGCGATCGGGTACATTGCTCGAAAGTGTGAGTATTTCTTGAAAAGATAAGGATATAAATTTAAGACTAGAAATCACACATCACTCATTCACTTAGATCTCTAGTAGGCGAAAAAAAGGTATATGTATTGGATCGGATGGTTTAGCAACCCTCGGATCACACTTCCTTCATGCATAATTATGTTCCCCTATGCCTATCTCCATGCTAGTCTGTATTTTGATACAAATTGCCATTGGATAAATAAAATGTGAGGCTAGCTCCACGAGGAGTAACATCATCAACAAAATAAAATGGCCAGTGATGTGTAATAATATTTTTGCCATTCAGAAAAAATGTGTTGGATTGACTATGGAAAACTCCGTTAGCTACTTACGCCTATACTCATGGGCAAACCAGGGAAATTTTTTCAATAGTGGATATATATTGATCAATATGACTGTTCAGGTGTGTAGTAACCTCAAGATCAAGAGAATGTATGGTTATTTATTGCAATGCTCAACTATATGACATTCATGTTGGCAATTGTACGTCTTTTGCATTTATAGATTGGATCTGTGAGTACCCATAGTGAAGTACAAACATATATTTTTTTAGGGCAAATATAAAAAAAAAGTACTATACTTGTCACCCTTTCCTCTTCAGGGTAACGAACAAAATTTTTTGCTTCTCCGGGTAATATACTTTCAAATTCATCCTCTTTAAGGTATTTTCATGAACAGTTGGACAATTTTGCCCCTATTACCCAGAAGAGGAAATGGAAAGTATGATACTTTTTTTTTAAATAATAAATAATGTACAATGACGGAAAACGTGTTTGGGCTAAGAAAACGGAATAAGAATTAACAAGGGTAACGTATTTGTGATAGGGAAACGAATGTATTTTGCGAATTTGATCGGCACATCAAACTCAATAGGTTTATGGGATAAGATGCCGGAATTGACTGCTTTGATACCAGTTGATACACTCTACGGAATCAACGAGATTCAAATAAGAATTGAGCTCAAGAATTAGTTAATGGGATTTGTTATGGCTTACTGACTTGTAGAAGTTTATTACAAGAGAGAATTACAAAATCAAAACCGCTAACAAATGTGAAATGAATTGTGTTATATACAAATGAAATGATGAAATGGTCAGAACGGCTTTTCCCGCCTAAATGGTAAGGGTTAAAACTGCTTATTTGAACCCCACATGTGCCATGCAAGCATACAACTTATTTAAACTCATGTCCTTTGCAAATGGAAGTGGTGGTGGAACTAAATTATCTTAATAAGTAAATAGTGTAAACTTAAAACAAAACATTTTTATCATAGATTTAACACAATTATAAATCATTAAATAATTTATCTTAATACATATCCAAATTTTAACATAATAAAAAACTAGGGCAAATGATAAAAAAAGTATCATACTTTCCATTTCCTCTTCTGGGTAATAGGGGCAAAATTGTCCAACTGTTCATGAAAATACCCTAAAGAGGATGAATTTGAAAGTATATTACCCGCAGAAGCAAAATATTTTGTTCGCTACCCTGAAGAGGAAAGGGTGGCAAGTATAATACTTTTTTTTGATATTTGCCCATTTTTTTATGATGTTGTATCTTAGTTGTCAGGATCCTGATCCTAATCTTCGGATCTTACAATTTTACGATACTGTAAAGCAAAAACGATCAGAAAAGATAAAATGACATGATATACCATTAGCAGGGTTTTGGATTGTAGAAAAAGAATCAAGATAATAGTTTAGGTATTCAATCGATGGATACACAAACCACACAAACCAGAAGTGTGAAGGTAAACTCTACTCTAATTGAACCTTTTCCATCTTTTTCTAATGCATACGGTAGTTTTATTATTTCTTCTTTGGCTAGTAAAATTGATGACTTTGAAAAGAAAATTTTAGAATGAAAACTAGTGTTATTGGGTGGTGATGGTCTACCATTAAAACCTAGTAATGTTGAGGGTGTTCCTTCGAAGGAGGATGCTACTTCTAATGAGAATAATGGTAATTCGTCTAATGCATCGAAGGTGAATGAGTCTACTGTTTTAAGCAGTCCTAATCCTAATGTGGACAATATATCTAGTGTGTCATCTAATGTGCCTGATCCAAGTGTTCGATACATCCAATATTAACATGAATGTGGGCACAAGTAGTGACTTTAATACGAAGCCGGTTTCGTATGTAAGTGCTACCAATTCTGAAACGATAAAGAATAAAGCTAATTTTTGACTTTTGGAGGCTGAAAATATGTGTGAAGGTATTGATTTATCAATCCCTTTTAAAGTTATTGAATAGATAAGTAACAAATTTGATACTCTTTATGGATACTTCATTGGTAAATGGGTTGCTTTCCCGATCGTTGAGTACTTTGTTCGTAATGCTTAGACTAAATTTGGTATTACGAGGGTTGTGATGAATGCCAATGGATTCTTTTTCTTCAAATTTGGTTCGAAGAAGGGTTTGCAGGTTGTGCTATAGGGCGGTCCATGGATGATCCACAACATTCCTATCATTCTTAAAACATGGACCATGAACACTAATCTTTTGAAAGAAGATCTAACCCATATTCTGGTGTGGGTTAAGCTTCATGCTGTCCCTTTGGTTGCCTTTTTGGAGGATGATTTAAGCTTCATCGCGACTAAACTACGTACTCCCAAAATGCTTGAATTTTCACAAGCACGATGTGTATAGAATCGTGGGAAGAAGTAGCTTTGCTTGGGTATTGATTGATGTACGGGTTGGTGTTGAATTAAAAGATAATTTAACGATAGCTATCCCATTATTTGATAGGTCGGGGTTCACAAAAGAAACTATCTGATTTGAATATGAGTGGAGACCACCACGATGTGATTCATGTAAGATATTTGGTCATACATGTGGTCAATGTCCTAAAAATGTTGTGGTCCCTTCTAAAATTGTTGAAGTCTCGAATGATGGATTCCATGTCGTTGAAAACAAACGAAATAATGGGAAGACTGTTATGCTAAAGGTTCTTCAAAGGCTAAGCAAACTATTTGTTCGAAATTTAAGTTTCAGCCAAAAGGAACAAAAAGCACGTCTAAAGGTACGTCTAATGTGGGAAATGAAGCTGGCAAACCTAAAAATGCTAGTGATTTTCCTAATTTAACCGGCTACTCTAAGAATGTAACTAACAAAGTGGGTTCTAATGCGTCTAATAGTGGCAAGAATTTACTTGCTTCATTTTCTAAAAATGTTGTTAATACGTCCAATAAATATGACTTACTATCTATAGTTAGAAACTCTACTTGAAGAGATTACATGAGTTGATATGGCCTCTCGAACAAACAAGGAGAATAAAAATGTCGACACTAGTGTAGATAGTGAGGCCGAAGTGGAGGTAGTTGATAATGAAACTACAAGTTGTCTCACATCTAAACAACCAGGAAGTGGAAGTGGATACGGTACAAAGAGTTGATATGAACAATGGAAGGAAATATTGGGTGATGACTATGATCCATATGATGATGACTTGTACAATGATCATGGTATCTCTGTAGACCATCAGTGTGACGTTTGGGATATCAAGGTTCACGGTAGAAAGAAGCAGTAGATTATTTTTGATGTTGAGTCAATTGTAATCTAGTTATAGTTGTTTTTTCATTATAGAAGTAGTGTTGCTTTGTTATGTAAGTCTTATCGCCTATGTAACGGGCTGGGATGCGGGAGTCACCCACATTAGTTGTACTTGAACATTTTTTTGAGTAATACATTTACCACAAAAACCCTTTAGCAAAAAGAATAAATAAAAATAAAAATGAAAGATAATAATATACCAAGTTAAAGTAAAACAAAAATTATAGCTCGTATCAAATCCTAATCTGGAAAGATTTTCGTTATCATAAAATAAATTTGAAGGCATGATCGTAATTATTTATATTATTTGAATGATAGATATTCCAAGATTTGTGCATGCTAACCGGACCATTTTCCTATGATTTTTAGGCTTTTTTTTTGGGTAAAGGGTTTTATCCCGGTAAATATATAAACAAAAATAACGTTAAGTACAAATGGAATGTGGCAGAAGTACCACATTAACCTCAAGGTAAAATCTTGATAAACTAGTGTTTATGACAGGCCATAAACACAATTAACCTAGCTATATCACATCACCTAACTAGGCATAAAACAAGAAAAATCCTGTAACAAGCGAGCATCCCGCATTCACCCAAAGCACAAAGGGAGCAAGTCGACCCAGGAAGTCTGCCTCCTTAAAAACCCTTTCCAAGAAAAACCCAAAGGGAAAAACCTTGGAGTAGGGAAAAAGAGTACAACCCTTACCTGGCACTCCCCTCGTGTATAATACAAACACTTGGAATCTTCCATTTTTCAAGTATCAGACGAATCTTCCATTTATCATTTATCTCTTCTTGAACTTGAAGGTAACCAGCTTCAACCGAACGGTAGAGACAATAATTTGGACCACTTCAGCTACGGTAGACTTCTTTTGCTTGAAAAGTCTTGAATTACGTTCCATCCAAATGTAATACGTAGTAGCAGCGAGTAGTAACCGAGATATGATACTAATAACCGAACGCCCCTTTGATAAAGGAATAAGGAATGTGAGAGCATTATCCAAAGAAGGTGGGACAGCATCCATTCCAGATAAAACCCGAACCTGCAACCAAACCTGCAGAGAAAACTGGCACTCAAAAAACAAGTGAGAGTGAGAGTCCGGAACCAAGTTACATAGCGGGCATATAAGCAAGTCCAAATCAACATTAGGACCAACATCCAATTGCCGCATTCTATCATGAGTATTCAACTTATGCTTTATAACAAGCCACAAATGTATAGCATGCGCTGGAATACAATGAGAAAACCAAGGAATATGATACCACTCCACCAAATCAGCCCTTAGGCGAAGAGAATCCCAAGCAACCGAAATCGAGAAACGACATAAATTACCATCCAAAGTGCGCCATAATAAACCGTCATCAGTATCGTTAAGAAGATTTGGTACCGGGAGATTAGCTAAAAGTGGAAACCTAGATAACCAATCAGAAGGCCATCGCCAAGCACCATTATCAATCACATCACAAACCAAGTCCGATAAATTTAACCCAGCCCGGGCAATGTCTCTAGCAGTAAGCGAATCACGAATAGGGCTTAAATCACACCACATATCAAACCAAATGGATGTAGCCTTTCCATTATTAATCTTATGCCAAATGAAAGGACGTACCTTTGCTCTAATTTCAAGGAGCTTACGCCATCCCTAGCTAACATCACCCAAGCAGGGGACATCCCAAAAGCTTCTACCACGAAGTTTATAAGAATGAATCCATTGAACCCGTAAGGACTCTTTATGAGTCAAAATAATCCAAATATGCGTAGTCATAAGAGCAATATTAAAATCATCCAATCTACGAATAGCTAGACCTCCCTCTTGCTTAGGCTTACAAACAGGCTCCCAAACAACTTTGGCCTTACCCCTTTTCATTTCTCCTTGACACCATAGGAAACCCCTCACAAGCTGCTCCAAATCATGAATGATACGAGCAGGAAGGATAAAAACAGAAGCCCAATATAAATGCATCGAAGATAACACAGATCTGACCAATTGAAGCCTACCTGCAAGAGATAAAAACTTGTTACGCCAATCATTCACACGACCTTCCAACTTTTCGACAAGAACCTTACAATCCCTATAAAGTAGTCTAGACGATATAAGAGGGACCTCAAGATACCTGACATGGAGAGAACCTTCTGCAAATGGCATAGACTAGAGAATAGTAGCTTTCATAGCATTAGGAACATTACAAAAGAAAGGTGTACTTTTAGGGATACTCGGGACAAGACCCGAGACATTCTTGAAATCCTCCAACGCTTGCATTATGACATTAACAGAGTCCGGATGGCCTCTAGAAAACAAGAAGAGGTCATCTGCAAAATGATTTTCGGGCTTGGACGAATGTTGAAAAGTTTTTGTGAATGAAAGGCACATCCCACCTGCACCTTTCTAATTCAGATGAAGCAACTAATCTGAATTAGATGGGTGTTCTGTGAAGATTACTCGAGTAGCTTTTCAATCAAAGCAATGAGGTACCTCGTCATGATCGCAACATCTAATCTGACTGACTAGCCTACTAGATGGGTAAGATTTTTTTGAAGCAGCAAAAAATTTTATTGATCATAAAAATAAAACCTTCAGCTAGAAGTTATAGGATATAACTAAGAAAACCAAGCACCAGTCAAGGGAGAACACGGTTAGGTATGCATAAAAAATAAAATTGTCGTTCAAAAAACAAGGGATGCAAGAAATAATCAGATTCGCAACCCATTGGTCCACTTTAGGTTCACCTTACCACGACTTGATATCAAAGAAACAAGTGTCTTTGGACCTCAAGAAAACACCAATCAGTAGTATGTTCGATGTCAGCAAATATTTTGCGGTTCCTTGCATTCCAAATAACCAAAATAGCAAAAAATATAACGGCTTCGAAGCACTTGATCTGAAATGGGTGAAACATCTTCCTTTTGGAGGGTCAATATATTATTTTGGAGAGTGTTGAATGAAGGGATCCCGAGTAGGTTCAACTATTTGACTTGAGAGGAATCAATTTATTTATTGTTAGATGCCCCCTTTGTGATGATGGAACAGAGACCGAACTTCATCTTTTTTCGGCCTCCTATGCCCATCTCTTAGCTGCCATCATTCAAACCACCACATGGATCCTTTAACGTTTTTGGAATGATTCTATCTTCGGATTCAAGAGACTAAAATATGAGCTCATTCTAAATTATATCAAGCTATTTTGTTATAATTGGATATCTAGTAGGCACAAAACAACTTTTGTGTAATTTGATCGACTAGTTTAGTAACCCTCTTTGCGTTATTTATAATTATTTTAACTTGTTTTTCCCTCCCCTAGCTCCTTGCTAGGGTGTAAATACAATTTCCGTTCAAAAACAAATTTTTAGAGAGATTAATTTTTTGGCTTTCACGAATATATTTAGAATACCGCAATTAAGATCACAGATCTAACGCCTGTTTCTGGGAGTTTGGTGTTTCATTTGTCGAACAAGGTAGTCCTCTCACATTTAATGATTAGCAGCCCAATTTAACCTTCAATATCTATGGTTCATTCGGAAACAGAATAGGTCTTTTATTTCATTGTATTAACTCCGAAGTCCCTATCTGTATTTTGAAGCAGCAAAAATCATCTGATCTACAAAGTTTCATATACTTATTTAGACAGTTTGATTTCAATTTCGGTTCTTACTTCATAGTTCATCAGTATTGGGGTAGATCTTGAGTTCCTATAGATAGTTCTGGCAGTGATTTGTTTGTTTGGCATAAACTTCAAGTCATGTCTTTGACTAGTTGTAGTGATTTGCTTATGTATCGTGCCTTAGTTTTTTTTTTAATTATAATATATATTCATGGTGCCAAATACTTTTCTGAATAATATAGCTAAATAAAAAGACGAAAGGGTGAAAAATGAGCCAAACTAATACAAAAAATGAGTGTATTAATGAAAACAAATTCTTCGTTTCTTCCAGAAAATGGTAGTCTCATTTGCATTCAGGTCAGTAATGCAGAATGAACTATTATGTCAATTTTCAAGACTTGTCGAAGAATTGACAGGAGTTATCATTTCGCCGAATTAGAAAGAAGTACCACCACACGTTTTTGGAAAACCAAACAATGTTTGAAGATCATTTAGCTAATTTATATATTATTACTTTGGCTGCTTCAAATAAATTGTTAACCAAAAGAAGTTAGATTTAATTAGCCAGTGGAAATAAATTTACTATCGGAATATCATTATTAATTAAATACATGATTTGCATTTATGAACACATTAGTTTGAATTAACTATCTTTCTTCTTTCTACTTTGGTCCACTTACCTAACTTGTATGACCTCAGAATGTATGATTAAGGCATGTAATAAGTTACCAATCTTTTTCAGAACATGACAACAGCATTACATCTTAAGAGAAACATATTTTGTTAAAAGATATCAGGTTAAACATAGATATCTTTCTAAACCTTGCATCATACGGTACTAATTTTTGCATCAAGAATTAGACTTATCCTATACTAGGGATGGTCTACGCCACGGCGATATATAGTTATATGCTTACCGTTTAGTAAATTCGTTTCACAACACTTGAATGTATATGTGTTAGTTGTAGTGTTTGTTTGGGTTACTTACGTAAGCTTTCCGTAGCTTTCAGCGACATCATTATTCCATATAGAAATACCCTCGCAATCTCTTAGCGTCAAACACACCCAAAAGTATATGATTTTGACGAATCAAAATTATATTGATTGAAATAAATGAAATAAATGTTAAAGTTGTAAAAATTTGAATTAAAATAAAATAAACCCATTAAAAATATAAAAACTAAAACTCATAAAAATATATCAAAATGGATGTTGAATTAAAGAGCATAAAATTTTAGAAAATATGGTGAAATTAGATTATAAAAAAATAAGTAGATAAAAAGATATTTTAATTTAAAAATAAAGATGAATTTTTAGTTGAGAAATTACACATGTCATTTTATAATTGGAGCTATTTATCTTAATTTTAGTGGTTAGGCGATAGTTTTAAAAGCGCCTAAGAGGCTACGTCGCTCAAGGCTCAAGCTTTAGCGATTTTTTCGGATCGAGGCCAGACATGTATGAATCATAAAAGCTGCAGCACTCTTGGGGCTTTTTGGCCTTTGCCTTGGGGCTTTTTAGCCTCGAGATGTAAAGGTTTTGGGGTTGTTTTCTAAATATTAAGATAAGATACATGGGCCTTATAAGTTATATACATGAGCCTTTTAAGTTATATCTAATAACCCTAATTTGGAAAAGAACTAAAAACACACAATCAGTGGGTAATATAGATTCTGATCATTTTACAAATATGTAATCTCTCTCACATCATAAGTTTATATCTTGAACTGATTTTTATTGATTGTTTGTTTTATTGATTTGTAAATAACGTTATTAGTTTATTTTATCTTCAAGCATCACATCATAGGGTGAGTATTTGTATGATTTGCATTATGCCTTGAATATTAATATGTTGTTTGCTTGATACTTGGGTTAAATTGTGAACTTTGTTAGTTGTAAGTCTGCAAGTGTAGGACACAAGCATAGTGTCTGATATTTAATCTATATGTAGTTCATCGAGAAATTGATCCAGATTTGAGAAGTGACAATTAATCCATTTTAATCTTTATAATGGCTATATGTGTCATGTATTAAGTATTTAATATTATTTTGTGTTATTTAAGCTACATAAATGGTCACATATATTATAAAAAAACTTAATGTATTTAGTGGCCTGGATCATGAATCATCGCGCTTAGTATAAGCCTCTCATCGAGGCTCTTTGGTCCCCTTCGCGCCTTAGTGCGCCTTGAGCCTTTCAAAACATTGGTTAGGAGTTAGGTTTGGAGTTTGTTAGAAGTTAGGCTTGGAGTTTGTTAAGAAGTGACACATGTCATCTCATGATTGGAGCTCCTTATCTTAATTTTTGGTTAGAAAAACTATTTCCATAATAAGCAAGTGAAAAAGTCTGAATTTTTAAGCCTTCTAATTTTAGAAGGCCTAAATACATTATAAAGTAGTATAGATATATGGAAGACTATCAGCCACACCGAAGTAAAGTGCATCAAAGATTAATGGTTGATATATATTCCTTAATCCAACTCGTTCTTAAAGAAATAAGAGAAGAGAGAAGTGTGCCAAGGTGTCTCGTGAAGAAAATTAACTAGCAATTTTTCCATAAGAAAGACTAAAGTTACTTCACTAAAAAAAACAGAAGTTTCAAATTATAAAGTGTTTTAGTCATTTTTAATACAAAAATTTCATCTTAGAGTATATCGGCCCACCTTATATAAATATTTTTTAAGTTGGCCCCTCTACCAATAATGTTCAAGTTCCGTCCCTGTGTGTAACATTTCATCCGTGTGCAATATTCCGCTATTAACATAAAGTCTAAACAACTTTCCTAGGGTTAAAAACTATTCTATCCCTGGAATAAAACGAAGGTAAAAAAAAGAAGCAAAGAAAAGATGTTAAAAAGAAAAACACAACATAGGTTGCTTAATGTTCTCATGACGATCAATAAGGGTTCTTATTGAATTCTAGTGTCATGTCAAACAGGGACGATAAAGCTTAAGGTCGCTGTAGTCATTAAACAGTTTCCATTATTACATTAAGATGATCAAAGATGCAGGATACGACCATACTATTAGTCAATTAGCTAGACTCATTCACAAAGATCAATGAATATCTCTTTAATGTAATACAACAAGATCAAATTACATATATCTCTATGGTTTCCCTTCATATAAATCAAGCATCCATTACATATAGAAACTTAAAGGCAACAATGATCCTGACCAAATTGATTAATCTTTGTTTTGAATAGCAATTATCATTAGCAGTTGTGGACTTACAACATCAGTCCAGGTCCACCATTAACTCCTGCCCAGAAGTGGTCAGTACTGCTGGCTGTCAAAATAGCCCTATTATTTTCTCCTGCATTTCTTTCCAAGTTCTGTCAAATAAGAAAACAGATAAATGTTAGTAAAATCATGTATATCAGCTAGTACTGCATGTGTGTTTTTGAAATCATTTGATTGCATAATCATCAAGCTGCTTATCCGTGCTATAAACTTTGGTAAATTGGTGTATTTTTCCGGATTAATTAAAACTATAAGAAATTCAATGAAACAGTTCAGTACTTATTATCATTTTTGATTCAGTTAGACTTAAACAACTAGATATAGGCGCAATAGCATACATGGTAATCAAAATCATCATGAAGTAATGTCTTCAAATCATCATCAGCTGTTTTGGTATTCATCTTTTCTCTAGTCCTTTCTCGTGCTCTCGCTCTTGCCATGGCCCTAGACTGGTCTCTTGCTAGATTCTCTTGAACGACAGCTTTTGATTTTGGTGTCATTTTCTTCCTTTTGACATCACCATACTTGATTGCTGACTTCTTTTTCTCTTTATCTTCATCTGATCCTCCTTTAATGGCTTCAAGAAAATTAAGCTTAGATTGATCAGTCACAGTGGAAGATGAGCTGTGGTTTATTTCTTCAACCAGCTCCTTAATCGCGTTCTTCGATTTACTAAATAGCCAATCAAGGGTTTTGCTTGCTTTGTCAAAACCTAGCAAGTCTTGAAGACAAAAGAACTTTCTTGAGATCTCAATGGACAATCTCACCCTTCGATCCCGAGGGCCTTGAGCTGTGTTAATCTTACTGTGTCCATCTTTCTTGGATGTGTCAGTTTTCTTCTTTGACTTCGAGCTAGAAATTACTAACCCTAGAAGATCATCAACATCTTCAGGAGACTGAAACCTTTGAACATCAGAAAACTGATGCTGTTGGCTAAGAAAATCTTGACTAATTGTATTAAGATCCTCCATGAATGGTAGAGGAGTAACAGCGTTGTAGCCATGAACATAGCCGTCGGTGGAGATAAATGGGCCAGTGTTAATATAGTCTTTTTCAAGATCAAAGTATAAATTGGAAGGAAGGGGGACATTAGGGGATGGGAGAAACTCTGGAAAGGGGCTTGAGGAAAACATTGTGTATAAGTAAAAAAATGAAAACCTAAGTATAAGATTAGCAAGTCACTGTTAATGGTTTCGTGTGACTTTGCACTGTATATTTTTTAGGGCACAATCGAGTTAATTCCAATGGCGTCTGATCACTATCACATTAAATAGAGGGAATTAAGACAGTACTAATATATACTATAAGTATACATTACCCATACGTTAGGAAAGAGAAAAGATAAGTTGTCATTATCGCATTAATAAGGCAAATTCCAGCTTTATGATATAAAAGTTAAAAGTACGATATGAATCTTAGGGTTTACATTTAAAAACGTATATTTTTACTTCACAATTTTTAGCGATTTACTTTTAGTCAACCGCGCACACACCCTACTCTACATTTTTAATTCACATTTGTCCATATTGAGACTTACATTCCACAAACCCTTGTTTGATGAATCATCTTGAGGCCAATATATAGGCTACAAGTTTAATTATTGTCCACTTGCTCAATATGTTTGGATTGGTATACTGTATATTCGTGAACCAAAGGCTTTCCAAAAGAGAATTTCAGTTTAAGTCATAAAACTTCAAGTTGATTCACTTTCTACTAAAAAAGAAATCAATTTCAAATTTAGTTGTAAGATCGAGCTTTTTTTTAACGGCAAATTAAATAAAACTAGTAAAGAGCTAAATAATTACAAAGGGGAGAATAAGGCATTACAAGGATTATATAGCCAATCTATCCAATTTATTCTTACTTTCCTAAATTTATTGGAGATCCAAGGGAAGGTAAATTGCTTAATGTTGTTGAGTATAAGGTCCTTTCTTGAGGGTTTGGCCGCGAACATGAAGTCATTCCGAAAGCGCCAAAGAGTCCAAAGTGTAGATTGAACAACGGCATCAAACATTTTGCTTAAGTTAGGAGAAATATTAGCATGATTTACAAGGGAAAACAAATCATTTAGGTTATCAATATGTACATCCCTGATGTTCCACCATTTGATAATCTCCAACCAAGTATTTTATGCGACGATGCACTTTACCAGGAGATGTGCTTCCGTTTCTATTTCTTCATCACAAATCGAGCAGCGGACAGAATGTAAGTCGATGCCTCTAAGATCCAAATTAACTTTAGTTGGTATTCTACGGTTTTCAATTCTCCAAGAAGTGATGTTAACTTTGATTGGAACAAGCTTATTCCACCTTGTTGGAATCGGGTTTGAAGGCATTAGAGCATTAGCTATAGTGTTTCTCATTCCTTTAACAGTGAGAGTTCTTGAAGGATCAATTATGCACTCCCATTTATCTTGATCACTAGAAATTTGCAGGTTGGTGATGAGACTTTCGAGCTCCAAAAGCTCACTGAAATTAGTTGTAGATCTTGGTAATCTACTCCAGGCCCAACTGAATACAATTCTTGGCAGCCCACTAGGCCCAACATGAGATGTGTGCAGACTAGTGGGCTCAGGTTGAGTCCCAATATGAGGACCAGCACCACGCTGAGCATAACATGTAGTTGCAGCGGCTGTAAGGACAGTCGGGGCTTGATCACATACACGACAATTAGGTTGCGACTCAAGACAAAATAGCCTTGGGAAGGAATAACATGTAGGAGAGTTCCCTACCACATTTTTCAGTCCAAAAACAAGTTGTTTCACCATTACCAACTTTCTTTTTAAAGAGCGAGTGTAAGTCAATACCGTTCATGTTTGTATCTTTATTAAGATTTGCAATTTGGTACCAAGGGCATGTCTTGCTTCTAATAGATGAGGGATCCATGAGACCCCCTTGAGAACCATGGATAGAATAAATCACGTTCCGCCAAAAATAGTTGCTTTCACAAAGGAGTCTCCACCACCATTTGGTAAGCATAACGAGATTGCTTATTCTAAGACTTCCTATCCAAAGACCCCCATGACCGAGAGGGGAAATAACTTTATCCCAAGAAATCCATGAAATTTTATTGGAATTCATAGAACCTCCCCAAATATATTTTCTTCGAATGCTTTCAAGCTTATTGATTACCATTTTAGGAGCTTTGAAGGTGGAGAAATAGTAAACCCCAAGACTTCCAAGGACGGATTTTGAGAGAGTGAGGCGTCCACCAAAAGATATGGACTTTGCTTTCCATGATAAGAGTATTTTTTGAAACCGTTCAAGGAGGGGAAACCAATTAGCACTTCTAGACATATTAGCTCCAATAGGAAGGCCTAAGTATGTACACGGGAAATGAGAAGGTTGACACCCAATTGGAGAAGCAAATGAGTTAAGATCCAGGTCACTAACACCAATGCCAGAGATCTTACTTTTATTGAAGTTCACCTTGAGGTCGGAGGCAATGTGGAAGCAAGTGAGGATTCTAGACAAATTTTTAATATTTGTCTTTGGCTATTCCTCGATAATGAGAGCATTATCCGCAAATGATTGAAGATTAGCTTGGATCGAATGATTGTAGATTAGCGTGTGTAATGTAGGTGTGCGTGATTCAGAGAGAATTTGAGAACTTGTATTTTAGGCTAGTCCTATAGTGCTGCGTGAGACCATTTTTGGGCACCATTCATACGTGGCCCCTATTGGGGTGAGTTGGTGGCGCGTGAGCCAAGTAAAAAACCGGGACCAAAAGTTAAAGGCTTACTACTCAGGCATTGTGTAAAAGTGGCCCCTCTTACATGTTTTTATTATTAATTATTTGGTTTGTGAGTGTGTGTGGGATATGTTTATATAAAAGTGGATATTTTAATGAAATGTGATGGAGTGATGAGCATTGAGGGTGAAAAGTGAGAGATATTCAAAGGAGGTAAATGAAAGAGAAATCTTTTTTTTGAACGAAAATTATATAAAAACTAGCAAGATACTAGGAAAGGATATTGCATGGTACAAGAGAGGGCGTTACGAGGGTTAGAAAACCACTCAACCCAATTACAAAATGAAAGAGAAATCTGATATGACGTTGTTCTGGAAGGTGAAGTGGTGTGACAATTGGAGATAGTCTTATTGAAATTAAAGTGTGCAAAATTCACACACCTTGGCTTTGTTTTAACATATTAGGGAGTATTATTTGATACCTTAACTTAAGTCATGCTCTGATTGCTTTCAATCAAAATGAACTTGTTGACCGACCACTACTTACACTACCACAATTTCAACTTTTAGCGACGACTGAAATCATTGTTAAAAGTACACTTTTGTTGTTGTTAAAGGTGTAACACCCTCAAATTTGGATTATCAGCGGAATAGATATTTTGGGTGTTACTTATTATTCACAGTCTAAGTCATAGAAAACAAACTCTAAAATGAGATTTTTTTTTCGAAAACATCACCATTCGATAAATTTAATAGAGAAATCAAAGTTTTTACAACATAAAGAAGTACCAAGTATCAAATAGATAACATAAGTTGTTCAATATCGAATGGTTCAAGATAAAAGTAAGTCTTCCCCATTATGCAAAAGACTCAAAATGCTTCCCAACCTTCTATCGCATTATGGACCTGAGATAAAACATGCTAAAAACGTCAACAAAAAGGTTGAGTGAAATCCATAGGTTTAATCAATTAAACAGTTGATCAAAATATATCAGCTTATGAAAGCAACTAGGTAATAAATACAAAGTCGTAAAGGTTATTATTGCCCTAAGCTTATGACACTGAACATTAACGCCATTTTCAGTATTCTAAAAGAATAAAATTTCCCTTAGTATATAATTGCCAAATTTACCTAGAGTCTCAAATACAGTGCATATGGTATCCCGCACAGGGCACAGTCCATAATGGGGGATGTCAATCCCAATAGATCTATTCCCGATATTCGCATTTACACGCTTGTAACTAACGGTTCCTGATGGAAGAGATTTCCAAACATAGGGATACTTAGGCAATAATAAAGTAAGATCGCATACAATTTCAAAACAACTGTGATCGTAAGTAAATATGCCATGTATCTCCCCCACGGAGTTTATAAAATAATTATAGTAGAAATTGGGGCTATGAACTCACCAGAAATGAAGTAGTAATAGAGATCGGAAAATGAGTACGACGAGGAAACCACAGAAATCACAAACGACCTACATAGAAAATGTAACACATCTTAGGCTTGGAGAAATAATTAGTAACACTTATAAATTAGTTTTATATAGTTTTTATGTTTATTAAGTCATAATATAAGTTAGTGAAGTGGTTTATACAATTTCAAGGATTAAATATGTCGTTATAATACACTTATATCAAAATTAACGTGGTGCTGTTGGAATTTTACTAGAAATTTGTAACAACCCCAAATCTCGGTACAGCGGAAGACTTAAACAAGTTTTCGAGGCATTACTTGGATTGGTACAGCACACAAGTATAGCAAACAAGATAGTCATATTATAACTCAAAAGCCAATACCAAATTTAATTATCCAATACAATCATCCCAAAAGAGTTAAATGTAAGGCCTAATATGATTTATAAAATAGGTCCGCATAACATTATCAGAGTTTAAATACGATCCTTCAACCATGCCTCATTGCCAAGCTTCCATCGAACAAGCATTCCAAACATCACTTAGATACCTGAGAAAAAATGCTAAAAGGTCAGCTAACGCTGGTGAGTTCATAGGTTTAAATTCAAATTCAATAGTGGACCTGTAGGAGTTTATTTGCTATGCGAGACCTAAGATAGATACACAATATCACACCAATTCACATACTAATATCACAAACAACAATACCATCAATAATATATTCGATGTCATAGTAGGGCCCTAAGCGACACTAGCTAGCGCAGTCGTAGCAAGGTCTAGAACAAATGCTACCCTGGACTAGGTCGAGGTAGAAGTCTATACTTAGCTAGGCAAGTGTCATAGCAATATGATTGCTACCCTAGACTAAGGCAACAACTACCACATATCTACCTAAACAGTCAAGCACATAAGCAAATAAAAAGTTTAAAAGGTCCAAAAGAGTAGCATGATTTCTCACCCCAAATTAGTTAAAAACATAAATAAAAGTGGGGCTATGAAACTCACCTCAAGCAAGCAACGCACAAACAAACACTAGCAACGAAGATAACAGCTAACACGGCTCAGCAACTACTGACTCGGCACAACCTATTAATATAAACCGATTCTTAATATATATATTTCCAAAGTCAATGTTATCTACCCCAATGTATTCCTTTTCTTTATCTCCAAAAATATGTTGTTTCACCGTTTAGTCCTAGCGTTTGGTATCGTCGTGTGTGTGTATCGACTCAACATGATATCATGAATACACTCAAATAACCACAATGTGACTCAATGCAACACAACGAGATGTCTAAGCGATAAGCTCCACAGTCCAATAAGTTTCGGAATAAATAGTAGACCTTATCGAATTCGTCAACTCGATAAACTCAATCATCTATTCGTGTCGCTTATTATCCCATAAACCGGTCGCATCCTAACGAGTCATAAAGATAATTCACCCATTAATAATGTTATCCTACATACCTAGCGGGCTCTTATTAGATTCGTCAACCTAATAAGTCCGCTATCCACGTGGATCGACGCTATTAATGTTAGGTCATCTGTAACCCATGCACAAGACGTAATTAGAATCAAATACTTGAAAATAATATTAAATGCTCATAAATAGCACATTTCGATAAACGTAAACTCGAAACATTAAATACTCAATAATTAGAAAACCTTTCCGTTTTTAGTCGTTAATTCCCATTTAAAATAGTGAATAACAAGACAAGTCTTGTTATCGAGGGTTTTGGTATAAAAACTATTTATTATTTATGTTTCATAGTTTTATTAACATTTTTATATATATATATATTATATCAGTTTCAATATTAGTTTCGAATCGATATTCGTTTCGAGTCCACAAGCTCGAGTCATGACTTCTCGGCTTTTAATCAATCTATAGTCCAATATATACTAAAGTCCATGTTACGGCGTTGTCGGGGTCAACTATGACTAAAAAGTCAAAGTAACACCGACGTTGCTCAAAGTTGACAATTTATAATATAAGTCCAAGTAAATAATCACAATAGCGCAAACCAATCTCCAATCAACCCATATCAATCTCGTCATCCAAACAAACTACCAAACATACCCGTAACCAATGTTATGACCATAATGGTCATGACACAGTCCCTGTTAAGACCACGTGAACCAAACAAGCTCTAGAAGCTTTTCAGCTCCATGCGTCTCATCCAAACACCAACAACAACTACCAAAAAGATACCATAACAACCCGACCCGGACCCTTGGTCCATATGGGTCGCGTACGCCAACCAAGACCCACGTACGAGTCCCTAGTGGCTCATACGCCTCACCAATCCATCCAAACACTCCCCAAATGACTTCTCCAACAACCAAACACAATCAATCAACCTCCAAACAACATCCAATCATCAAACCCATCAACTAATCTAAACCAATATCATGAAACAATAATAAAAATGAAAAACACAATAAAATGATACAACACACGATACCAAATCACTAGCCTACATGTTTTTTTAGATGTAAATTAGTTTTAGACCCATGTTTCATCAAAAACCCACCATGGTCGAGCCATGTACGAGCCATATAAGGCCCATAAGAGGCTTGTCATGGCTCAAACGAGCCTCACCCATGTTCCTTTTACCTTTTCTAAACCCGATCTACAAAGTTACTTGAAAACCCTAGAATCATGAATAGTTTTTGCAAGATTTGGACGTCTTAATGAAGGCTTCTATAGGCGTGCCATATTTGGATGGAAAGAGAAAAGAAAGATTTATCAAATGGTGGTGGTGGTGGGTGGTCACGCGCCGGTGGGTGGCCGAAAAATGGCTGGCACTGGGCGGCGGTGTTGGTGGTTTAGGGTTAGGGTTTTTAGAAAGAGAAAGGAGTGAGAGAGAAGGGTGTGTGTGTGTTTTTAGTGAGAGAAATAAAAGAGTAGTATGTGTTAGGAGTGGGGTATATATATTTGAGGAGAGGGACCAAAAAAATAATGCGAAATGGGGAGGGGGCGCCGGCCACATCAAACAAGGGGGCCAAACCCGCTAATTTTCCCAAACTATCCCGTTTACCCATTCCTGAGCTCATTTATTGTCCTAAGAATGTCCCACGATGTTCCTTCGACTTTCTATCGCTTTTATTTATGTTTTTCAACAAGTTTTGACTATTTATTTGTCAAGTTTCAAGTTACGGTTTAAAAGTTACTTTATTTCTCGTTATAGGATTTTATTGTACCGAATCATATAGTGCTTAACGAAAAGAGCTAAAACTCATACGATGACTCATACGATAATAAAATAAATCATAAAAACCAATAATCGATATCAAAACAAGTCATGGTCAATCAAAATAGTTCTAAAGGCAAATACTCGGTTTAACTTAGCGTAATGCGGTTACCTAAAATGGGCTCCCTAATTGCCAGTTGTCACAGCCTCCCAGCCTCAGAAGAAACCTGTCCCGGGTTTCACTCCGAGTTGCTTGATGTCACGAAGAGTTTAGGGTACTTCCTACGGAATACGTCCTCACGTTCCCAAGTGAACTCTGGTCCATGTCGAGAGTTCCAACGAACTTTGATAATCGGAATACGGCTATGTTTCAGCCATTTAATCTCACGATCCATGATCTCAATCGGTTCCTAAACGAAATTCAATTTCTCATCAATACGGATATCTCTTATAGGTACAAATAAGTTTTCCTCCGAAAGACACTTCTTAAGATTACTAACATGAAAGACATTGTGTACACTGCTCAATTCCGAAGGTAGCTCAAGACGGTAAGCTACTGGTCCGATTCTTTCCAAGATTGAAAAGGGACCAATGTATCGGGGATTGAGTTTTCCACGCTTGCCAAAATGTATCACTCCTTTCCAAGGAGAAGCCTTTAACATAACACGATCTCCAACCTAAAACTCTAAGGGTTTACGTCTCCTATCGGCATAACTCTTTTGTCTATCGTGAGCGGTTTGCAAACGATTACGGATCTGAACTATCTTCTCAGTGATTTCTAGAACGAGTTCGGGACCGGTAAATTAACTCTCGCCAACTTCCGCCCAACAAACTGGAGAACGACATTTTTGGCCATACAACGCCTTAAATGGTGCAGCCTTAATGCTGGAATGATAACTATTGTTGTAGGAGAATTCGACCAAAGGTAGATGTCTCTCCCAGCCTTTACCGAAATCGATGACACAGGCACGAAGCATATCCTCTAGGGTCTGAATGGTTCTTTCACTCTGACCGTCGGTTTGAGGATGATAAACAGTGCTCTTATCCAAATTTGTCCCTAATGCTGACTGTAAGGATCTCCAGAAGTGGGAGGTAAAACGGCTATCTCGGTCGGAAATGATAGATACCGGTACTCCATGACGCGATACTATCTCCTTAATATACAACTGTGCGAGCTTGTCGAGACTATCAACCTCGATAATGTCCAAGAAGTGAGCAGACTTAGTCAAACGATCTACGATTACCAAGATAGCGTCATTGCCGCTAAACCTTATCGAATTCGTCAACAAGATAAACTCAATCATCTATTCGTGTCACTTATTATCCCATAAACCGGTCGCATCCTAACGAGTCATAAGGATAATTTACCCATTAATAACGTTATTCTATGTACCTAGCGGGCTCTTATTAGATTCGTCAACCTAATAAGTCCGCTATCCACGTGGATCGAAGCTATTAATTATAGGTCATCCGTAACCCATGCACAAGACGTAATTAGAATCAAATACTTGAAAATGGTATTAAATGCTCATAAATGGCACATTTCGTTAACGTGCACTCGAACCATTAAATACTCATTAATTAGAAAACATTTCTGTTTTTAGTCGTTAATTCCCATTTAAAATAGTGAATAACAAGACAAGTCTTGTTATCGAGGGTTTTGGTATAAAAACCATTTATTATTTATGTTTCATAGTTTTATTAACATTTTTATATATATATTATATCAGTTTCAATATTAGTTTCGAATCGATATTCGTTTCGAGTCCACAAGCTCGAGTCATGACTTCTCGGCTTTTAATCAATCCATAGTCCAATATATACTAAAGTCCATGTTACGGCGTTTTCGGGGTCAACTATGACTAAAAAGTCAAAGTAACACCGACGTTGCTCAAAGTTGACAATTTATAATATAAGTTCAAGTAAATAATCACAATAGCGCAAATCAATCTCCAATCAACCCATATCAATCTCGTCATCCAAACAAACTACCAAACATACCCGTAACCAATGTTAAGACCCTAATGGTCATGACATGGTCCATGTTAAGACCACGTGAACCAAACAAGCTCTAAAAGCTTTTCAGCTCCACGCGTCTCATCCAAACACTAACAACAACTACCAACAAGATACCACAACAACCCGACCCGGACCCTTGGTCCATATGGGTCACGTACGCCAACCAAGACCCACGTACGAGTCCTTAGTGGCTTGTACGCCTCACCAATCCATCCAAACACTCCCCAAATGGCTTCTCCAACAACCAAACACAATCAATCAACCTCCAAACAAAATCCAATCATCAAACCCATCAACTAATCTAAACCAATATAATGAAACAATAATAAAAATGCAAAAACACAATAAAATGATACAACACACGATACCAAATCATTAGCTACATGTTTTATTAGTTGTAAATTAGTTTTAGACCCATGTTTCATCAAAAACCCACCATGGTCGAGCCATGTACGAGCCATATAAGGCCCATACGAAGCTTGTCATGGCTCAAACGAGCCTCACCCATGTTCCTTTTACCTTTTCTAAACCCGATATACAAAGTTACTTGAAAACCCTAGAATCACGAATAGTTTTAGCAAGATTTGGACGTGTTAATGAAGGCTTCTATAGGCGTGCCATATTTGGATGGAAAGAGAAAAGAAAGATTTATCAAATGGTGGTGGTGGTGGGTGGTCACGCGCCCATCGGTGGCTAAAAAATGGCCGGCAGTGGGCGGCGGTGTTGGTAGTTTAGGGTTAGGGTTTTTAGAAAGAGAAAGGAGTGAGAGAGAAGGGTGTGTGTGTGTTTTTAGTGAGAGAAATAAAGAGTAGTATGTGTTAAGAGTGGGGTATATATATTTGAGGATAGGAACCAAAAAAATAATGAGAAAGGGGGAGGGGGCGCCGGCCACATCAAACAAGGGGGCCAAACCCGCTAATTTTCCCAAACTATCCCGTTTACCCATTCCCGAGCTCATTTATTGTCCTACGAGTGTCCCACGACGTTCCTTCGACTTTCTATCGCTTTTATTTATGTTTTTCCACAAGTTTTGACTATTTATTTGTCAAGTTTCGAGTTACGGTTTAAAAGTTACGTTATTTCTTGTTATAGGATTTTATTGTGCCGAATCACATAGTGCTTAACGAAAAGAGCTAAAACTCATACGTCGACTCATACGATAATAAAATAAATTAAAAAAACCAATAATCGATATCAAAACAAGTCAAGGTCAATCAAAATAGTTCTAAAGGCAAATACTCGGTTTAACTTAGCGTAAAGAGTTTACCTAAAATGGGCTCCCTAATTGCCAGTTGTCACAAAATCCCATCTTTATCGAGCCGTCATTTCCAAACCGTAAGTGATAAAAATGTGTGCTTTATATTATCATAAAGGTATGAATCTTTACTTTTTAAAATTTTGGGTCTCACTTTCCTGTAAGTTTTATAGCCAAGGTCAACTTACCATTTTACCCCTGAGTCCTAATGCAAAAAGTTTCCAAGTTACTTTTGTCTCACCAAAAAGACTAGGACTTTTGATCTACAGACCCTATGGACCTTAAACCAATGCCAAAAGTTTTATTTAGGTCTTAGCTAAATTTCATTCAAAAGGGTCAAGTGATAGAAATGATCATATTTTTGAGTTTTTTTCCCTTAGAAGACAGACATGCAAATTTGGACACCTTTTAGAATAATGTTTTTTTTGAAAAATCATTGGGATATTTTAGGACGCGGGGCTTTCGGAAAATGACTCTGAGACATAAGGCTAAATGCCTATATGTTTCTTTTATACTCAAAACCACTTTGAGACAAAATAGTAGGTCGTTTTTGCTACATAAAAATCCTGGACAGATTTGACTAATCACAAGCTAGTTACTTTATGCTTTTAGATTTAATTTTTGGGTAATGCATGTAAAGACTAATCATTAGAATCATATTTATTATTCAAATTACTAATATTTCCAGAATTCCAATAGTTTTTAACTAAAGATTGAGAGTGGTTTTTATAAACAAATTAAGATGAAAATCAAGATTAACAATCTCATAACTAACAACTCTTGCAAATCAAACCCAATCAAGCCTAACTAACTAATTTAATCAACTAATAATCCTATGAAAATTTAAATCAAATCTTCAAAATAATGCATGCAAGAGTTGGTTAGCTCTAGCCTAGAAAATCTTTAAAATCATAAGAATGAGATAAAAAAAAAAGAGTTATGGAAACTTACTAGGACTTAGAACTAGAAGAGATGCACTAGATTTTAAGCTTGAAAAATTTATGGAGATGATTATGGTGTCTTGGTATTGTACGACAGCAAGGGGAGGTACAAGAGAGGGAAACCAAAAGTTTTCTTTGATTTTGGAAGTGATGAAGTGAAAAGTAAGAGTTATGAGCGTCTTTTATTGAAGGAGGACATGCAATCTACAAATTTTATAAATTGGACAAGTGTCCAATGACACTTGCCCTAGTGAGGGTCGGCTACACTACAAAAGGGGAGGGGTTTGTTTTATTTTTGTACAAGTATTATAAGTTACGGAGTGTGATTTAAAGGCCAATGAAGTTAAATCGTTAACGTTTTATGCATAAAAGGTAAAAATAATGTCATAAATTTTTTTCATAAAATATCACATTTAGCTTAAAATGACTAAAGTCACTTTCATGTATTTTCGAGCCTTTGAGTGTAATAGGTCGTTAAAACTTAAAAGCAAGCGAAAGCGGCATTAAGCGTAAAAGTGTAAACTTCGTAGAAATAGAAAATTAAAATATTCCACATGAAAATAAGTGCGGGGAAGTAAATATATAGACAGGTAGACTGGGCATAGTCTAGAATAAATTACGAGTACGTGTTACGACGTACGCGGGTTACTTTCCCGGTAAAAGTCAATTTACTTAAAAATAAATTAATAAGTAAATAAAAATAGTAAAATAATGACCTGAAATTTCACAGTTTTGACAAAAAGTTTTGGCGACGACATGTCGTTGCAAAAGTTTCGTCGTCGTAAGTTTGTCGCTAAAGGTTTTTAACGCAAAAGGGTTCGTCGCTAAAAATTTCGTCATCGTAGGTTTGTTGCTAAAGCGACGACTTGGGGGGCCCACTAAAGTTCAATGCAAAATCTTGACCGAGTGGGGTCCACCTACCTTTAGAAACTATATGTGTCGTCGCTAAAGGTTTTTAACGAAATTAGATAAAAACGTTTATTTAATTTTTTTTAATTACATAAATATTAAACAAAAATAAAGATTTTATTTGGGGGGAATTCACTTTAGCGACGCAAATGTTGTCGCTAAAGGTGGCTTGACTGTCTTCATAACAAAACAATTTACCAGCATATGATGCATTTTATAAAAAAAATCAGAGTTATTTTCGAAAAAAAATCTACCGAAACAAAACTTGCAAATCACCCAAAACTATGACACAAAAATCATCCGTCCACTTATTTATTACAGAACAACCAAATTAAGTAATCATTTTTGAAATTAAAAATGCAATTAAGCTAATATTAATTTGATAATGCAAATAACAAAATGATGTATATATGTAGGACCTAAGTGATCAACCTAAATACACAACTATGGTGAGAGAGAGAGAGAGAGAGAGAGTTGGGACGTGAGATGGTGAAAAGAGAAAAGAGAGAAAGAAAGCTTGTATTATCTTCACACTAAAATACACACTTACACTTCTCTAACACACCTTACAAATGAGCTATTAAGTGGCTTTTATACCTAAAAAGTGGCGCCTCATGGGCCAAGAAATGGGCTTTGGTTCATGGACTTGGATTACATGTTTTAATAAGCCTAGCATACATTACTAACTTAACTATTCATTTTGTCAAATCCTTGGTCCGGTTACTTAATCTATAACACAATACAAGGATCCTAATACCTGAATGACCATCACTTTTTCTTAATACTAACAATATCACCTAAAGGGGTGGTCATTCATAAAATGCTTCATCGTGATTAATTCTTTTTGGGTAAAGGTCAAAAGACCCGGTAAATAAATTACTCCAAAAAATGTTTAAGTAAAAAGGATATGAGTGGATCTCATATCTCAGCCCATTACAATGGCGGAAAAGCTTACATAACAAGATACTTCATATTCTCTAATCAAGAAAATAAACCACTTCTTAATAGATACCATTAGACATCTATGAAAACAAAATTACTTCCTACCAAGGTCTTGGAGCTTAGTACCATACATGTCACAATAAGCATCCAAGTTCCCTGGAAGATCGTAGACTTGATCTGCATAGTTATCATAATCATAGTAATCATAATCATCTTCACGGTCATGACCACTACCAAATAGGTTTATTAACTTATCAAAAGTGTTCACAACCTCCTCTTCGTCACTGTCGGAATCAACAACCTCTCCCACCTTAGAGAATGGGTTAACCCTCTTAGTAGAAGAAGTAGACGGAGAAAAAGTAAAACTAGATTTATTAACGGCTGCACCTTCTCTTTCACAACACTCACAAGCGGTTCTTGCGATAAATTACCAGTCTTTTGAGTCCCATCTATCATAGCTTCCTTTTGTAGTCTTAATCTTGAACCTTGCATGATATCATAGACTAATCCATGATTAATTCTTCCGTAGTCTTAATCTTGAACCTTGCATGATATCATAGAATAATCTTGATTCTTTATTCCTTCATGCTTTATGTTCTTGTATTAACATCTCTTGATCTTTCTTGCCTTCAATCAACGTCCTCATTGGTGTGTTATTGCATCCACTCCAACATACTCATACGACTTGAAAAGTCTTTGATATTCATACTTACGTCTTCCTCACTTAATACTTGAACTTGTTCTTAACTTTTTTGATTTGCTATTGACTTTGATGTAACTATTTGTCTTTATCTTGATTAATTTGTCTTGAACGTTCTTTTTTTGAGCTTGTTGCGGATGAAACATATAAGTATGAGTATGTGGAGGTGAATATGTTAATGTGTGGTCTTCTTGAATGATGGCTTTCATCAGTACTTGCAAAATAGATCACTTGATATCTGTTTTAGTTCCAAGCTTTTATTGTTTAGATATCTCAAACGGATACATCCTGAGATACTAGCAACGCTATTTGAATACACTAGAACGGATGCATCAATGAAGCTAACAATGTTTTTCAATTACTCTTAGAACAGATGCGACCTAAGATGCTAACATAAAACTTTTGATATTTTCCCACTTGTCGTTTCTGAATTCGGATGCTTGTAGGATCACAACATATAAAGTTGAGTCGCTAGAGTACATATAAAGTATCACTCCATGACTTTAGACTATTTGAAGCAAAGTAACCACCATGAAGAATATTTGGCAAGATTAATAAGATCTTACAACGGACACTAGTACAACTTGTTTTCTTATTGATGAACAACAAGTGTAAATTTGGAAATTGTACCCTAAGAGATCTTATTTTTAAATCTCATTTAGCTCTAGACTATTACCTTGTTGTGATTGTTCCACTTATAGCTCTTTCAATGAAAGCATTATTCCCTTTACTCATTCGATCGCTTTTCATCTATAGATTTCTACTATAACTAGTGGAATATCCCACGGGTAGGTCCCTCCGGCTTTGGCTGGACCATAAAATAAAATCTATTTCCTAACCTCCTTATTTCTCCACGAACATAAGTGTTGGTTTTGGTTGGTTTGTTATAATATCTCATCCTTAAAACCATTTGAAAATCAATCAAATTTTTTTTTTATAAAAACTTGTTTTGATAATACTTTGAAAGTTTTTGTTTTGAATAACTACTCCCCCTACACATGTGCTTATGAAGTTTTCTAAGATGCCACTTGTTAGGGTCAAGATTCTAAGTATTTTGCACATGGAGGAATGAGTATGCACATTTCAAATTAGTGAAAGATTCTAAATAGACAAGACTTCTCGAAACACGTTTACGTCGCTAGTTAAATGGATCCATTATCAGCTTTTAGGTGATTACTAGCTCTAATAACCAATTCGAAATTATTATCCGTCACGGTACAAGTTTATTCAGAATAATCACTTTGAGTCGAGCAAAGCTTTGATGATTCAACAACGATCTTTAAGAGATATGATCACATTTTAATCACGTTTCCCCCTTCAAAGATAGCATATCTCTGATATTTTTATGCAACTGATTAAAAAATATGTTTTAGAAAGTTTTTGAAGAGACAAACGGATTTGATATTCGTATGAAAATGAAACATATTTATTATATTATACTCTGCCTTAAATAAAGCATATTTTTAAACTTTTGTTCAAGCTATTGGTTATCACAATGATGATACCAGTATTAAATACAAGACGTCTTAAACCCAATGACGCTCTATATAACCCCTCCCAGCTGCTCAAGTTCCCCTCAAAAGGTTCTTGTTTCATTTCTTATGGAGACTAAACATGTAATCGATCGACCTCTCACTCCGAGATGTGTAATGAAAAGGTGGCAGTCTGCTCCAGCCTCCGCTGACTAAAACCAAAGGGAACTTATCGAGTATAGAGCCAAATGAGATTCATCAATAAAATCTCGTAGGACACATTTCAATATACACTTGTTGTTCAACAATAAGAACACAAGTTTTTTCTGAGAGTCCTTTGAAAATCTTAGTAATCTTGCCAGAATATTTATGAGTGGAATCACACATGTAATCCTTAGTGATTAAATGGAAACTTGCTAGTGTCAACATCAGACATCACTAGAATCAGGTCACTTCGTTAATCCTTTATGGGTTAAACTTAGTGTTTATGGTGGTTACTTTGCCTCAAATTGTCTATAGTCATGGAGTGATACTTTAATATACTTCAGCGGTTCACCTGGATAGTTGTAAGCGTACTTGTGACATCCTATCTAGGAACATCCCTTTTGAGTATTATAAAATTGTTAGCACACTATGCTGCAAATACTCTCGATATCCAAACTTGTAAGTCCTAGAAATCCTGCAAAGGAGATTTGTAATAACCTAAAATCCGTTTCCTAAAATTCGTTAAAATTTTGAATGCTTGATACAAAATGCGAGTAATGTGAATATACAAAATACAAAATCATAAAACTATACTAAGTAATTAAATAAAATGCATAAGCAAGTTCTATGGGTCTGGTTTTAATTAAAATAAATGTACACTACTTGTCATATTAAAAATGTGTCTAGATACATTAGAAATTTGAAATATGGAAACTAGTTTTGTAATCCCAAACGTCTCAGCATTACTCCTACTCTCCTTCCAATCTATAAACCGTTTTCCATTTTTCTCCCATTTATTTTCAACCAAAAAAAAAAATACAAAAAAAACCCTAAAGCGACTATCATCAAGAAACGGCGTGACCAAAAAGAAAACCTCTCCAAGAAACTCAGGTGGTATGTTCCAGGTGGTAATCAGTAGGGTCATGGGGCAGCAAGGTTTTGGTCCTAATCGTATAGTATTCCTAGGTTTGATTTGATTCGCGTGGAGTGTGGTGGTATTCGTGAGCTCCTGGTTCTTTGTTCTAATCGACCAAGGTATTTTTGTCCTTGTCGTTCTTAAATATGTGACTCTCAATCATGTGTTAAAACCTATTCATGTCGTGTTAATACTAACCCAAGCAGCCTATTCATGTGTCGACCCTAATCAGACCTTATTCAACCCTAATATAAATCTTAAAAGAGGCGTGTGTAATCAGTAAGTTGATATATGATCGACCTTAATATATGTTCGACCCATAATGAAAAATTCGACCCTAATCTGGTCCTCTCTCGAGTGGTAAAACTAAGTCTTGGAAGCCTTTAAAACCTATGTGCTTGATGTGTTTAAAACTAACCAATTCGACCCTTGAAAAATATTCGACCCTAATACGATTTTTATGAACTATTAACCTGGTCCTAAGTCATGTTTTGAATCAGTAAAAGACCTAAGAAAAGAACTAAAAGATAGGTGTGTGTATGATGGGTAAACATGGGTGATTTCATGTGATCGTATGTCTCGTAGTTGTGTTCATGTATTGTGAATCAATTGGGATTTTGATTGGTATTTTATGTGTGTGAGTTGTGGGATGATTAAGGGCTGGAATCATGCTTGTAATACATGTATTAAAAATAAAGGTTACATGTAAGTATATGTACGAAAATTAGTTTTGAATGGGGTTGGGTATATATGTGTTTTAGTTTCATGATTTCATGTGGTATCTTTCATTAAAGGTGTTACGGAATAGATTGGTTATACATGGTTTGGATTGGTGTCAAGTGTGTTGTGTTAATGTCAAACCTAGTATCTAACATTTGTAAAAATACGGGGTTCATTAGTCGGAATAAAAATGTGTTAAACATCTTTGCGTGTGATGGCCTGAAACAAATTCTGGATAGGGGCAATTTTATAGGGCGAATTGGGGTGTGTTATAAATTGTGTTTCATAAATGTTAAAATCTGGATTCTTGCTTTTAAATCTTATTTTATGTCTTAGTTAAGTTCTCAAATTGGTTTGAATGAATTTGGAGTTGTTTGGGTCGTATTTTTGAATTTTATGAAAACATGTGTCAAAGCTGAATTCTGAGTACTTAATTTCAGTTGTAGTTTTTGATTTTTCATTTCCAAACCAAAGGGAGTTTTGAGCTCTCCTTTTACAGAATTCATATTTAAGATGTGGAATTTTTTAGGATTTTTCTAAGGTGTTTAAGTAGGTCTAATAAACGTACACTTTTGGGGTATACCTCCAGTGCACTTTCTGAACAAACCTGAAAATATGAATTTTTAAACAACATTTAGGATTTGAAATAAAATCTACAAAATTTTGTGAAAATACCTAACTAATATGGGAACATCTGTGAATTTTCTCAGATTTTTTGGAGTACTTCTGATGGGTCAATAAATTCGTATAAAACTGGTCCAGATGTGAAGTTAAAAAAAATAAAAGACACAATGAGAACACCAATAAGTAAAACACCTATAAAAGTAAGAGAAGCTTATAAAATGAATACATTTGTGATATGTGAGTGTATTTTATGTAGATCTTGTGAAGAGGGAGATGTGTTTTGCTTTGTGTGCTTAGCTTTTGTGCACACACTTAGAGGTACAGGTATTCCGTCATTTCAGTAATGACACTTCTTTTCTCTCATGACTCTTGTTCATATTTGATATTTGATTCATATTCTCTTTTCTTTGATTCGATATGATCCGTTTGATATGATTCGATTTGGTATGATCATCTGATTTGAGATTCGATTAGTTATTCGTTTGACATGATATCCGTTTGAGATCCTTGCTTTTATATGATTCTGTTATGTTGATATGATCAGTTTGGTATGATGTGATTATAGATATGATATGATATGATATGATTCGTTTTGTTCATTTGCCCGAGCTAACTAGCCATAGAGGTACCATGGCCATGTCACTGATGCACCAGTGGCATGACACTATCTGTGGCGGTATGATTCGTCCACGACGTTCCTTTTTTGATATGATTATGATATGTGTACACTTGGCCATTATGAATACATATGTACAATCTCGAACTGGCATATGTATATTTGATTTATTTTTCAGGGAGCGTATGGATGCATCCTAGGTATTCAGTTCAGTTTTGGTGATGTGGTGAGTGTGTGCAATACACCCTCTCACAATTTGGTACATCTGTAGTCTGCAACTCCCATGTACACTTTGATATGATTTGGCAGGCATGATATTTGATATGGGTTTGATATGATTTGACCGATACGGATTATGATATGTGGTTGGATATATTTGGTTATTGGTGTATCTCCTTTAATATTTGAGCTCGTGGCAATATTCTGATTTTGGTGATTATGTGAGTATCTGATATTCTGATTCATTCGTTTGCCATGCCATACTTTGTTTAGTTATTCAGTTGGCTACTTATTCATTCAGTATTCGTATGTAATTCATTTGACTACCATGCTCTCTCTCATATTTTGGTTTATTTGATTACTTTGATTATCCTTCAGATTACCATGCTTATTCTTCAGTTGGGACTTCCCATTTGTTATGATATTTGTTACAGCTTTTCGTATTTGATTATGATTTGATTACCATTGATACATATTTGTTTATATCTGTTCACTGAGCGTTAGCTCAGCCGCGTTTTCTTTTCCATGCGACAGGTATTTAGATGGGAGTAGGGATATGGGATTCGAGAGTAGGAGTGGAAGACATACCTTAGTGAACCCCCCATTATTGGACTTTTGCATTTTGAACTACCATTTGATTTAGTATTTTGGAGTATTTCATTTCAATTGTTGGTTATGTTTTGGACCTTTTGGAAGACTTATGTTTTGTGACTTTTCATGATTTTAATAAAAGAATTCCGCTTGCATTTTTATTAGTATGTTCTTATATGACTCAATAATGTGGCATTCGGACCCTTGTCGGGTTGGGGTGTTATAAGATTCCTTTCATGTATCGATTCCTGAAGACATAGGTCTTTACTTGGATTTATCCAATATATTGATAATTGTCCTTAACGGGATTCAGACGACTGATTTGCCTGACAAAGGTGAATAGAATCACGACACTCATCAGTGAAACAATCATAGTGGAATGATTCTCTAAGAAAAGTTCCATAATAATCGATTTTCCTAACATGATTATTAGCTACATTTATTTGTGTAGATACTGATGAAAGTTCCCTTGTAAAAAGACCATATACCACCATATACATTAACATCTTCAAACTGCACATACTCATACTCAAGTGATTATTCCTCAACAAGTTTAAGATAAAAATTATCAAGAAAAACAGTTCCATCAAACTCATAGTTAATAACAAGTCAGAGTTAAGAAAAGATACGAGAAAAATCATAAGTAAAGACCTGAAAAGCATAATTTACAAGAGGTATGAGTATGTCGAAGAGAACACAACAACATAACATGCGAAGATGTTGATCGAAAGCAAGATAAAAGATCACATGCATGAACATATTAAGGAAGTCTATCAAGTCTATTACAAACAAGGTTCAAGATCAAGACAAGTGCTAAAGATCATAGATTCAAGTTTAAAGACTCGAGATGCAAGTACTAAAGATCCAAGACTCAAAATATCAAGACTAAGGAAGCATCATTTATAAATGACCACCCCTTAGGGGGAGATTGTTAGCATTAAATATTATTATATGAACTGATGGTCCTTTATATGACACGAACCTTGTATGCTTATAATAGATAGTTATAGACTAACAGTGGGCTTAGGATATAGTTTAATCTAATAAGTTTTGTGTTTGGGCTTATAATTATGTTATTAAGTCTTGTAAAGGCCCAAAACCACACCAAAGGCCCCCCTCCCCCACCCACACGGCCTATTAGGTGTCGTTCCTATGTATAAGTATTAAACCCTCTCATTTGAGAGGGTATGTGAGTGTATGTTTTTGTATGTGAAGTAAACACTCTCTCATCACCATCTTTATTCTCTTGCGTCTCTCGTCTCTCGTCTCTCTTCTTTCTCTCTCTAAAACTCTAAATCTTGATTGTTGTGATTGATAACATATAAAAGGAAAACCTACATTAAGTTAGTTTATGCAGTATCCAGCCTCAATTCATATGAAGGCAATTAAACACTTGTGAGGTAATTGTTGACTTCTCCAAGTCAATGAATTTTGCTTGCTAGTGACTCTGCAGTTCAGTTAAAAGCCTATTGTGATTCAGATTGAGTTAGCTGTCTAATGACTAGAAGGTCCACAAGGTCATGTCGTGTTCTTTAGGTGACTCTAATTTCTTGGAAATCAAAGAAACAAGTAGTGGCGTCTAGGTCGTCAACTGAAGTAGAATATAGGGTTATGGCATTGACATGTTGTGAAGTCACTTGGCTTGTGAGTTTGGTTCATGGCCTTACAAATTTAAAACTAGTCGATCTATATTGTGACAATCAGATGGCTCAGTACATTCTTTGCGAATCATGTATTTCATGCTAGAACTAAGCATATTGAAGTGGATTGTCATTATGTAAGATATCAACTTACATCATGCGTTATCAAACCTTCCTATGTTCCTACAAAAGCTCAGCTAGCAAATGTGTTCACCAAGGTTGTCTAAGTTGATCAACACAACAAACTTCTTTCCAAGTTGAGAGTTTCAGCTTCTACCAACTCTCAATTTAAGGGGGAGTGTAAAGGAAATAAGGGCTAGTCTATAAATATTCAGAAGTATAGGGACTAAACTTGTCAATTTATAAAGTTTGTTACTTAGTTTTTTGTCTTTATATTTGTAAATTAGTTACATTTCATTTCAACACTTCCGATGAACCAAACTTTCCCTCCATTTCATTTTCTTCTTCTTTAGAACTTCACATGTATTGATGCAACATTGTAATAGAAATTGTAGAATCACATGTTAGGATGTTAACTTTAGACTTCTAAATCTCGATATTAGTTTTTAGATTTAAATATGCAGTTTTAGTTGTTGACGCAACGGCCTTGAATATCATTTGAAACAATAACTAGTAGAGCAAGCAAGGGCAACAGAGGAGTGGAACGAGTTTCCAAGAGGCGGAAACTAGTTATCTACGGTTAGAAAATGAAACGGATGAGCGGGTCAAAGAGTTTGCATATCCAAATCGGATTAATTGTCTGAAAATGTATTTTACTTGTTATCTTTTTTAGTTGTATGCATCATCATCATCATTAAGGTCAGACTATTTAGTAACCAACAATTTCGATTATTTTATGTACCCATTAATGTTTTATTGGGTATCAAATAAAGTATTTTTAAAAATCGAATCCCGTATTTTGAGAATCCCATCTAAATATCACCTAATTTGAATCTCCCATTAACATGATAAAAATGCACAAAGGTCAGATCTCCTTACCATCTGGATGTTACTGCTGAATAATTTATCAAATCACAGGATATTGATTAGTTAGTATACTTCCTTTTAGAGTATAATTGAGTATATACTTTTTGTAAACTAAAAAGTTAAATGTGTGAACTAAATCATACTATATCGTATTTTTCCTCAAATAACAAGACCATATAACATTTATGGGTTCCAACAATAGTTATCGGCTATCCTAACTTTTGGTGAGGGTCATATCTCCAAACAACACCACATACCCTACAACCGAAAATAAGTCTCGATCCTTTAAACAAAATAGACAAGACATATAGAACAGGATATTGTGATATTATTGATGAATAAATACAAACCTTAAACTCAAGTCCCTAATCTCATCTTAAGTGTGTCTAAATTAATGTACTCCTGGACAAGCATTTGTTTAATCGCTAGGATTTCTCGATTTGGGTGTTGCATGTCCAAACGCCAAATCACTATAAGTTATGATAGATATATTTCGTCCATGTGGTAACCCGATTAAGAGAGTACCACCACTCATCATCCCATACCCTGCAAATCTATCAAGCCACCAACTACCAATCCCACCATATCTTCTTTCCGATTCTCATAGCATTCATATTTTGAGACCACTTAATGATATTTGGTTTTTGTTGTTGAAATGTTACTGTTACTATTCACATATTTATTGACATGACTATCGTTTGATCATTCTTGTTAACCCAAAATTCGTCTAATATAAACATGTCCTACAATTTTGAAGCATCCCGTACATACAGTAGTTGGTATATAGATTTCTTTTGAATTGGTCCGTGGTTCAAGCGGCATTCAATTCGGATACTTTGGACATGTTGGAATGGACATATATATTTTTTGTAACGGAAACTTATATTCAATGAAAAAGAAAAGCTCTACCAAGATGCTAGAGAAAGAAATAGAACAAGATAATACAAGTTGGATCAAGCGAAATAGCAAATTTAGGATAAAAAAGAATGCAGTTGATGGACACCAGATCTAATTTTTTATTTAGCTAAGGTCTTAAAGCTATATACGTAGCGGCATAGTGCTATAACACTAGAAATTCTAATTTGTTGTCTTTTTTTTTAGCGGCTAGGAGTCAATGTTACAAAAATACAAAGCACTAAAGAAAGAGTAACCCTCTATCTCTTAATCTGCAAACCGATCACACAGCAATCCAATAACTACTCTATCTTGTCAATTTCATATCAAATCTTCATTTCCGTTACTTGAACACACACATACTCTGACATAAGATTTTCTCTTGTTGGTGTGGAAATTTCACTGTTACTATTCATTTATGATGGCAAAATTGATTGGGAATAGAAACAATAATAGGAGGTTTCTGCCTTTCTTTTAAGTTTTGTCAATTAAAATGAAGATGTGACAAAATTAATTCCTTAAAAATCAGTTCTCACATTCATGTCTACACGTGTTATCTTGGTTATTTTCTACACAACTCATGTTCCCAAGTAAAAAATCGTTGATGCCGACTCACATTTGTGTCTTTCAGCAATTTCTACTTTATCTATCAACATACATATTATGTAATGTTTTCTAACTAAGAGGGTGTTTGGGATTGCTATTTTTTTTATGCTTTTGCTTAAATAGAAAGTACTTTTATGATGGCAAAAAATATGTGATTCAGAATAAAGCTTTTGGATTTGATTTATATTAAAAATGAGCAAATAAGTTGTTTTTTTATTGTTAGACAAATTCTGCTTATTAAATTAAATCATAGGTAAAATGACCAACTTTCATCATTTGTTACATATTGTTAAGTTTCTTAAACGTAAAAACTACACATACAATTGATCTAACGAAAACTATAACATATTATATATATATAACTCGCAAAACGATAACATGTCAAAAACTTATTTAAAGTTCATAGAGTGAATGTATTTCAAACTTTTATCTTCCGTGTTTAATTTGAAAGATAAAAGATTCAATTTAATTTCTAAGAAAACATTTTATAAAAAGCAAGTACTAACCCACTTATAAAAAACTATTTTTCTGCGTTTTTTTTAAAATAAAAGCAAAAAGTGTTTGAATAAAACAATAGTCAAAAGTGTTTTTCTGCTTACCAAAAAAAAAATAAATAAATAAAAATAAATAAATAAATAAATAAATAAAGCAATTTCTAAACACTCTCTAAAGTGAATAAAACAAACACTCTTTTTTTTTTTCTTTTTCTTTTTTTTGTTTTTTTTTAATAACTTAAGTGTAATATAACATTATATTCTTATTGATTAATATAACTTTTAGTCATGTCTAATATATATAAAAATGGGCTAATCTTAAACTTAACTTTATGGACTTTGTGTAAAATTCTAAATTTTCATATTTTAGTAAATTTATAAATTGAACAAATAATCCCGTGTACTTTACACTTTTAGACAAAACTATTATCACATTTATTATTTGAAACTTTTGGTGTGAAACAATCATCAAACGTTTTTTGTAAAACCAAATACTTGCATCAAAACTTCTTTTATCCATCTTTTCTTTAATCAAATTAAAAGTTCAAAACTAATTTATATGAGCTCCATTCGTACCTCCTAAATGAATCCAAGTAACCACATTTTCTCAGCATCGATAAACTATTTCTATATAAGTTCCGTTCGTACCTTCCAATTTTATAATTAATTAAACGAGCATACTAAATAGTTAGCTTTATAGTATATAAACACTAACACTGTGTTCTCGAGTTTTTTCATTTAAGAAAAGGGAAGTAAAGTGCGAGTAAACATTTTCCTCCCACTTTTGGGAGGAAACACTTTACTTCCAAAATCACACAAATCATACTAACTTTACCTCCATTTCATTTTCTTTTCCTCCTTAAGTAAAGCTCAAGAAAACAATGTGGGAGTAAACTTTTTCACTTTCTTTCCTTTTCTTCCATTAATCCGACTCGAGAACACAATGTAATATAAAAGTAAGTTATCGAAATACGCCTTAGTTTTATGCAAAGTGTATTAATCCTAAAAAAAAAAAAGAAAAAAAAATCTATGCAAAAGTGAATAAGAAAACAAAAGGGTAAAATAGTGGCTAGGTGTAAAATATTGATGTAAACAATAAATTGCATCATATTTTGTGTAAGCGTATAAACAAGGACGGACCTACATGGATGTCGAGTGTGGTACAAGCTATATTAGAGAATTAGTAAGCTCAAGCCTGACATTGGGGTTTAGGGTTTGTTAGGATTTCACAATTATAAATTGTGATAAATAAGACATAACACCTCACGGTATTTTAGTGTTTTGACATGATATCAGAGTGAGTGTGATCCTCGTTTACACATAGCTAGCCTCCTAAGTCACCCCGTCAAACCCTAATCATACAAAATAGCCGTCAAATGCGTAATAAGTCTCGTCTCATCATTTGTGTGACAACCCGTACTTTCAGGTCATTTCTCGACATAGTTCATGTCTCATTATTTCAACATTTATAGTAAACTTGGTTTACTTGTTTCAAATTCGCGTAACCTTGGAGGTTTAGCGGCGAATTCATGATCATGACATCACGTACATTTCATATGGACTAAGATTAGTCTACATTCCATGGACATCATTTGCATCTCATTAATTCATTCACGACATTTCATTTCACCTTCAACGTGTAATTTTTATATTTAATAATCTTTATCGCGTGAGTTATTGTTTTAAATATTTAATCCGTTACTTTCAAAAATGATCCCGATGTATTTTTATACTTACATTTAGTTATAAAAACTATATATTGAGTTTTCCTAGTGTTTTAAATTTAATTGGTATATTAATCGTTAAAGTTAGATTATTACGTCGTTTTTCTTAAAATTGTACGATAATTATTTTATCACTCAATTTTCACAAGGAAAGTATTTTTACAATTTTTATTATCTCATTACATTCTATTTTGACCTAATAAAAACTTACTTGCACCAAAAATTCCCATTTACCTCATAAATGATTACTACTTACACATTTCTTTACAAGTCTTACAAATTATTATACAAGTAATAGATTTTAAAAAAAAAAAAAATAAATATTTTTGAGACAACCCTCCCCAAAACCGGCCATAGGGGAGGGTGTGTTATAAATGTTGGTATGGTTCATGTTTTCTCATAATTCACTTCACCTCAAAAGTCTTACTCAAATAATTCTCATCCATTTTCAATCTCAAGATCAAAGTGTTAAGAAAAATATTTCCTCTCTTCTTCTTGGCTTCTCAAAACCGGTCACCATATCAAAGAGCAAGGGATCAAGATTTTTGCAAGCTCAAGTGTTTATACAACCTAGTATATATCCTTTATATGGTTTTGAAATAAAAACCAAGGATATTTAAGTTAATCCTTGTTACTTTCACCTCATCATCTTCACTAGTAAGCATATTCTTATCATTTTCAAGTTTCCTTTTCAATTTCATATGTTTCTTTTCATTTTTGGAGCTTATATGCATGATATGTGATTTATACCATTTTTTTTCATGATTTTAGAGTATATATATATATTTGGTCATCCTATAATTATCCCCTTGGTTTTGGTTGGTCTTGATGGTGATTAGGAACCCATGACACCCTAAGAAGGTGTATGGTAGGATTAGATTAGTTTTGGAGTTGATTTGAAGGGATTAGAATAGGTTTTGTCCGAGAAAAACTATTTTCGATAACTATATATTGTGTTCTGTCCTTGTTTTGCTTTTCTGGAAAATCCGACAGTAGGCACGACTTTTTGGCCTTGATTTTTAGAAAATATACTTTAAAACGAATCCGTGGCGGCTTGACGGATAAAAGCGGACTTATACTTGAAGAAGTTATGGATTTTTGAAGTTTGACGACGAAAATATTATTTTGGATTTTCAGCAACGTTTTATTTTGTAAAGTCAAAATGAGCCTTAAGCTTCACAAATTATTTCGACTTGTCAAAAATATATTAGTTTACTTCAATCCGAAGCTAAGGACATATTAAACGTAGAAAACGGATTTGAAACGACAAAGATATGCACTTTTTCATAAACTTGCCGTAACTAATTTTCGCACACTATTAGCCAAAAACCACCATCTTTAACCCTTATTATCTTTGTGTTCGAGACCTTTTGGACGAAAACTCCTGCACTGAAACTTTTAGATATCGATACAAACTTTCCAAAACAGTCGAGTTCGTTCTCTAACGATCGACGTACATCATTTTACGACTAGTTTTTCCAAAGCCATTTTTGTTAATTTCATGATTTTTCCGACGACATTGTTTTGCGACGAAAAGTGGTAATTTCTCTAAAAATCATTATAAAACCATTAGGATGACATTTTGACGTAAAAACATGTAAAGTGATTTTTGTTTGGTCAAGGCGTCAAAAGAGTATTTTTCGACGTCGAGTAATATTTTCAAAATTCGTAAATGGTATAAATAACATATCAAGTGCATGCATAACATTACATTGCAATTCATGACATATCATATCATTGATAATAGGTCGGTTGACGCATACATTAAACCTCGGTGTACTCACTTTTGTCGTTATTCCAGTTTATCCAAGTGAGTTTTCATAGCCCCGTTTTACATGCTTTTTACATTATTTCAAACTTACGGGGGAGAATACATTGCACAACATTTTATTACGATACCAAGTATGTTAATTACATTTACATTGCTTGAGTTACAAAGTTGCCATTAAAGTCCCCATTTCAAATGAAGTTAATTTTTGGAAGCGTGTGTGAGTGGATAGATCTATAGGGTGACTCCTCCATCGGGTTGGTGAATCCCAATTGTCATCGGATGCATTTCATTCATAATCATTACGAGTTGTTTGGCAAGACACTCTTTTGGGGCATACATTAGTGAAGCTTGATTGTCATCAAGCAGCAATTGTAACATTATTATTTTTACGTGACTTGATGGTCATGCATGATAGATACTTGTGTAGTCGTTTAAAACATTTACATAAACCTATGATTTCTCACCAACATTATTGTTGACCGTTTTTAGCAATGTATTTTCAATGGCGAGGCATTCATCATGACATGGTTTAGGGACCTACATTTTGAGTCGCGGTGTCGACTTACATTATGTACATTATGGCACTTTATTTCAAAACATCGTTTGGATTTGTAACATATTTGTATTTCCTTAAACTTTGTAAACCTTTTGGGACCGATGTTGTACTCTGAATGTTTTATGAAATATCCAACGATGTGTTTTTAAAGCGGCACTTTAGGTCGTTCAATATAACTGTGATGTGGTGCTATGACAGTCAATCCCCAGGAATTCCATTCCGCTGCAAAGCAGTAAATTGGGGTGTGGCAGTTGGTACGAGCTGATTATAGAGAACTAGGTCGCATCATTGACCCTAGACTATAACTACATTATCATAGCATCTCATCATTTCATCATAAGTGCATGTTCACTTTGCATGTGAATTATCGTACATTTTGAGTTATTTACTTTCATTTCAGCGGTTGTCACATAGATGCCTTCAAATACCTCCATTATTATTTTTCTTTCTCCCATACTCTAACGTGGAAAAATTCTTTGTCATTCCCTATCATGATTTTCACATCAATTGACTCATCACCGATAACGTTAAATACCGAGATAAACCTTTTAGGAGGACGAAGTTACACCTACACCATCACGATCACTATCGATTCACGTAGATCGGGACAATTTTATCACTTTCAGTTGGAATGATCATACCATTGGGTAGAATTTTAGGCTTAGTCCTAATGAACCTATTTTCTTAACTTCGCAAAGGATTCCATTATCACCATTGTCATTATTTTCATCATCATTATCATTTCGAGCACCATCCGTACCATTACATCTCATACTCGATACTCATACACCTGACTTGCGGCTTGGGAAGCGTGCATGATTTGACACACCATTACCATCTACCACTAAGACTATAGACACTACACCATCTCATAGGTTTGAGGACTACGAGAATTTTAGGGCTATGGTTGTTAGACCTTCCTACTCCTACACTTGAGACATGATTAGACCACCAACAAGAGCAGGATAATAAGTACCTTCCTAGCTAATGTAATCCTTATCATTTATTATCTCTATGATAATCACCACCTTGTTTATTTCATTCCTTACTCCAATTGCCCAATTTTCCATCATTTCACGACAATACATCACTATCTTACTAGGGGTTAGGCCAACTTTATTCTCGACCAATTAGTAGACTATTACTACTCGATAAGGTTCTCCTATGTATCCTACAAACCATCCTGAAATTTTATTCCAAATTATCCTGCTACTATTTCATGAAATTATTTCACTTGATTTTATTTGAACTATTTATCACCATCTTAGAGACGTTGTTTCATAAAGTTTTAACGCAAGTTGTTTTACTACCAACTTATTAATTAGTTTCAGTCATTTTATCAACTATTTAATATCCTCATGCGAAATGATTTTCATGTTACTCTGAAAAATCATCAAGCTATTATCTTACAAAACAAAACGTTGAATACCAACTATTTGTCCTACATTCCCTCTTATGAGATAATAAACTTCATCGTTATCTAACACAAACTGCTTTCAAATATTTTACCGATCATTTCATCTTACTCCTGTACCATTAAACCCAAAAATTACGACTTTAATAACACTTTATAAACATGACCTTCTGATACCTTGCAAACTATTTTCCATAGTATGATAAACGATTAATGCTGCTTTATTTTATAAAACAACAAACAATTCAATAGCAAGTTACAAACTATATTACAAATTTTTCACGCAAGTAATATTCGGTCTTATAAACTATTTTACCCTTTTGGTGAGCTATTTTAGCTTTAATGGATTTAAAAAATCATAAAACTTGGTACGTTTACCTCCCGACATATTAGCCTTTACTTTAAATGACTATTATATTGACCTCTAAACCATATTAATATTAATTGGTCTAAATTTCCTATTATTTGACAAACGATATTTGTTTTTCTTGTAAGCTATTTTACAAATCATTTCACGAGAGTTATGTTATAATACAGTTGTGTCTTACAAAATATTTCACTATCATTGTTAAGCCGTTTTCTATCACTATATAAGCTATTTTAAAATCACCTTAACAAGTTGTTACTTTTACACCAAGCCACAACTAAGATTTATTATTAAGCTGTAAATGATAAAATGTTCCTTGTTACTCAATAAAGTGGTTTTACAAACCTTTTCATAAACTTTTTATCGAATTTTCTTACTATTTATTCTTGTTTGAAAACAAGTTCTATAATCGGATATACCGTTATAAACATTTCCTTATTGTTAACACTCTATAGATGCTTCGTCAGTTATCTCTAACTCAACCAATAAGTTAGGATTTGACGAGTGACCTTTTAGGAAAGACTTCCTATACCATATGTGAGGAGGATTCCTCGATACAAGAAAACAATGAAAAGATTTTGGAATTTCCAGCAAGGACTAGAACTAGATGGTAGGATGATTCAAAACTCAACAAAATCTTAAGACATCAGAGATATTCGAACCACTATTTTGAATTAGAATCCAAACTCTATCATTCCAAAAGTGCTAGCTAGACCGATTCTGAGATTTATACAGTAAATACCCATGAAGCAACACTATAGGGATATACCAAGTCTTCTATCGAGGGCTATAGAACATTCTATTAAACATGACCTCAACAATATGTGAACTTCCACAATAGTGTCCCTAAGGAAAATTTGGTTAAACTAAGGCTATCGATATAAACTTTCCCTAAGGCATTGTGTTCTCTAGAAATTCCAAGTAACCTCACTTTCATATCAAGGGATGCCTGAGGTTTGAACATGTCGGACAATCAATGACTCCCCATCTACAAGCCAAACCCGAACAAACATTCTTCGACATAGTTTGAGATGATATCTATCTTCTTGCTAGCATGATAGCAATATTAGGGGTGAACTACATTTGAAGCACTTACAACACCTCATAACCCATCTTTTGGGAACCCGTCGATCATTTTGAAAAATAACCTCAAACTTACCACCTTCTATTTCTCTTTAGAGGCCTATTTTTAATATAGGATTTGACCGTCTCCTTTTCCTTTTATTTGAAGAGTTATGGCGTAGAAGAGAGCTCCACAGCGATGACACAAGCCGATATCAAAAGTATATAAAGGATTGTAGCTAGGGAACTAGAGAAAGAACAGACAACGATAGGCTGCTGCTATTGCTTCGCATTTGTGAGACCAATTTTATTCTACTGAAACACTAGGCATGCTACTACTACGGAGTTTGCAGGAGATTGAAGTTCGAAGTGGTACATACATGGACTTTAAAAGCAGTGACCCCGAGAAGTTGAGCACAGAAGGAGCCATTACTATGATCAGTTGGTTGGAAAGGATCGAGTTGTTATTTCTTATATGCGATTGCCGGATGATTTGCAAGGTGAAATTTGCTACTAGTACACTCTTGGATAAGGCAATGTTATGGTGGAATCATTATGCCTGCCCATTGGTATGGAAAATGCTTATAAACTCTCATGGGATCAATTCAAGAGGTTGATGACTAAAGTATTGTCGCGTAAGGATGAAGAAATTGAAAATGGAATTTATTGGGCTAGTGACAGTTGGATATGACATTGAGACCTACATCAGAAGGTTTCAAGAGTTGGTTGTTTTATGTCCATATATGGTTATGGACAATGAAACTACTTGGAAAGTTTCATGGAGGACTTCCAAAATGCCTTCAAGGAGAGGTAGCCTCTTTCGATTTGCAAACAATTGAAGAGACCATCAAGATAACTCAATTACTCATGGCTCAAGTTGTGAAAAGGGAAAACATTATCAACAATAACCACCACAACCATAACAACAACCAAACTAACAACAACAAAAGGAAATGGGAAAATGACCAGGGAGGTTATAACGACAACAACCAAAGCTGTAACACTAACCATCACCAACAACAAAATAGAAGACAAGAAGCCGCCCGAGGTTCAAGTTCTTTGCAACAAAGGAAACTTATCTTTGGAAACTTGCCCGCGATGCATCAATGCACTCTACATCATAATGGTCCATGTGGTATATGCTTTATCGTCAAACATTGGGACACCTTGCTAAGGACTGCAAGGGAAAGAAAAGATATGTTGGGGCTAAACCACTATGTGTCGATGTAAGTATCATCACGGGTCCTTGCCACCTTGAAGTCAGTGAATGCAAAAACGGGACATCTAGCGAGGGATTGTAAAGGCAAAACTATAATTACATGTTTCAGATGTGGAGAGCAAGGACACTATCGGAATTAATGTCCTCAAAAACCAAGGTCAGCAAGTTGAAGGTGCTCATGGATTAGGAAAAGGCTTCGTCAAGGTACCAACGACCTTGAAAAGGCGAAGAAGATCGGAAACTAGCGGTCTTATTTCTCCTATGTGTTATAATGCGTACTAAGTTTATGTTTTCATATTATCGAATCTTTATAACCTAAGATGTACTACTCTTGATAAACCACTCGTTGTAAAATATTCTCATCTATCGTACTTTATTTCCTTTTGATTCGATATCACTTTCGAGAATGTTACTTCTTTTACTTTATCGACCATTTTAACGACGGTTTTAAATGTAAGCATAGAGTTATAACAACTAAACCAAACGTCACATCATCGTTCCTTAATTATACATAGCCTAGCTAACTATGTCTAGTGCGGAGGATCATGTTAGGTTGGGAGCGGTTATTTATAAATCTTAGTGCAAGCAAAATCTTCACATGTTCAAGGTCAAAGTATTACTTTCATCGAATTTACCCAATCTGATGTTTTGTACACTCTCGATCATCGACAGCAAGTAGCGACACTTCTCCGTGTTTTCTTCAGCCGATATTCATCACAAACTCAAAATTCGATAGACCTAACAACGTGAATTCAGAATGAATTCCCTTTTTGGATAGGCGAATGTGACAACCCTACTTTCAGGTCATTTCTCGCAAGTTCATGTCTCATTATTTCAACATTTATAGTAAACTTGGTTTACTTGTTTCAAATCCGCGTAACCTTGGAGGTTTAGCGGCGAATTCATGATCATGACATCACGTACATTTCATATGGACTAAGATTAGTCTACATTCCATGGACATCATTTGCATCTCATTAATTCATTCACGACATTTCATTTCACCTTCAACGTGTAATTTTTATATTTAATAATCTTTATCGCGTGAGTTATTGTTTTAAATATTTAATCCGTTACTTTCAAAAAGATCCGATGTATTTTATACTTACATTTAGTTATAAAAACTATATTTTTAGTTTTCCTAGTGTTTCAAATTTATTTGGTATATTAATCGTTAAAGTTAGATTATTACGTCGTTTTCTTAAAAATTATACGATAATTATTTTATCACTCAATTTTCACAAGGAAAGTATTTTTACAATTTTTATTATCTCATTACATTCTATTTTGACCTAATAAAAACTTACTTGCACCAAAAATTCCCATTTACCTCATAAATGATTACTACTTACATTTCTTTACAGTCTTACAAATTATTATACAAATATAGATTTTAAAAAAAAAATAAAATATATTTTGAACAACCCTCCCCAAAACCCTTGGGGGAGGGTGTGTATAAATGTTGTATGGTTTGTGTTTTCTCTTAATTCACTTCACCTCAAAGTCTTACTCAAATAATTCATCCATTTTCAATCTCTCAAGATCAAAGTGTTAAGAAAAATATTTCCTCTCTTCTTCTTGGCTCTCCAAAACCGGTCACCATATCAAGAGCAAGGGATCAATTTTTTGCAAGCTCAAGTGTTTATACAACCTAGTATATATCCTTTATATGGTTTTGAAATAAAAACCAAGGATATTTAAGTTAATCCTTGTTACTTTCACCTCATCATCTTCACTAGTAAGCATATTCTTATCATTTTCAAGTTTCCTTTTCAATTTCATATGTTTCTTTTCATTTTTGGAGCTTATATGCATGATATGTGATTTATACCATTTTTTCATGATTTTAGAGTATATATATATATTTGGTCATCCTATAATTATCCCTTGGTTTTGGTTGTTCTTGATGGTGATTAGGAACCCATGACACCCTAAGAAGGTGTATGGTAGGATTAGATTAGTTTTGGAGTTGATTTGAAGGGATTAGAATAGGTTTTGTCCGAGAAAACTATTTTCGATAACTATATATTGTGTTCTGTCCTTGTTTTGCTTTTCTGGAAAATCCGACAGTAGGCACGACTTTTGGCCTTGATTTTTAGAAAATATACTTTAAAACGAATCCGTGGCCGCTTGAGCGGATAAAAACGGACTTATAACGAAGAAGTTATGGATTTTTTGAAGTTTGATGACGAAACGTATTATTTTCTGGATTTTCAGCAAAATGTTTTTATTTTGTCGAGTCAAAAATAGAGCCTTAAGCTTCACAAATTATTTCGACTTATCAAAAATATATTAGTTTACTTCAATACGAAGCTAAGGACATATTAAGCGTAGAGCGGTTTGAAGCGACAAAGATATACACTTTTTCATAAACTTGCCGTAACTAATTTTCTGCACACTATTAGCCAAAACCACCATCTTTAACCCTTATTATCTTTGTGTTCGAGACCTTTTGGACGAAAACTCCTGAACTGAAACTTTTAGATATCGATACAAACTTTCAGTCGATTTCGTTCTCTAACGATCGGCGTACATCATTTTACGACTAGTTTTCCAAAGCCATTTTTGTTAATTTCATGATTTTTCCGACAACATTGTTTTGCGACGAAAAGTGGTAATTTCTCTAAAAATCATTATAAAACCATTGCAGGATGACATTTTGGCGTAAAAACATGTAAAGTGATTTTTGTTTGGTCAAGACGTCAAAAGAGTATTTTTCGGCGACGAGTATTATTTTCAAAACTCGTAAATGGTATAAATAACATATCAAGTGCATGCATAACATTACATTGCAATTCATGACATATCATATCATTGATAATAGGTCGGTTGGCGCATTACATTAAACCTCGGTGTACTCACTTTTGCCGTTATTCGGTTTATCCAAGTGAGTTTTCATAGTCCCGTTTTACATGCTTTTTACATTATTTCAAACCTACGGGGGAGAATACATTGCACAACATTTTATTACGATACCAAGTATGTTAATTACATTTACATTGCTTGAGTTACAAAGTTGCCATTAAAGTCCCCATTTCAAATGCATGAACCGTTAATTTTGGAAAGCGTGTGTGAGTGGATAGATCTATCGAGGGTGACTCCTCCATCCGTGTTGGTGAATCCCAATTGTCATACGGATGCATTTCATTCATAATCATTACAAGAGTTGTTTGGCAAGACACTCTTTTGAGGTACATTAGTCGAAGCTCGATTGTCATCTTAAGCAATTGTAACATTCTTTTTACGTGACTTGATGGTCATGCATGATAGATACTTGTGTAGTCGTATAAAACATTTACATAAACCTATGATTTCTCACCAACATTATTGTTGACCGTTTTTAGCAATGTATTTTCAAGTAACTGAGGCATTATCATCATGACATGGTTTAGGGACCTACATTTTGAGTCGCGGCGTCGACTTACATATATGTACATTATGGCACTTTATTTCAAAACATCGTTTGGATTTGTAACATATTTGTATTTCATAAACTTTAAACCTTTTGGGACTGATGTTGTACTCTGAATGTTTTTATGAAATATCCAACGATGTGTTTTTAAAGCGGCACTTTAGGTCGTTCAATATAACTGTGATGTGGTGCTATGACAGTCAATCCCCCAGGAATTCCATTCCGCTGCAAAACAGGTAAATTGGGGGTGTGACAATTTGGCTCTATTCACATCATCCTAGTCACATCTTTTTTCCAATAATTTAATTATCATTCCAAGTTTTTGATTAGATGCAGATGTGGCATATTAGTTAATAGGGCAGTGGCATATAGGGGCGGCGTCGGTCCAAAACGAACCGAACCGACAAAACGAAAACCATAAAAACCTAAAGCTGAAACCGAACCGAATATGGTCGTTTTGGTTGGGTTTAGTCGAATCCTCGGTTCGGTCCGGTTTACGTGTGTTGTGCATGTTTTGTCGGTTTTAGGTCGGACCGAACGAACCGAAACCGAAAATTGTAAGCCGAAGAAGGGTTGTCAGTGTTCGGTCGGTTTTGTTGGTCCGGTTCGGTTTTGAACCTTCCATGCTCAACCCTAGTGGCATATATAAAGAATTGTGAATGGGATATCTTGAATTGGTGAAAAATATATAAGGATTGCGGCAAATTTATTTAGAGCTTAAGCTTGTTGGTTTTGTTTTATTGATGAAAAAAAGTTAATAATTGTTTTGTGTTTGTTTGTTAGTCGATTGTTCGTGCGGTTTTGTTACCATTGACTAAAGACCATTGATTCAGTCCTTAAAGTCAACCGTTGGTACGGTTTTGTTACCATTCAACTTAGCCGACCGTTGATACCAATCGACTAAAGTCGATTGTTGGCTGTTTTGTTACGATGCGACTAAAGTTATGTTTTTATTATGTTAATGTTTTTTCTTTGTCTAGTTTACTACTCAAATTCGAGCTTTCGCGATTTCGCCACTCGGACTGCGGGGGAGTATTAGAGAATTAGTAAGCCCAAGCCCGACTTGTGGGCTTAGGGTTTGTTAGGATTTCACCATTATAAATTGTGAATAAGACATAACACCTCACGGGATTTTAGTGTTCTAACAGGCTACACCCGATTTTAGGCCATGAAGTACAAAGATGTTTCAGAATTGTGGTTTTTTAGTATGTGCAACCACCAATAATTTGTTTTCTACTTTCACTTTTTACGGTACAACTTTAGTTAGCCCAATAGTTCTTTTATGCAATACTCTCTTGAAATTACGGATCGTCCTACATATAAACAATTGATTCATCCAAATGTGATGTATTATGGTGCACATATTAGAAATTTTTATAAGGTATGAGAAATATCATCACAAACGAGTCTACAACAACGAAGATAATAAACCCAACAAGACGAACAAACTTGTACCCATTAAAGTTAACATCTTGTATTGAAGAATCGGAAATGATCTAATTATCCCCACAACACATTAAATTTGAATCTATTGATCTACATTCGACCATTTGCCTCATATGTGAGGATCAACAAGAAATGGTAGCTCGTGTGCTTGTCAATCTTAAATCGCAAAAATCGTTTAGTTTGAGGTACTTAAATGGTGGAAGGTTCAAATCATACTTCCTACTTGCCTCAATCTAAAAGCTTGCTAGCTGAGAGCCAACTCAAAAGTACTTATTCGGTTATGTTTGACGGGTTAGTACATACTACCATTGGGATCTTTGAAAGTTAAGAAATGAGTCTCCCTTTTCAAATAAAAAGTCAGGAAGACATCCTTCTCAACTACACAAAGCTTTTCTCCCATACATATATCTCCTCTAGGTTTAGAAAAGTTAAATTTAGTGTTGAGTTAAGTGGTACACATTTTTTGCGTCTATTATGGATAGATATATTTATGAAAGGCTCCTACTCAAGAAACGGTGGCTCATGTGCTTCTGTAAAAGCACAAAATTCGCTTTGGTTTGAGGCAAGGTTGTCAAGATCGGATCCTACCCATGATAGTTTTGTCTTTGCAAGATCGCGGATCGAAGATCGGATCGAGATCTTAAGATCCTACTCTAATGTTATTTCTTAATAGTTTATGTAATTTTATACAAATCTACAAATTCTAATACATTATAACCACAAAATACTATGAATGTTTCATATAAATGTTTTCATAAATTATGATTATAAAATGTTTAAAAAGATTAACATGTTGTTTTTTGAATTCTACAAACAAACAACCTATAAATTTGTAGTTTTTTTAGTTTGTAATCCGAGAAGAGTAAGATCGGATCGGATTAGATCGTAAGATCGTATAGTCAAGATCGGGATCTTATAAGATCTTAAGCTTGCAAAGATCCTATGTAGGATCCGGATCGTTTTTGATTTACTGTATCGTAAAATCGTAAGATCCTAAGATCAGGATCGGGATCCTGACAACCATGGTTTGAGGTACTTAAATGGTGGTAAAACTTAGTCCTACTCCCCACTTGCCTCAACAAAATATTTTTGCTAGATGGAAAGAGACAACCTCACTAATACTTATTCGATCATGTTTGACTTGGGTGTACTTATGGGCTGTTTACTTTTGCTTATTAGGCCATTTGGTAACAATTCTCATTCCACAAGAAATATCAATCGCTTTTTTCTTATTACAAGAACATCCTAATGTGAAAGGGTGAAACCCACCCCTTCTCATTCAGGACAAGTTATACCCTTCAATCATTTTCTTTCCTATTTCAATCATCATCAAAATTTATCAAGAAAAACCCTTCTATCCTGCATCATCACCAACCTTCTTCTCATCGATGCTCGCTTTTTCTCCAATATCGCTACCCTCAAGGTTTTACTATTTGCTCCAATTTCATTCATTTAACTAAAAGCTTCAATTGCCTTTAATGATGAAATGGGTGTGAAGAAGATGGTATAATCTCAGATCTATGGTTTTGTATAAAAGAAGATGGTATAAAAGCTTCAAATTACTTTTTAGTTGTCACTTGGTTTTGAGATGCAAGTTTTACTGACGTGTCTTAATATTTATAGTGTCTCGCTATACCTATGGTCTACCCTAATGCACTAACGCGCTGTACCGTGCGTGTAGTGTAGTAAATGGTAAAGCCGAGGTCGCCCCAAGAGCTATGTGTGTTGGATTATTACTAAGTCTAGTGTCACAAAATAAGAATGGTTTCGATATGGAATTAATTAATTAAACTACTAATGCATAATAAAAGCAGATAAATGGGTAAAGAGAAATAAATAGAGGAATAGTGGTGCTAACCTAGTCAATCCTCCTAGCTAGTTATGTCTACGCCTACCTACTTCCAATTAGTTCGTGGGGTCAAATTCGAGAGGACAGATTTGGTCAATTCGCCCTAACATATCCGCAAGAAGATGCCACCACAGAGACATCAGTGCACCATCATAAGTCATGTTGTTCCTGGTCCCCTAAGCCAAGTCATTAAGTACCGCTACATGCTAGATTCAAAATAGTGAGTGCCCGGCCGTTAGGAACTTAGACACTACACCCCTCAGTTCTTAAGTTCATCCAAACGATAGGTGATCAGCTTAAATCGCACAAGTAGAAAGGGTCACATTGGTCATATCTTACCTTCCCATCTCACCCTCACCACCTAGGGACATTGGTCATATCTCCTAGTAAATTGGCCTCTACCGCCATTCAAAACTACCGAACCAAGGGTGACTACCAAAGAACTATGCATGCATACACTTAGAAATAATTGTACGAAGTAAAGGTAAACGCAAACAAAACAATTAAGGAATCATAACTAGGCTAGCACCAAAGGGTGCTTAGCCATTCATATTAATCATGCAAATCAATTCAATATTTAAGGGTACGAAATACATGAATTGAAAGTAAAAGAAATATAAAACGCTAAAGCTTATCAATGGAGTGCTGATTCCTGGAAACAGTCCGTGCTCCCCTAGACCTGCCTTGAGCTTTTTCCTACGCTCTGAGAGTTGTGTGTGGAATGGGATGATTAGAAATGCCGAATTGTGGGGTATTTATAGGCAGTGTCTAGGTTATGGCGTAACCAATATAAGAGTTACCGTAACCTTCTATTCCGTCAGAATGCACTAGATCTGATAGTTACGGCGTAACCTAATAAGTGGTTACGCCGTAGTCTTCAATAAACACGGTTACCGTAAGTGATGCAGAGTTACGGCGTAAGTATCACGGCGAGATCCTCATTTGACCTAATGTAGTTACGCCGTAACCTTTGGGAAGAGTTACCGTCTCTTGATAAGTTGGTATTCGAGTCACGCAATAGTTACGGCGAATGTGAGAGAGGAGTTACGACGTAACTTCTTCAAAATAGGCATACTGTGATAAATCTTTAGTAATGTTTCCATTTCCACGCCTCTTTAGCTCCAATGCTCGTAATTTACCTGAAAGTGGAAAACAATAGAAAACAAGCGTAAATCCATATAAATGATATAAATAACGAGCATTATCGGGAAAAATTGACACTTAATATTCAGGACTATTTGATGTTATCAAATATCCCCACTTGAACTCTACTTGCCCTCAAGTAGACCTTATTAGATAGATTCCTAAAAAGATATCTCCTAAAACCTGAAAAATATGAGTTTACAAATCCCTTATGCTAGAATAAAACAAAGCCACCACCTCACAAAGGGAACAAAAACTCAAATCTCTCAACTATTCTAAGTGTCAATTTCAGGGTGATCACTCAATCGCACAATCATAGCATGTATTCTATCATAAGATTGGCGGTTACACAAATCTCCACCACTAGTGTTAAGGCCTAAACAATTCTCGAAGGCAATATGGGTAGACATGACAAATGTTAAGGGGTAACTCGTCATTACTAACATGTGACGGTGAAGTGGACAAAATCAATGATACATGACCAAATCCATGGCCAAGACACCAAAGATTGCTCGTTGCATCACCTAGACATGCTTCATGACTAAAGGGTAGGATAAGACATGGGATATATAATTGGTGTAAAATGAAAAACAAAGATGTAGTCTAAATCTATAACCAAGTCATCACCACTTACCGTCCGCCAAAAGTTCAAGTTTAGAAGTCTAGAAATCAGATCATGAAATGCAAGGTAGATGTGTCATTAGAGGACGCCGGATGTGCACACCACCTTTTCTTCTTCTGTTGGCAAAACTACCAACTCCAATCTTCAAATGTGACCGACGTGGCCTCCTCGATACTAATCAATAAAGCTCATACTATAGTGCTTATAACATCGCACTTTACAATATCATAACTCAATCATTTTTTTATTTATTTTTATTTTTATTTAATTTTTTAATCATTTTTTAATCATAACATAATAACATAACATCCCCCCCACTTGAGATGAACAATGGGAATTCGGGGGGTCTTCAATAATCTTCATAAATGTTGTCGATAAAAGCGTGATTTCCAAACCTTTCCACTTGAACCTAGGCAAATGATGACTTCCCAATCACAAATAAAGACTACATGGTAGGCTAAAGTGTATAGGTGTAACGAAACAATATATTGGGTTGAAAAAACGAAAGGAATGGCTCAGAATGGTGTATCTAGGGGTATCTTGCACTAAAGGTGAGTGCAACAAAAGGGTTTCACATGGGGTCGAAAAGTCGAGGTGACTAATCGATAGACTCACAATGGTAGGTTGTTTGGGTGATAATCCTATAATATTGCCTTCTAAAACTGAAAAGTCCAAATACATCGAGCTAACTCAACATACCTCGTCTATGGTCTCAAATGATGCAAAGGCCAAGTTCTAAAGTTTACAAGCTACTGGCAAACTCATAATTTGGTGGATTTGGGGAAAAATATTGGAAACGGATAAGGCTAATCTCACCATGTAATGTTAAGGGTTGTATGTGCTCGGCTAAGGTCTAATCTAGTTAGGTTCGGAAAAACATGTCAAAATATTAAAAATGGTATAATTTTTCAAAATAAACTAGTAAAATGAGGGCGAAATAAAGTTCAAGAGATAATTCTACCCCGTCCCCCCACTTGAATTGTACAAAGTCCTTTTGTACTAGGCATTAAAATAAAGGTGAAGAGAAAGGTAGAATTAGAGCGAGAACTTCCTGAAATTTGCTCCAAAAAGAAGAAGGCCCACGAAAAGAACCGTGGCCTTCTTAAGCCATGAAAACTTTAATCATGAAATCACAATACCGACAAGCATAATTCTAAAAAGAAAAAAAAATAAAAAAAAATCTAACTCACTTTCGTAGGAATCACGGTTGCATTTAGCGATGCAACAAGCCTTTTAAACCACTTGGTGTCCCAAGTGGACGAGTGTAGTCTCGTGAGGGTTTACAGAACACACCCGCAAAGTTCATTTAAAAACTAATACAAGGTTACTGTGTTTTAAAATGAAAGAATTAAAGCAGAGGTACGTCGTAACTCCTATGAGGGAGTTACCGTAATCGCAAAACCTGGTATGAGCCGTAAAGCGTAGTTACGGCGAACCACGAGATGGTATTACCGCATTGGTAATGCGCCAAGAGTTCTGCTAAAATGTTGGTTACGGCGTAATCACCAAGATGAGTTACGCCGTGAACTCTGCTCGTGACAAGAATCGCACCGCATTGCCTCGCTGCAACAATGGTTAGAAAACACAAAACCCAACAGAAAAGGAAATAAAATAAAAGAAAGGGATAATTCGGTTTGTCTCCCGGAAGAGCACTTTTCTTTTTAACGAGTCTTTGTTAGACTTAGAGCCGCTGGGCTTCTATGGGGTCTTTGGCCTTGCCCCACTTCCACCATACGTTGGTACTCATTCCTCCAATAATCAAGCCCTTTTTTTCTTGTGGAAGTGTTGATGTCATTCGCCCGACTTATGTGAAGGCCATTTATCACATGATTTTCCTAAGTCATCATCTTCAGTAATAATACTATTAATAAGGCGATGTGGATCTTGTACCGCCTATTGTGTCCGTGAGATGATTGTACTCATACTAAATAACCCTTAATGATTTTTGAGCTCCCAAATTTTAATTTGTACCAATCTTCCAATGCTAACTCAACATCATGTTTCTCTCCCTTTTGAGGGTATATCAATTCATCCGCTTTTCTTTCCCATTTTTGAGGACAGTAAATGGTGACCACACGATTTGCTATCTTTGGTTGATAACGAAGCAAAAATGTTTGTTTAGATTCAGAGTTTCCTCAATGCCTTGGACAATATCATCCTGTTCTCATAATTTAATAATATTCTCTAACGATCACCAGTAATAGGTTTAGAGTGTAGAGTGGGATCTAGTGATTGAACAACATCATTTGAAATTTTAGTTTTTGGTTTTAAATGTTATTTCATACTAAAAGTTATCCGCTCATTTTCAGCTTCTCAAAGAAATTTGTTTTCAAAACCTTAACTGAGCCCGACAAGTGGCCGTAAAAGGTCTTCCAACAATCAAGTTGTAGGCCTCCGGCTTTCCCATGTTAATAACCACAAAATCGGTAGGGAAGAAAATTTTCCAATTTTAAAAGCACATTGTTCACAATTCCCTATATAGCCTTAGAGGAATCAGCCATTTAAATCATAATATTTGTTTCTTTTAAATTGGTAAGTTTGACTTTTTCAAATAAAGTGGTAGAGATAAGGTTTAACCTGACCCCTAAATTAGCTAATGCGGGAATCTTTATGTTACCAATAGTGCATGGGAGAAGAAAACTTTCCGTATTGCTTTCCAGAAGTTGGCTTGGCAGAACTCGCCATCTTCAAATTTATCATCCTCTCTTAGGTAGTTAATCCCGAAAAGATCATTAGTGATAGAGGATGTGTACTGCTCTTTTTGCTTTATCTTGCACAAATATGGCCTTGCGTGCAGTGGCTTTGGCATTACTTGTTTCAAGGTTTTTTGCCAATTGCCCAATTTGTGCTTCGAGGTTCTTAATTGCGCATCTTGTTACGAGGTTCATATTGGTGTCCTCCTATATTTTGACGATCCATTCCTTGAGTCTATCTCCTCCTTTTTTTTAGATTCTTTGATGTGCCGGTGCATTATTTCTTCAAGGCTAGGTTTAGAAGGATTATTGTTGATTCTGTGTAGAACCCCAGGGATTTTTCACGATACCTAGGTCCGCGGACTATCGAGTGTTGAAAGGGAATTATTTTCCATATTTAACTTCTCCGATCCTTTTAACTTCTTCATTGGAGGAACATTCTTAGAAGGAGGGTCCCATTTCACTCAACTTGAATGGAATGCACATTTTCCTTGAGCTTCTTGATTTCCCTTCCAAGGCTTTCTAATTTGTTGTTTATCGCCGCGAGGCCTTCTATATCATCACTCTTACTTCGGTTTCTTCCTCCATTGTGTCATTTTGGAGAGTGGTCCTGCCATTCTTCTGAATAGTTTCTAAAGCCATAGTGGGTGTTATACTAGGAATCGGTCCTTGAGAATCAATCATTTGTCTTGAAGAGATGCTCACCCTTTGTAGAAGATGTTCACCTTTTTTGTTGGTCAGAGATCATGAGTAGGGTACTTGTATAACAACTTGCTGTATCTTTCCCAAGTTTGGTATAACGCTTAACCACCTCTTGCTTGAAGTTATGAATTTCTTCCAATTGCTTAGCCGCTCGAAGGAGGACAAGATTCCAAAGAAATACTTTTTAAGATAGGCCAAGTGCCGATAAGTCTCGCAGTAATCGATCGACCCATCTTTTCGCAGCTCCCGTAAGAGAAATATGGAAAAATCGTGAATATTATAGCATCGTGAGACTCGGGAATTTTAAATAGGTGACAATGTATTCGACATTGTCTACATGTTCATGGGCATCATCGGTTATGCTTCAAGAGAAAGGATTTGCACGTAATTCCCTCATGAATTGAGGTTTGATTTTGAATTGAGCATCTTCTCGCAATGTGGCCTAACAATCCCTGGTCCTTGTTTTTCTCTTGTCAACGCCAAATATTCCTCAAGAGTGAGGTTATCGATGTTAATGCTTCCATGGTACCCAAATCTAGAAATATGATCGTGAGAAAAGTTTTAAAATGAAATGAAAGATTTAATATTAATCCTAATATAACTCCCAAGAAGCACAAAAAACTTGATGCAAGTTTTACTGCACTGTGTCTTAATATTTATAGTGTCTCGCTATACCTATGGTCTACCCTAAAGCACTAACGGGCAGGTAAATTCGCTCAAGGTATTGTAGTAAATGGTAATGTCGAGGTCGTCCCAAGAGCTATGTGTGTTGGATTATTACTAAGTCTAGTGTCACAAAATAAGAATGGTTTCGATAGGGAATTAATTAATTAAACTACTAATGCAGAAAAGAGCATAAATGGGTAAAGGTAAATCAATAGAGGAATAGTGGTGCTAACCTAGTCAATCCTCCTAGCTAGTTATGTCTACGCCTACCTACTTCCAATTACTTCAGGTGGGGTCAAATTCGAGAGGACAGATTTGGTCAATTCCTAACCTATCAAAGATGCCACCATAGGAGAAATCAAAGCACCGTCATAAGTCTTGTAGTTCCTGGTCCCCTAAGCCAAGTCATTAAGTACCGCTACATGCTAGATTCAAAATAGTGAGTGCCCGACCGTTAGGAACTTAGACACTACACCCCCCCTAAGTTCATCTAAACGATAGGTGATCGTTGGTCAAATCGCACAAGTAGAAAGGGTCGCCGTTGGTCATATCTTACCCTTCCCGTCCTCAAGTCGCTCACCTAGGGTCGGGTTGGTCATATCTCCTAGTAAATTGGCCTCTACCGCCATTCAAAACTACCGAACCAAGGGTGACTACCAAAGAACTATGCATGCATACACTTAGAAATAATTGTACGGAAGTAAAGCTAAACGCAAACAAAACAATTAAGGAATCATAACTAGGCTAGCACCAAAGGGTGCTTAGCCGCCATATTAATCATGCAAACCAATTCAATATTCAAGGGTATGAAATACATGAATTGAAAGTAAAAGAAATATAAAACGCTAAAGCTTATCGTAATGGAGTGACTTCTCCCTTGGAAACAGTTCCGTATGCTCCCCTAGATCTACCTTGAGCTTTTTCCCACGCTCGAGAGTTGTGTGTGGAATGGGATGCTTTGAAATGCTGGAATTTGTGGGGTATTTATAGGCCATGTCCGTTACGGCGTAACCAGTATAGGAGTTACGCCGTAACCTTCTATTCCGTCGTAAATGCACTAGATCTGCTAGTTACGGCGAAACCTAATAAGTGGTTACGCCGTAGTCTTCAATAAACACCGTTACGCCGTAAGTGATGCAAGAGTTACGGCGTAAGTATCAGCGGTGTGGATCCTCATTTGACCTAATTTAGTTACGTCGTAACCTTTGGGAAGAGTTACGCCGTAACCTCTTGATAAGTTGGTATTCTGAGTCACGCAATAGTTACGGCGTATCTGAGAGAGGATTTACGCCGTAACTTCTTCAAAATAGGCATACTGTGATAAATCTTTAGTAATATTTCCATTTTCGCGTCTCTTTAGCTCCAATGCTCGTAATTTACCTGAAAGTGGAAAACAATGGAAAACAAGCGTAAATCCATATAAATGATATAAATAACGAGCATTATCGGGGGAAATTGACACTTAATATTCAGGACTATTTGATGTTATCATTTTGTATAATGACAGATTTTCAAGAATAAAATTGAGTTGATTATTCATTTTTCTTGATTTATTTATATAAATAGTTAGATTCAATGGGGTTATGCACATGTCTTTTTTGTTTCAAGGCTCAAGTACACGATCAAAATGGAATGCAGACATCTTAGTTCAAGAAAACTAATTTATGATAATGGAAAGGTATATAGAAGTTATCACCTTAAAAAAAAAAAAAAAAAAAACTCTCCCATCCTCTTCTGGTGATTTCTACGCTTAACCTATTACCCTGAATCAATTTAATTTCCTGTCGATCCTTGATCTAGTCTTCTAATATTCCTGGTACTGATTAACGATTATACACTTGTGTTGAATCTTGATCTACTAAGAGGTTTGTTATTAGTTTACTTTTGAGTCGATTAGTTCTTGTGCTGTGTAGGGTTCTTGCGATCACAGATTAGGGTTTTGGTTTCGACCTTAATTGGACTTCTGTATTATCACGTTATGTAATCATTGGTTCAATTATTTAATTATGGGTTAATTATTACGCTTCATTTTATATAAACCCTAGTTTCTAAACTAGGGGTTTACTCGGTCTTGTTTAAAGATTAGACGTATGATTCTTCTTGATTCAGTTAAGTGCAATTTACTTGTCTAAGGGTTTACTGATTGTTGTGATGTCGAATTTGGGAGAGTCGAATGCTGAACCTCTATGTTCAGTGGTTAAAGATATTGTGGGTAACATTGATTTAGGTGAACTTAATGCACATATTGATGGTGGTTCCTTTCCACCGTTGTCCATGTGTATGGTAATCCTAATCATGGTTCATTGGCTAGTAAAATTCGTGACATTGAAAAGCAATTATTTGAGGGGAAACTTGTGTTAGTGGGTGAAGATGGGCTACCTTTAAAACCATCTAATGATGTTGCTGGGATCTCTTCTCCTTTTGATCTTACTGGTGGAACAAGTAACTCTACTCCTCTTGATCTCGCCTCCTACTCCTCCGGGAGTAAGGCTACTCAAGCTCATACTTTGTTTTCTGGGTTACCGGTACTCATACTAATGTTACTCATACTTTGTTTTCTGTGATTACCGGTGATACAAGTAAGGGTAGTTTAAGTTCGACTGAACCTCCAAAGGATGTCACTCGTGTGGGTTCCTCTATTATGAGTAAGCATGACTATATTGATGCTATGTTTGGTGTGTCGTTGAAAACAATTAAGCATATTGATGAATTATTCACTACGGGGTGTGAAGCTAGTACTTATCCGTTGTGGAATGAATTGGAAAGAGATGTTCGTACGACGGTTATGGATGCCGCTGTGGCTGTGGGTGGCTTTTGAGGCTGACATGAATGCTAAAACTATGTCTCGAAAACCTACTCATGAGTCTCCTATTGTCCAAGCCGCAGATACCATTGTTAATGCTACACCCCATGTGGGTTACGGGTTTGAGGGATAATAAATTTCGTCCCCTTTTTCCTCCTATTTAAAGGTGTTAACATCTCTATTCCTCGTAAAGTGGTTGAAAAGATTAGTTCCCGGTTGGAACACACTTTATATGGCTACTTTATTGGAAAGAGGATTGCGTTTCCAGTTGTTGATTATTATGCTAGGAATAATTGGGCGAAACATGGGTTGAAAAGGATTATGATGAACTCTAAAGGATTCTTTTTCTTAAATTTGATACGTGTTGGTTTAGAAGTGTTTTGAAGGTGGTCCTTGGATGATACGCAAATCTCCAATAATTCTTAAGAAATGGTCTACAGATACTAGTTTATGCGAAGGAAGAATTGACTAGCATCCCAAAGACGGTTAAATTGCATGATGTTCCTATTCAAGTTTTTGAAGAGGATGGGATTAGTTTGATTGCTACTTTTATTGGTAAACCTATTATGCTTGATTCTTATACAAGCTCTATGTGTAAGGATTCGTGGGTAGAAGTAGCTTTGCTAGGTGTCTTATTGAGGTCAATTCGAGGTGATCTCGTGGAGGTTGTTACTATTGGTATACCTTCACTTACTGGGAAGGGTTTCACTAAAGAAACTATCCGTGTTGAATATGAATGGAGGCCTCCTAGGTGTAATATATGGAATATTTTTGGTTACACTCATGATCAATGTCCTAAACAGTGTTAGTCCTCCTATTGTTGCTACTTCACATGTTGTTACTCCTACTGTGATGAAGAATAATGATGATTTCCAAACGGTGGGTAAGAAGAAGAAGAAAGGAAATGCCACGACTACTAATGGAAGTCAGTGTGTTGGTCCTTCGGTTAGACATAATTTTAGATATGTTCCAAAGGCAGCAACTACCGAACCTAAGAGGGAGCTACTACGCTTAGTAATGCATCTAATTCGTAGTCTACGTTGAAGTCTATTGGCAAAACCTCCAAGGAAGGTAATATTACTACATCTAATTCGCTCGCATTGGAGATTGATGATCAAGACGATGAAGAACATGTTGAGAATGTGTATGATGAATGATAAGGTTTTAAAATGTACCTTTTTGAGGGGTCGTTTAAGCCCTTATTTGATCACTTTTGTATCCTTTATTACTTAATATCGTTCCTTTTCACTTTTTAGGTCTCTTGAAGGCAAATTGCTGGAATGGCACTTATTTGGACGAAAAGGCTCGGATATACGAAGAAAATGGCCAAAGTCGAATCGAGACACTTCACGAAACACGGGGACGCGCCGTAGGTTCTACAAGTGACGGCGCTCAGTGTTATATGCGATGCCGTCGGAGCACATGTTGTGACGATATAGTAGCAAAATTGTTTATTTTCAAGTGACGGTGTCAGGCTTTAAAAGAGTAGGTCGTCGCAACTCAGACGGCCTAGATTTGATCCACGGGCTCAAAGACCAAGGACGGCGTCACAAGCACAAGGTGACGCCGTCACAAGACTAACGTGGCCAAGACAAAACCCTAATGACGGCGCACGACGGCGCACACCATAAGGTGACGCCGTCGCGATTGTAATCTTATATATAGAACCGAATTTTTCAGTTTCGGTGTAGTCTTTTGGATTAAAACCTAAACCGAACCAAGGCTGTCTTGTACAGTATTTTAGGGTTCCAAACCCTATCTTACATCAAGATAAGTGTTTTACTTCATTAATTCAATTATGTCTTCAATTATTTGTGTGTATGCTTGCATGTTCTCCATGTCCGGCTAATTTATTTGTGTGTTTGGTTAGGGAATATGAAACTTAATTATTGAATATTGATTGGTTGTCTCTTATCTTAATTGTTAATGATCTAGTAATGCGATAGGTCATTCGTTGTGTAGTTAATGCTTGATTAATCTTTGTGAACCTTAGACTATAACGCCTAGAGGAGTTGTAGGCTAAACCATCCAAAGAGTACCTTAGAGTAGGAGTCTATAATTTCTAGAGATTTTGTAGACGAGACCCTTTGGTAGTTTCAAAGAGTTAGGGATAAACGCATACCCTACGGCTTTAGACACACAACGCGATTAAGAATAAGGACGTGACAATTCAACCATCAATAGGAGATAATTAAGGAGTAATAAAACCTAAGTAAACACATCTTTAAACCATCATACGAGCACACAATAATTAGAACATAGACTACATACACCGTTAGATTAGATAATTAGATAAGTAGAGTAATCGGTAGAAATACCAACCCCTAAATCAAAACCCCGAGATTCGTACCTTTCCATTTCCTAAAAAACATAAAAAAGATAAAAATAATCTTCCTCAACCCCAACCTTAGCGTAGTAACTCCTCACTAGCATTCCTATTCCCCTAGAGAACGATATCAATACCCGTGGCTTACCCTAATACACCACTACAACGATTAGGTTCACTGCCTAGGGTGTTATAAAACTTGCTCGAAGAAAAGGAAGTTCTTTGACCCCAACGACGCGTGTAGGATTATCAAGCTTTGGCGCCGCGCCGAGGAATAGAATAGCTAGTTAGTAGTCCACTCGCTTAGGTTTCTTAGCTTTCGTAGTCTATCCCCTTTCTTCGTGACCTTTGTTCGTAACCCCATCACTTTTCATCATGGAAGGTGATAACCAACTGCCATTTCCCCCTACCAACCTCCTTAGACAACTTAGAACCCGTAGTTCCACCAAAACCCTTCTTGAACCTTTTGCAGAACCCGAAAGAGAGCTCAATAGACGAAGAAAGGCTCTCTATGATTCGGAACCTCAAGGCACTTCCATCAACTTTGATGAAGTCACAACTGACGAGGAGTCCTCTCATTCCCCACAAACCCCGGAAACCATCATCATTGACGATCTGAGCCAACATGGCAAGGAAATTCCCGCCACTCCTGAAGCAAAATCCCTCAGGGAATACTCTTCCCCCTTTGCATCTGGATTTACCAGTGCCATTGTCTACCCTTCAGAGCAAGTCAATGAGGTATTGCATGCCTCTGACATTTGGCTTATCCAAAATGCATGTCAATTCCATGGATCCCATAGCGAAAACCCAATCCACCACATCAAACAATTTTTAAAAATTGTTGATGCCATCTATGCCGACGGGGCATCCAAGGAGACATCTAGACTCCAGTTTTTCCCATTTTCTCTTCAAGGACAGGACAAGGAGTGGCTCGATAAGCTTCCTCCAAAGTCTATTTTCACGTGGGAACAACTCACAACCAAGTTCACCAAGAAGTTCTTTCCCCTGGAAGAACTGCATTAATCAGGAGCAAAATTCTTCACTTCCATCAAACAAATGGAGAATCTATCATTAACTCCTGGAATCGTTACAAAGATCTTATTCAACAAGCCCCACACCATGGTATCAACCTTTGGTTTCTTGTTCAAATCTTTACGACAATGTCTCCCCGAAGGATAAAAAGGGATTGATTCTCAACCGCCGAAGAATTTCTAATCTCACTTCGGAAGAAGGGTGGAACCGCATTGAGGAATACGTTCAATACCAAGACAACCATTGGAATGAGCCAAGAACGCAATAAGTATCTCTACTTTCTCGAATGAAAATTTATCATCTTTCGATGATCGGATTACGAAGCACAAGAGAAGCTTGCATACCTCACAAAATCGCCGAACCAAAAGGTTATTTAACCCATACCTTATATGCGACATTTGTGGAAAGCCACACGAGAGTGATGAGTGTGATGACACATGCCAAGAGAGCATATTCCTTTCCAGTCATGATATTTATGATGACCCTTCACTTCTCACATTCTATCAAAACGATGAATGCCATCCTTGGGGCAATCTAAAATGGAAAACTGAAGGAAAGGAGGGATCTGAATTCACCATCCGTGATGCCTTTGAAAAAAAACTCGGGCATTTTACCATAGAAGGGGCCACACTCTTAAAAAGTCTTGAGGGGTTTATTCAAGAGTAGCAAGCTGAATTAGAAAGTCAATTCGCCAACCTCCACAAAAGAATAAGCGAATCTGGCCCAACCCATCATGATCCAACTTGCGCCATCACTACTCGATCAGGAATTACCACCAAGGATCCCCCGCATCCTGACCGGAATCCCACCACCAGGGAACCTGTGTTAGAAAATGAGGCAATTCCTGAACCTCCTTCAACTCCTCACGACCCCTCTCCACACACATCGAAGACCGCCGACCAACCTCGCACGGATTCCTTATCCCTCTCGCCCAAGAATCAAAAGGCTGAAGAAGACAATGAGAGAATATTGTCTTATTTAAAATGAGCTTCCGTCAACATACCACTTCTTGACGTATTCTATCACATCCCTAAACATAGCAAATACTTCAAGAGGTTAATATCTAATCGGAAGAAACTTGAAGGGTTGATATCATTAGGAGAAGAATGCTCGACTATCATCCGTAAAGGCGCCCCAAGAAGAAAGAAGATCCGTGCAGTTTCACTATCCCTTGTTCTATAGGGGCTTCTATGAAAAACGCCTTGGCGGATCTTGGGCTAGCATTAACCTGATGCCTCACTCCCCGTTCCTCAAACTCGGATATTCGGCTGAAACCCACCGGATGAGTATTTAATTAGCTGATCGATCAATCAAATATCCTATTGGAGTTTGTGAAAATGTTCTTGTAAGGGTAGGAGAATTCAAGTTTCCAGTTGATTTTGTGATTTTAGAAATGGAGGAAGATAACCTTCCCATAATCCTTGGAAGACCTTTCTTGGCTACAGCTTGTGCCATTATCGATGTTCATGATGGTAAACTCACTTTACGAGTGGGGTCCGAGAGCTTAACCTTCAACATCAAGGATTCTATGAGTCACTCCTCCTCCTACGATCACCCCGTTATTTTGTTGAGGAAGTTGATGAATTTGTTGATGATATAGATGGTTGCATTGATGAGTATCTACTAAACGAATTCATAAATAATGATAACAACACAATAGGCTTACAACGAAGAAATTCGATGGTTGGAGCTGTTTCCTTTTACCCGCCGTAAGGAAGAAATTGAACCCTTGAGCTTCAAAAGCCCTGAAACAAGTGAAACCATCAATCAAGGAACCCCTACCTTAGAACTAAAAGATCTCCCGAGCCATTTAGAATTTCCTTCAAGGAAAGGACCAACTCCTGTCATCATAAGCTCGTCGACCACAATGGACAAAAAGAGAGGCTCTTGAAGTTTTAAAAGAGTACAAAGGAGTGATCGCGGAGTGTTGTGACATTAAGGGTATTTATTCTACATTCTTTACTCATAAAATCCTCATGGAAGAAGATTACAAACCAACCGCTCAGCCACGAGAGAGGGTCAACCCTAACATCAAGGAGGTAGTAAAGAAAGAGGTCTTCAAGCTCCTCGATGTCGGCCTTATCTACCCCATTTTGGATAGCCCATGGGTCAGCCCAGTCCAAATGGTTCCAAAAAAGGGAGGAATGACTAAAGAATGAAAAGGGTGATTTAGTGCCGCAAAGAACAAGCACGTTGGCGTGTTTGTATCGACTACGAAAGTTAAATGATGCCACCCGAAAGATCATTTTCCTCTACCATTCATTGACCAAATGCTCGAAAGATTAGCCGGGCATGAATACTACTGTTTCCTTGATGGTTTTTCAGGATATTTTCAAATTCCCATTGCTCTTGAAGATCGAAAAGACTACGCTATATGCCCATACGGACGCTTGCCTACAAGCAAATGCCCTTCGGTTATGTAACGCACCTGCCACCTTTCAATGATGTATGATGGCCATATTCCATGAATTAATTGAGGACATAATGGAAGTCTTCACGGATGATTTCTCATTATTTGGAAATTCCTTTGAACTTTGTATTTCCAACCTTAGGAAGATGTTGAAACGGTGCGAAGAAACTAATTTGGTCCTGAATTGGGAAAAATGTCATTTCATGGTAAAAGAAGTTATTGTCTTAGGGCATAAAGTCTCTGGAAATGGAATTGAGGTCGATAGAGCAAAAATCGAAGCGATATCCAAACTCCCCTATCCTACCACCGTCAAAGCCATTCGCAGCTTTCTAGGTCATGCGGGTTTTTATCAAAGGTTTATTATAGACTTCTCGAAAATTGCCCGACCAATGACACAACTTCTTGTTAAGGATGCCCCTTTTGATTTTTCTGGAGAATACAAAGAAGCATTCAACCGACTAAAAAAGGATCTTACTCAGGCGCCTATAATGGTCACCCCTGATTGGTCTCAGCCATTTGAAATCACGTGCGATGCTAGTGATTATGTCAGAGGCCGTGCTCGCCAAAGGAAAGAGAAGCATTTTCAACCAATCTACTATGCTAGCAAAAGCATGAATGTAGCACAAGAAAATTACACAACTACCGAGAAAGAGCTTTTAGTCAAGTTTTTGCCTTCGACAAGTTCATGAAATATCTCGTTCTTTCTAAGACTGTCGTCTTCACTGATCACTCCGCCTTGCGCTACTTGTTTTCCAAGCAAGATGCGAAACCCCCGACTAATTAGGTGGGCTGAAAATCTTGTTGCTGGTCATCTGTCACGCTTGGAAAACCCTGATCTTGAGAAATTCAATCATACCGAGATTCGCGACTCTTTTCCCGAGGAACGGCTAATGGCCATTAAGGAAATTGAGCCATGGTATGCAGATTATGCTAACTATCTGTCCAGTAGGGTTTTGCCAAATTACATGACCAAGCAAGATAAAAGGAAATTCTTCACTACGCTAAAACATTACTTCTGGCATGAGCCCTTCCTATTCCGCATATGCCCCGATCAAATCATTCGACGCTGCTTGGCCGAAGAGAGATTGATCGAGTTCGAAAGAATGCCTTGGGACCATCCGAGGACATCACGGGTGTCAATGTCGCGACGAAAGGTTTTCGGCGGATTCTATCGGCCTACTATTTTTCGAGACGCTAAGAGATTAGTTCAAACATGTATGGGCCATGCTAACTCGAAACATCTCGCTAAGGGATGAATCACTGTAATTATAATCAACCGCTGAAATATCTCGATGTTTGGGGTAGAATTCATGGGACCTTTTTCATCATCCTGAGAAAAATGAATATTCTCGTAGCTATTGACTATGTATCCAAATGGGTAGAGGCTCAAGCCCTTAGAACTAATGATGCGAGGGTAGTTATTCATTTTCTTAAAAAGCTTCTTCACGATCTTCGATTCCCAAGGCATTGATCAGTGATAGAGAACCCACTTTGCAATGCTCAAATGGAGAAGGTAATGAAGAAGTATGGCGTTCCATATAGATTTTCTACTGCATATCATCCTCGCATTTAATGGACAAGTAGAAAACACAAATAGGGCATTAAAGCGGATACTTGAAAAACGGTCCACCGAATAGAAAGATTGGGCATTCAAACTAGATGAGGCACTCTGGGCATTCAGATCAGCAAAAACTTATCGAACAACCCTTTTTCGCTTAGTATACGGAAGGCGTGCCACCTCCTATTGAACTTGAGCAAAAGCATATTGGGCACTTAAGGCCTGTAATATGGATTATTCTCGCAGGGTCAAATAGGTTCTACAGCTTCAAGAATTGGATGAACTAAGGTGAAGCGTATGAATCGTCGATCACATATAAAGAAAGGGCGAAAAATGGCATGATCAATGAATAAAGAATCCTAAAGAGTTTTGGAAGGAGATAAGGTGCCTTGTATAATTCAAGACTGAGATTATTTCCTGAAAACTCAAATCGAGATGGTATGGACCTTTTTCAAAGAAAGAAGCAGATGAGCAATGGAGCGTGGTTACTAGACCACGATGGAAGGAATTTACCGTAAATGGACAAAGTGTGAAACATTACCGCTTGGATAATAATGACATGGTGAACGATGAAGATATTGTTTTAGACGGAGATGACGCATGAAGTCAATGAGAAGACTACGAGTCTAGCTACAAGACTCATAAATAAAGAAAAGCGCTTCGTGGGAGGCAACCCATGCTTAATTGTTTGCTTGTTAGTGTCATATATCTTTTATTGATTGCTTAGTCTCATGTTTAAATTTGTAAAAATGCTTTATTTTGTTTTTAACCTCGTCTTAATTGCATATAAATATTTTACAAAGGATAAGTGTAGGGAGGATTACACACGCTTTCAAAAGAAACGTAAACATGAGAATTGCAATTAATTAAAAGATATATATGTGTTTGTTCGAGTCAAATGCTTGTATCGAGTCATAATGGATGTTTTGCGAAATTTTTCCGATTCTAAAGATGTAAATTTTCCAGAAATTCTGTAAACATCCATTCCACAAGCATTATATCCTAGTTTAATAGTGTCTTATATATATATTATTATCGTACGATTTTACACGAAGGTTTCGTTTGTTTTCTTCAACTGTGCAGGTTTAATTTACTAAGAAGAAGATACATAAGATTGGAATGAGCTTTTCACGCATACATTCTTCTTGGAAAGGATTTAACCACCACTTTACACGGATCCTACCGAGCTAATCGGGAGTATTAGTTTTTTCGCTTTACCTTCCATTATCATAACTTTGATACGGGGAACATTGGTGACAATGTTCAGTAAGTGTAGGGAGGGAAAACAAACTTTGAAACTATGCTTATCCTTGATTATTTGCTTTGTCCAATTGCATTTGTGTAATAAACCATGAGAAAATGTCGGTTAGGGAATTTTGGCACCAAATTTTTAATTTTTCATGACATATAGGAGTGGGCCATTAGTCTTAATAAAGCGTCTCACGGATAGGAAGTTGCATGACTAGCACAAAACCCTTTACCACTTAAATTCCACCCATAATGTGAGGATCGCCCTTAGATTAGTAGGAATTAAAGCATTCATCTTTAATGCTTAGTGTGTGAACTGGTAGTATATTAGATTCTAGAACTTGTTTTGTGATGCATCCCGAGATCGCTAGTAAGACTACACTTGTGTAGTTAGGAATAACTAAATGATAAGAGGCATTAGGATAACCCTTGTTTAATACCTGTAATATAATTACTTCTTCCACATCGGTTGAGTAATTCCCCCACACCCTTGCGTTGTACTCACTTTTAGTACACGATACCCTAGTTAACCCCTCAGAGCCTATCCTTTTCGCGGTTCTCTTGATTTTTGGGTTTTCCGGAATATCAATGAAGAGCATTGTTTACACCCCACCCCAAATGTACACCCAAATCGCCTTAGCCTACCTTGTATGCACTCACTTTTAGTGCATTATTGTTATCACCTTAAACCCTTAGTTCAATTATCTAGTTGCTTGCATGAGTTGCTAAGTCGAATCATATCCTTTGTACACAGTTTTGGGACGATTGGGACTCATGGGAAAAGTTAAAGTTTATGAAATGACGGAAGGGAACGTTAAATTCAAATTCCCTTTATTTACGTAATAATGTACTCCAAGTGTTTTGATCTTTTCAATTCGGTCAAATTAGTGTTAGAGTAATAAAACTCAAGTGTAGGGATGTGCCTATAAATCCCTATCATTTTGATATTACCGTAGAGGATGGTAGAGTAAAAGTGTATGAAAAAAAATCTAAAAAAATAATAGAAAAAGAGAAAAGAAAACAAAAACATACGGGGTACCATCCTACATCTATCCTTTAAATTTATGTTTGTGTGTTTCAGTTATCTAGAGTTTAGAGTGTCGAGTCTTGGCTTAGCAACGCCATTCTTCGATGCTTGTAACATAGAGATTCTTGACTTGCCACCACTATATAGCCTATCCCACCAAACCCTTTGTTTCCCTACTGTAAGCCTAACGTTACAACCCTTTAAAGACCTCTTTGATAGTCTTTCCTAGGTGCTTATGCCAAAGCGATGGAGGTTTGATCTAGTCTCAAGCCTATGGTAATCTATGTACTAGGACCTGTTAATGAGTGTTTATCTTCCATTTCCAACTTGTTATATTTCATATACACCGAGAGATGTGAGTATCCAAACACCCCATGTGAGGTGCTAGTATGTAATTTCCGTGCTTGTTATGACTTTTATGGGGCTTATATGTGTTGTGGATTGTTTTAAATCAATGCTTCATGACCCCTAACTTATAAATTAATTGGCTAAAAGCACATTTGCTTGAGGACAAGCAAATACCAAGTGTAGGGATATTTGATAAGGTTTTAAAATGTACCTTTTGAGGGGTCGTTTAAGCCCTTATTTGATCACTTTTGTATCCGTTATTACTTAATATCGCCTTTCACTTTCTTTTTAGGTCTCTTGAAGGCAAATTGCGGAATGGCACTTATTTGGACGAAAAGGCTGGATATACGAAGAAAATGGCCAAAGTAGAGAATCGAGACACTCAAGCCGCTGAAACACAAGGGACGGCGCAGGTTCTACAAGTGACGGCCGTGTTATATGCGAACGCCGGAGCACATGTTGTGACGATACGTAGCCAAATTGCTTATTTTCAAGTGACGGTGTCGCAGCTTTAAAAGAGTAGGTCGTCGCAACTCTCGACGGCCTAGATTTGATCCAGACGGCGCCGAGACGAAGGGGACGGCGTCACAAGCATAAGGTGACGCCGTCGCAAGACTAACATGGCCAAGACGAAACCTTAATGACGGCACCGACGGGCGTCACAATTCATAAGGTGACGCCGTCGCGATTGTAATCTTATATATAGAATCCAAATTTTTCAGTTTTAGTGTGTAGTCTTTTGGAGTAAAACCTAAACCGAACCAAGGCTGTCTTGTACAGTATTTTAGGTTCCAAACCCTATCTTACATCAAGATAAGTGTTTTACTTCATTAATTCAATTATGTCTTCAATTATTTGTGTGTATGCTTGCATGTTCTCCATGTCCGCCTAATTTATTTGTGTGTTTGCTTAGGAATATGAAACTTAATTATTGAATATTGATTGGTTGTCTCTTATCTTAATTGTTAATGATCTAGTAATGCGATAGGTCATTCGTTGTGTAGTTAATGCTTGATTAATCTTTGTAAACCTTAGACTATAACGCCTAGAGTAGTTGTAGGCTAAACCATCCAAAGAGTACCTTAGAGTAGGAGTCTATAATTCCTAGAGATTTTGTAGATGAGACCCTTTGGTAGTTTCAAAGTGTTAGGGATAAACGATACCCTACTTACTTTAGACACACAACTCAATTAAGAATAAGGACGTGACAATTCAACCATCAATAGGAGATAATTAAGGAGTAATAAAACCTAAGTAAACACATCTTTAAACCATCATACGAGCACACAATAATTAGAACATAGACTACATACACCATTAGATTAGATAATTAGATAAGTAGAGTAATCGGTAGAAATACCAACCCCAAATCCAAACCCCAAGATTCGTACCTTTCCATTTCCTAAAAAAACATAAAAGATAAAAAATAATCTTCCTCAACCCCAACCTTAGCGTAGTAACTCCTCACTAGCATTTCTATTCCCCAAGAGAATGATATCAATACCCGTGGCTTACCCCTAATACTACACTACAACGATTAGGTTCACTGTCTAGGGTGTTATAAAACTTGCTCGAAGAAAAGGAAGTTCCTTTGACTGAGCGACGCGTAGAGTTATCAATGAATCGGTTAATTTATTTACAAATCCCAAGACAGGTGAAAGTTCATCTTTCACAAGAATCTGCTGGTTAACTTGTTCAGTTTGATGTTTTGGTCTAGGCGCATCTTTGTTTCTAGAGTTGTAAGTGCTCACGTCATGTCGTAAGCACTAGTTTTAGGTGTTTAACAAGTGCTTTTAGCTTGAGGTAAATATGGCACTTCACCATATTCTATTTGTACTTAACGTTTCGGTTTTAATATACTTTATCGGGTAACCTTTACCAAAAAAAAAAAAATATAGAAGTTATCACCTGATTGTAACACTAGTTCTGATAAAAGGTAGTCATTTACTTGATTAATATTGGTCATTAAGACAGAAAAGAAACTATTTTTTCAAGTAAAACCAACTACAAACAAACAAGGTTTTATAAAATGACACCCTTCCTAAATGATAAAAAAGAAACAACCCTTACTACCATTTAGGATCCTTGGATGTTTAGAAACGAGTCCGATCTTCAAATAAAAGCTGAAAAAAGACATCTTTCTCAATCACACAAAACTTTTCTCTCATACGTGGATCTCCTGTATGTTTAGAAATGTTAAATTTAGTTTGGTTGAATGAATGAGTGGTAGTCATTTTTTACGACTTTTAAAGATAGATAAATATATGAAAGGCTCCTTTCAAGTATAACAAAGGATCATATCGCAAATATAATGATATTGTTGGTTGTACATTAGTTGTCAATTAAATGTGATTAGCAAGTGATTAGATTGATTAGTGGGGGATTAGCAATTTACCTAAAATATCTCATGTGTAATCCTTATATGTATCCTCTCACTTTGGGTGTAATGATCACAAACAATATTATCTTATATGAGGCACTTTATTTTGCATACTCAAAAATCCTTACATACTAATGGATAAATCCATACCTTTCATCTAGTTTGATCTAATGGTGGGGATTAACCTAAGATTTAATATGTCTAAACCTAAGTCCATGTTTCTTTTTTTTTTCTTTGTCTTTTTCTTTTCTTTATATCTTTCTTATTTATTTTCTCATTATTTGTCTTTTTTTTAAAACCCTTTCTTAATTTCACTTTTTTTTTCGTCAATTTTCATACGTTTTTGTCCGTTTTTTCCACTTTTTATACGTTTTCGTCTGTTTCATATACGTTCGTCCATTTCATACGTTTTCGTCCAATTTCTTACGTTTTGTGTCTGTTTTCGCCACTTTTCATAAGTTTTTGTCCGTTTTCTTACGTTTTTGTCCGCTTCGGCCAGTTTTCACGCTGCATCGTTGGCCCGTTTTCATTATATATATTTTCGCCCGTTTTGTTACGTTTTCATCCGTTCAGCCTTGTTACGTTTTCGTCACTTTCTTACGTTTTCGTCCGTTTTCTTACGCTTGTCCGTTTTCATACGTTTGTCCGCTTACATATATTTCGTCCGCTTTCATACGTTGCTCGTTTTCACGTTGGTCCGTTTTCACGTTTCATATGTTTTCTTACATTTTCGTCTTTTCATACGTTTTGTTTTGTTTTCTACGTTTCGCCTTTCTTACCTTTTCTTCGTTTTATTACGTATTTGTCCGCTCTCTTACGCTCGTCCATTTTCATAATTTTGTCCGTTATACTTTTGTCCGTTATCTTACATTTTTGTCCGTTTTATATTTTCGTCCATTTTCTTACGTTACCGTTTTCTTACATTTTGTCCGTTTTTGTCCGTTCATACATTTTCATCTCTTCTTTACGTTTTCGTCCGTTTTAATACACGCGTCCGTTTTCTTACGTTTTTGTCCGTTTTCTTACGTTTTCATCGGTTTTCATAGGTTTATATAAGCTTTTGTCCGTTTTTTTCATTTTCATCCATTTTAGACGCTTCGTCTGTTTTCGACGTTTTCGTCCATTTTCATCCGTTTTTATAAGTTTTCGTCCGTTTTCAGACGTATTTTTCCGTTTCATCGTTTTATACGCCTTTTATTCGTTTTGTCCGTTTTCATATGTTTTGCCATGCTTATACGTTTTCGTCGATTATATGTTTTCATGCTTATTATTAAATTTTATTATATTACATATCTAATATCAATTGTGATATTTTATTATAAAAAGGTTAATGTCTAATATCACTTGTGATATTTCATAAACAAACAAGTATGTTTTTTAACCTTTAATATCACTGAGATATTTTATTGCTCTCAGATATTTTTATATTTTATCACCTATGTGTTTTCTAATATTTTTATAATTTTCAGTTACAAGATAGTTTTTGTGCCTTTCATCGAATTGACAAGCATATTTTTTAATGCAACCAATGTTATCTATCCCTTGTGATATTATACTCTTAGTAGAAATAAAATGGTTAAAGTCGTTTTAGGTGAATTCTTATTTTGTTCAAAAAATGCAACACTTGTTTGATTTTGAGAATATGTTAAGTCTCTATTTTCATAGTTTGCTTTCTTTTTATTCATTTTGATATTTTTAAGTAACACTTATTTATCTCTTGTGATATTTTTAAGAAAGATGAAGAGTATTACACTCTTCATCATATATGTGTTATCAGTTGTGATACTCAACTAAGAATATGAAATATTAAATTCATACCAAATATGATACGAATTTAGTATTTTACCAAGTATATATGAAAGAAATGATAATAAACATCACTTATTATATTACTGTGATGATTATGTTCATTTTTCTTATTTGTGTTTTTGAAAATATTTAGGAAGATTTTTTTGTTTTATGATAATATGAAATATTAGAAAAGGTGTTTAACTGAAAACAAAATATGTTATGAAATGTTTTTTAGACTTGTGGTGGATTTTTCTATTTCATGGATACATTGTTCATATTTCGATAGGTTTTATAGCAGAATTTAAAAATATCTATGGTTGAATCAGAAACTAAAAAGTTATGGTTGAAGAAAGCACATATCCTTATAAACAAACTGAGTAAGATCAAACATTTGTGATATCACACATGATATAACAGGTGATATCACCTCACTTGTGATATCACATGATATCACATGTGATATCACTGGTGATATCACAAATGATATAAACTATGATATCACACATGCTATCACCGGTAATATCACACATGATACAGGTGATATCAATGGTGTTATCACACATGATATCACGTGTGATATCACAAGTGAGGTGATATCACCAGTGATATCACAAGTGTTTGAGCTTCCTCAGTTTGTTTATAAAGATGTGTGCTATTTTCAACCATAGCTTATTTAGTTTGCTGTTTCAACCATAGATATTTTCAAATCCCGCTATAAAACCTATCGAAACATGCACAATGTAATACTTTTCATGATGAAGAATGTAATACTTTTCATCTTCCTTACAGTGTTATATCACAAGAGATAAATAAGTGTCACTTACAAATATCAAAATGAAAACATATGAAAACGGACAAAAACATATAAAATCGAATGCAAAGCGTATAAAAACGTATGAAAATGGACAAAAACTTTTGAAAACGGACAAAAACGTAATAACAGAAAAAAAAATGTATTAAAACGGATGAAAACATATGAAAACGAACGAAAACGTATAAAACCTGATGAATCCGTCTGAGAACAGACGAAACGTCTAAAAATGGATGACAACGTATGAAAATGTCTGAAAACGTATTAAAACGGACGAAAATACATCAAAACGTAAAAATACAGAAGAAAACGTCTAAAAACGGACGAAAATACATGAAAACCTAAAAAATGCACAAAACCGTATGAAAACGGATGAAAATGACCGAAAACGTAAGAAAACGAACGAAAACGTAAGAAAATAGACGAAAACGTATGAAAGTGTAAAACACGTCCAAAACGTATGAAAATTGGACGAAAACGAAAGAAAACGGACGAAAACGTATGAAAACGAACGAAAACGTAAGAAAACGGACGAAAACGTATGAAAACAAACGAAAACGTAAGAAAACGACAAAACGTATGAAAACGACGAAAACGTATAAAAAGGACGAAACGTCCGAAAACAGACGAAAAAGTCTAAAAATGGACGGAAACGTAAAAACGGACGAAAACGTATAAAAACGGACAAAAACGTCTAAAAACAGACGAAAACGCATATAAACGTATGAAAACGTACAAAACATATGAAAACGTACGAAAATGTCAGAAAACGGATAAAAACGTCAGAAAACGGATGTGAACGCATTTAAAACGGATGAAAACAGACGAAAACGTCTGAAATCAGAAAAAAAACGTAAACAAAAAGGACGAAAACATATGAACACGGACGAAAACATATAAAAACGAACGAAAACGTATGAATACAGATAAAAACGTATGAAAGCGAAAAAAACTTGAAAAAAAAATGTGAATTTAAAATTAAAAGAAAATAATAAAAAAATTGAACTAAAAAAAAAAGTCATGAATTTGTAATAAAAACGTGAATTCAAAAAAAAAAAAAAAAAAAAAAAAAAAAAAAAAAAAAAAAAAAAAAGAAAAAAAAAAAAGTTAATAAATAAAAGACAAAAAGACAAAGAAAAGGAGAAAAAAAAAACATACTTTAGTTTCCATATTAAATCTTAGGTTTATCCTCACTATTAGATCAAACTAGATGGATGGTGGGGATTTGTCCCACCAAAATAAGAGTAAGCATTTGAAAATTCCTCATCTTATATTCTTTTACTTTGTATCAGCTATACGATCCTAAATCTCTAACCCTAAACCTAAACTCTTCCGCCGTCGCCGCCTCTGGCCGCCGGCTACACGCCGGAGGTTCGGAGGGCTCCCTTTAAACCTTAACCCCTGTCATATTTCATCTTAACATATCATGTAATAACGAAAACCCACCTCAATCAACTATGAAAAAAATGGTGGATCTTTATGTTTTTTTAGGGAAAAACACGCCCTGTTTGTTTGAAAAGTTCTTTGGGGGTTGAAGTTTTAGAATCAAGTTTCGTTTTCTCATCTTTCCTTTTGATGTTAATGCATAAGTCTTACTTTTAATTTCATTTGTTTTAGTTGTAGAGGATAGTTTGGGTTAATCATCAACAAACAATATTATCCTATATCCCCTTACAAATATGATCGAAAACCTTACCTATATTTGAGGGCCCCGAAGTGTGCGTGCATATGAGTGTCTCTTTGTTTTAGGTCATAATCACGGTAATTATATGAGTGTGACTTTAAAAAAATAGGACCTCCGTTATTTATATTTTTACTTTTTAGGGCCTCTTTGTTGTGAGACATACTATGTGCAAACAAAATAAATATATAAATATGTATGTCAATATGATTTTAGCGCCAGATATATTAAAACTAACAAAGAAGATGCAAACTTCAAAACACCTATAGAGAAGATCGTCAAGAAAAGACCACCCCACAACAGGAGACCAAAACCTCACGAAACCTATCAGAAATTAATTAAAACAACCCCCGAAGTAGCAATAAAGCAACATGTAAGAAAACATAATGCCAAACCTAAACGATACTCGATGAGCCGACAAACACCTAAATAATCAATAAGAATGACAACAAAATCACCGCAAATTAAAAAGCCAAATATCACAACACGTTTAGAGGTTTGGACGATCTTAACAGCCTCTTAATCTAAACCGTTCAGACGCGGTCAGATATTTTAGTCGTTCAGACCGTTTGTTTTTTTTTTCCCCGTTCAGACGCGTTCAGAAGCAGTAAGATCTTAATGGTCTAGACTTGAGAGGGGTGTCTGAATGTCACTTGTTGCCTCTTGACACACAAAACAAAAAATAGTACGAGCAAGCAAATGGGCGGTTCAAACATGAGTTTTTTTTTCCCGTTCAAATGCGGTCAGATTCAGACATTTACGCCTCAGATTCAGATTCAGATGTGCGGTTCAAATTCAGATTCAGAGCCTCTTAAAAACAAACACCACCTTAATCATGGAGAGATATCCCTTAATTTCTTGATTTTAGAATAGCCTAAAACATACCGAGAAGCTAACAAATATACGCAACCATTGTTCTTCACTAAATTGAGGAGCATTTTTCTTTTCTTTACCGAGCCATTTTATCAAACTTATTCATAAGCTGTATCTTAGAAATCTAAGAGACCTAACCAATACAAAGACTTATCCAATTTA